>JBAMCJ010002255.1:600000-1126386 GCA_037075205.1 Drosophila prostipennis | reverse complement strand
GGTGCGGCTATGCCATAAGATTATGATCATAATTTTTTTAAACCATTTTAACAACATTTATAACAGAAAAATGGCAAAAGAAAGAATTTAAAAAAAAACGAATCGAATTTTGGGGCACTTTGGGGTCGTTTATTGTTTTAATTTGTACCTCACACACGTCTCCTAATTATTTCAGAATTATGCTGATTTTTCTAGATTTTTATGTCAATCCGCTCTGGTAGGAATTTACCACTGACCCATTTTTTATTCGAAGACTTATATTGATTTAGATTATTCTGGCTTACATAGATAAGTTTTTATCTGTACAAAATTAAAAAATTGTTTTTAATCTAGTAAAATTTCGTAACGTACTTAAGCAGTACAAATGAGTGCAGGACGTTTCTTGAAAACTCATAGCTCAAGAATGCAAATCGGCCATACTGTTTGGCCGTGGCTAAGCGCAATCCGTAATTGACAAACTCCAAAAGCCCCAGGACTCTGCAACGCCGCCAAAAGGTTGATGGTTTTAACTCCCTGTAAAGAGGTTTAAAAATATCTGTAGATCTCAATAGCATTATTCGTTTGAATATAACCTACAGCTTATATAGAGGCGAAGCAAGTGCCAGGCCCATAAGATTTCCCAGATCTCTGACGAGTGCAAAAATGGGACTAGCTTCGTGGCGCATATATGTGGGCTCTGGGCACCATTTGAAGGCCTAGAAAAAACAATAAAATATTGATAAAATAATATTAGACATTTTAATGTGATACATTACCTGCCGCACTGACCAATGTGGATCCATATTCAGGTGAAGCTTTACAAAATAAACCGCCACAGCCAAGGCACCCAAGAAGCAGACAGCAGAAACTGCATTGCGACGCGGTCTTGAGAATAAATACTTGATATTTCCCTCGAAGGTGTTGAGAGCCCTGATCCCGAAATAACTACCCAGGATGCACTGGTGGAGGAACTCGGTGGCCAGGTAGAGGCGACTCAGCCACATGCAGACCACCAGGCCGATAATCATGGGATACATTAGGCAGCGGTACACGGGCGAACGCCAGGATGCGAACCGATCCCAGCAGCGGACAAAGAAGAACGAGGCCAGGATCAGGACGAACACGGTGAAGGTCATCGAGTGGGCGCAGGGCAGCCCTCCACTCGTCTCGCAGCTAAGCGGATGACTCTCCAGGGCCACCTGCGGTTTCACCGACACCTTCTCATTGGCAAACTCCTCTCGAAGAAACCACAAGGGACGCATCTCAGGATATATCCTGTTCGGAATAAAAAAAAAACAATTTATAAAGCTAACACTTGAAGATATATTATGAAAACTATAACAGGCTGTATTTGAACTTGAAACTTTGGGAACAATTGTCGGGTGCCCCGACTATAAGATACCCGTTACTCAGCTAAAGGGAGTGCGAGGGAGATGGAGATAAAACTTTGATCAGGCATTACTTTTTAACAAATGGTCCAATTTAAAAAATTTCTTCTACATTTCGATGGGTATTTATAAACACAATAGAACTGCATTTTTACTTTTCCGAAATATTTACTCTACAAGTAACGGGTATAAAAAATTATCCGATACAATATTAATCTTTTATTTATGTTCTCCAGTTTTATTTCTTGTTGTTCTTATAGTTCTGGACACTACTCACCACTTTTCGAAGGAGTTCAGTGTGCTAACCAGGGTAACCGCCGACAGCAGATGCATGAGAATCTCCTGACTGAAGATGCCGCTCAGCGGGATGAATATGTTGAAGAGGTTGTTTGGCTCCAGGCGATGGCTGAGAAAAACCCATAGCGGTTCCCCGAAACTCAAGCTGGAAAATGGATTTTAAATTCGCAATGCGAAACCGGAAAAAAAGGAGGCTACTTCTAACCGTTCTTGGGCCCATTCGTTGATGAACAGCTCCCGATTGAGCGTTATGTTGTAGGTTTCCAGTGCCAAGTCCTTAATAGCCTCCATTGCTTCCATCATTTATATTTTCACAACGTTTTTTTTCACAGCTTACTTGCTATGTGAAATTATTATTATGGCTTGCTTTCTTGATAATAAACATCCTTAATCAGCTGTTTTTCTGCTTCTGCGCAGAATGAACCAAAAATCGTTGTTGAAATAGTGTTGAAAAAGCAACTGCTTGCCACAACTGCTTGTTGCCAGCTTAAACTTTAGGATGGCGCCCAGTTATGAGGTATTTTGAATATTTTTACTCTCGTATATTTATGCCTCTGCCCCTCCCTCGAATTGCATACAAAAAACAGTTTATATTTTATGTATAAAGGTAATTGTAAATTTTTAATAAATAATGTGAACGGTTTACAAAAACTGATAACAAATCATATTTTCAATAAATACACATATACATACATACACATATATAAGTAGAGGCCTTTTTGTTGTTCTTGCTATGATTGCAGTGATTTTGTTACAATGGGATTCGTTTTCATAATGCACTAAACAGAACTTGACTAAATTATGATTGTACGATTAGCCTACGATTAAGGGATAGCGATTTAAGTACGTTTTGAGCAGCCGAATTCGCTTAAATTAATGAATGAACCTTAAGAGTAGAATTAGATTTCGTTGAGAGACAGAAGTTGGCAGGTGTACAAATGGGTAGAGCTGCCCATAGCATATCTATCCGAAGTTCTCGAAGTGGTGAATGAAATAGGGCAACTTGCGCGTTTTGTTAACTTCATCACAGGCAGACATCACACTTTTGGTCAGCGGACGAGGACCGCAGGAGAAGACGCCTATTTTGGAGACCTATTAAAAATATTCATTATATTGGGTGCTGCATTTGGAGGAAATGTATTGAAAACTCACATAGGAGTGCTTCTTTTGGACAAACTTCAAGAAGCTGGACATGTCCGGGCGACCGAAATGGTTGACCGCCTTGAGACCAGTGAAGATTGAGGTCTTCGACAGCCGCTGGAAGTGGTTCTCACAGATGTACTGAAGAAAGAGAAAAATATTTAAATAAATAAATTAGAACTACCGTTTTTAAATCAGATTAAAATCCCAGTTAACCCACCAGCATTGTCGTTCGCAGATCGAACTTGTGGAAGAACTGCGTGATGAATATGTGTATCTCCAGCACATTGGTCACATCCTTCTTCTCCACGTCGCGCAGCACGTCGATGAACCACTCAAAGTGCTTGTGAGATGGGCAGATCCACAGGAAGTAGACCTTCTTGCAGGCCACGCCCGAGTATCGATTGGTACTGGTGCCGAAGACCAAATCGTTGAGAATGGAGGCGTAGGGGGTGACCCCGATGCCGCCGCCGACCATCACGGCCACCTCGAACTTGTACCAGTCCTGGTTGCCGCCCCCGAAGGGACCCTCGATGCGGATCTTGGGCTGATCCTCGGGATTGTAGTTGCAGGGATCGAAGTAGTTGCGCAGCTTCCACGTCCACGGACCCTGCGCCTTGATGTGGCAACTCAGGCAGTTCTCGTGCGGCGCCGAGGTCAGCGTGAAGCTGTGCATCTCATGCGGCCGGAAGGCGGTGCAGGACAGCCTCACCCACTGACCGGAGAGGTACTTCAGATTCGGCGGCCGATAGAACTTGATCTTGATCACGTCGGAGGGCAGCAGATCCGTATCGATCACGTCCAGCGCCATGTACTTGGTGCGCAGCGAGACGATCTTGTCCAGCGTGTACACGATGCCCGGCCCCAGGAAGAACATCCAGAAGCGGGGAGGTCCCGTCAAGCGGGCCAATCCGTGGATCAAGCTCAGCAGATACAATCCAATGTACAGGGTGTGCATGTTCCAGAAGAAATTATAGGCCTTTTTCCTGATGGTCGGATGGGCAAACACAAAGATAATGCACATGATGATGAAGAGCATGACGCCAGTGGTGCCGGTGACCGTCTGGAAGAGCCAGAAGGTGATGTCCGGCTTGTAGTCCGAGGCGAAGTGCACCTCCCTGGTGAGGCAGCGCAGATTCTCGTGCGACTGCGTGGACACGTGGTAGAAGTTCACAATGTGACCCACGGTGTGGAGCACCGAGAAGAAGAGCGCCGTGCAGGCGGCTATCTTGTGGAACTGGATGTGCGAGTCCAGGGGAATGTACTGCTGGATGGGGAACTCCTTGAGCTTGGTGATCAGATTCCTGGACATGGTCAGCAGCAGCAGCGAGTAGCAGAAGGAGAGCGAGGCGGCCGAGCCCCTGGTGATGGCGATGCCCACACCCATGATGTGCCGCAGATCCGTGTGCTCCGCCATGAACGAGTAGTGGATGAAGCGCTCCACGAACAGGACAATGGTGACCACGTAGAAGAGGAACAGGTAGAAGATGTTCTGGCGGTTCTCCTCGAGGAACGTGATGTAGGCATCCCACTTGGCCAGCAGCCAGTGACGGGGCTTGTCCTGCATCGGTTCGATGTTGAACGACGTCATCCTGGCCACGTTCGTCGAGGTGTCCAGGAAGTTCTGCTTGGCGCCCTTGCAGTCCAGCCCGATGGCCACGAAGTCACCCTTGTACTCCTTCATCATCAGCTTGAAGTCCTGGTAGGTCAGGTGGTTCTTGTGCTCGAGTCCCACATCCTGGAACATGCCGTCGATCAGCTCGGTGACCTGGTCGTCGCCCAGGCTCGTCGTCCGGGCAATCTCCACCAGCGAACGCATCATCTCGCTCAGTTCGCCCTTGTCGATGACCCCGTTGCGATCATTATCGCACATATCGAAGATAATCCTCAGCTTGTCGTCCGTTTTGCCGCGCGAGAACAGAACCACGGTCTCGAGGAACTCCTGGAAGCTGATCCGTCCATCCTGATCCTTGTCCACAATGTTGAACATCTTGCGCACAAACATGTCGTTGGGTTTCATGCCCAAAGCGGCGGCGAACTCCGCCTTGGACAGACTGGTTCGCATCACGGTCATCACCTCGCCATCGCTGGAGGCATCCGATCGCCTCCGCCGCTCCCCTGGTCTCAGGCCAAAGGTCAGGGCGTAGGCCTCGCGGAAGAAGTACTCCAGTCGCTTCTGCCGCCGCTCCCGCGTCTCCGCCCGCGCCAGCATTATGTCCCTATTCACCTCCATCAGGGTCATCTCCTTCTTGTGCAGCAGCAGGAAATCCTCCAGCTTCTTCACAAACTTCCTGCGCGCCCCGTAGGATTCCAGTTCCAGCACCAAATCATGATCACTGGGCACTCGCAGCAGGATGTAGGGCTTCTTCTTGATGTGATTCGTGGCCGACTCCTCCACACTGACCACATCGATGTGCTTCAGGCTGAAGGTGCGCAGCTTCTCGCCCTTCCGGTCCACCGTGTAGATCGCCGCCTCGGGGCCGAATTTGACCGTCACCAATCGCTTGTGGTTGGCATGCAGCCACTCCCTGGCCAGCATCTTGTCCACCGAACCCTTGTGCTGGGGCGCCCTCAGTGCCTCCTGGCGGATCTTCAGGCGCCGCCGCTTGCTGTTCTGCAACTTGACCACGCAGTAACCGGCACCGGCGCACAGAATGGGCACAAAGCCGAGGAAGACGCACACGTAGATGAACATCAGTTCGGAGCCCGAAAAGTAGTCGTAGCCCTCCAAGTAGGTGCAGGGCTCCAGTTCGGTGGCATTCAGCTGCATGGGCTGCGGACAGGGATCGCCGGTGTGCCACATGAACACGTCCTTTTGGATCTCCTCCTCGTTTATATCCGTGCTGTTCACTATGATGTCCCAGAGGGTGATCTTGCGCAGCTCCTTTATCTCCTCGGGCGTGAATATCCCATTCCTTTCGTTCTCGAACCAAAAACGATCGGCGTCTCGAAGTCGCTGGAATTGCTCCTTGATCACGGCCGTGAAGAACTCGCCCGGTTGGCCATAGGATTCCAGCATGCCGCCCACATAGACATCCACATCGTCCAGCTGGTTGTCGTAGGCCTCTTTTAGCATGCTGTAAAACAGAAGTTAGTTAACCAATTTTATAGGGATTTATCTTAAGTTCATAACTTACTCCAAAAGCTCTGGCTGCGTTTCGAACAGCGGCGGATTGATGTCCGTCCAGGTCTTGTGCCTTTTCAGGCCATATGACTCCCTGGCCGTATTGTAATCCGGCAAGCCATTATCCCGACCTCGCATTATATTAAGAGCACCCAGATCACGGCGCGTAAACTCCATGGGTCCGAAGAGCTTGTCCCGCACATCCGAGCAGAGAACGGGATCCTCTCGTTCGGATATTTGCGAGGCCAGGCCCATCAGCACCTCTTCCACACTGGTGTCAGCGAAAAATCCCTGAAAAATATTGATTTTAATAAACAGTTCCCTATTTCGAAGACCCAAAACTCACGCTCGAGTCCCACCAAGTGGAGCAAAGTCTGACTGCTGGATAGCCCATGGGCGTTTCCTTGAAGTTGCACTGACCATCGCGCCTGTAAATTCCCGGCGGAATCATTGTGTGGCCAAATCGAAAGGCTGCCGCCTGGAAAATGTGACCGATGCCAGGATGTATGTCCTGTTTGTACCCGTCGTAGGGTGGCAGTGAGGTGCCCAGAAAGGCGGGCAGATACTCGTAGACTATCACATTCTGCAGGCTGGCAATCACCGTGTGGCGGGCCCGCTGGTAAATATCCTCGTCACTCCAATCCGGATGAAGTCGCTTGATCCGCTGGGCAAGAGTGTTGTGCCAGCGCAGGAAGAGAATGGCGAAGGACAGGATCGCAGGATTCTGGTTGGTGCGAGGGTCGCCCAGAACTGGAAATACAAAATATTCAGAAATTTAATAAATAAATCTATTTTATCAAAACAAACTAAAATCTTAATGCATTTCTTAGTTGCTTTTAAAAACTATTGATTATTATTATTTTTAAAAATATAGTAATATTCTATTTATTACTAATATAAAACCAATACAAAATAGTAAAATCACATGAAGTATTTATAAATTATACAGACCATAAAATAGTTTATAATTATTATATTATTTAGACCATAAAATGGTTATAATATTCTAAGAAATGTTTACCTATCCTCAACAAGAGTAACTTTTAAATGAAAATATAAGTTTTGATAAAGTATTTCTTACTTAATATTAAAATTGAACTTATGTCAAAATATTTGTTTTAAATAAATGCTGTATAATGTTATGAAAAATATTATAAAATGTAAAATATTTAATTTTCTGATTAATTTTCTTAATATTCAAAGATAACTTACGAAACAGCCGCTCCGGACTGAGCATCTTCATGACACTCGGCACCGGGTTGTTGAAGAGCGGCACCCGCATGGTGTTGCGCACGGGGAGCTTGCCGTCCTTCTGGGTGAGCAGGGTGCCGTTGTGGAAGGAGCGCATGGCATTGAGCCAGGCCTCGGAGGTGCTGTAAATGAAACTGCCATCAATCCAAGCAGTCATTTGATTTATCTGCGGAGTATGATTTCAGTAGTGGATGTCAGTTGAACGCATCCGATGGTTGTGCTTCACCCACCTGTTCCCTCGGGGCATTCGGACTCTGTCCGGTGTCCCGATCGTAGGCTGCCCGGTGGAAGGGTATGTACTTGTCGCCACGGCACTCCCTGTCGTACATCTCGTCGCACTTCTCGATCTCGATGCGGTGCATCTCGATGGGGCAGCCGGACTCGGAGGCCATCACAATCTCGTTGGCCACCAGCTGGCCAAAGAAGGCCAGCAGTGCCGTTCGGTTGAACTTCGACCCCAGGCCGTCCTTGCCGCGCATGAAGAGCCTGCTGAGCCTGCGGGTCGAGGGTCGGTTGGCACCTGCCATCGCGTAAACCCCATCTGAATAGGAGGGCGGCGCCTTCCGCACCAGGTGGCTATCTGAAAAGGGGGCAGGGCAAAGGTTAGCTTTCACACACAGCTGGCGAATATGCTAATTGCGGGGATTGCGAAAGAACCAATCGATATGCAAATCTAAATCATCTAACTGACTTTAGTTAGAGGCGTAATCGGCTCAAATCACGCCCTCTTTCGAAAGTTGTCATCTGTGGCCCGGCGGAAATTCCAGTTTATTATGATAAGTGCACTTACCCACGGATCCCCAGTCGGGATGGGCCAGATTATTGTACCAGCCATCGTAGCGCTGTTTCTCCGTCTGACTGTACATTTTTTCTGGAAAATAGAAAAATGTGACACTAATTAAAATTTTAAAGTTAATGCAATTAAAATGTATACTACCCACAGTTGTTAATTTTAATATAAAGAATTAAAATGATAGATTTGAAATTTACCATGTTTTCAAATCTATAAATCCATTAAAAAAATCTAGAAACGTTTTAAATAACTTCAGCCAAACCTTCACCTACAAAATCAATTTGTTAGTTCGAAAGAACTTTAAAAATAATTTATACATTAAGTGGTAATAGAACCAAGGTGTTGGCGATGACGTTTCAAATTAATTTGCATTTATTTGCCTGAATTCAGTTCACTTTTATGCGTGTAAGTGACGCATACATTTGAGCTAGTTAAGATCTGAGAAATTCTCAGTGAGAATGCCTTAAATGTTCACTTCAAATTAGATAAATAATTTACGCATAAACTTGTCGCTGGACAGTAGCCGGTTTTTAGCAAAGTCAAAGTGATCCGATAAATTGTAGATTGTGATATTAGAAAATGTTTTTGGTTGACTTAGTTTGGTTTTAATTGACTGGAAAATTGATTGACTTGAGGCTTGGGCAGCTGAGATTTGACTCACACCCAATGGAATGGTTCCAATTTGCATATTTTTCTACCACTTTGTGATTGTAACGAGTTGCCAAGCAATTTTGGGAAATTATCTACATTCGACTTGTCATCATAAAAACTAATTACAAAACAATCTCGGATAAATTCTAATTGAATTTGACTAATCGCCCCACCCGGACATTTATAAAGAACCTAAATCAGTGCTCAACAAATTATTTAACCTCGGTTTCAAATAGTTCAACTTTAGTTCAAGATTAAAATTCGTAAAATAAACCAACGGAGAAAACAATTTAACTGCCTTGTTTTCGTTAAACTCAATTAATAATTACACCTTTTTTGATCCGACTTTAAGAATGATTCACACAAAAACACGAGTTGTAAAAATAAATATTTGTTAAACAGAAGACACCTTTAAGTGATAAAAATCTGCAAGGCGTAATTGTTCAGACGCTAAACGTTATAATTATGGTTTATTTGCGTATAATTGCGATGGGGAGAGGGAAGGTCTACGAGAAACCAGTTCTCAAATTAACAAGCCAATGCCCGCAGCCCAAAAAGAAAACATGCCCAACATTCTAAAAAGTGCTTAGATGGAATACACATAGCAGACATTTAAACCAGTTTATTTGTTCTTTTTGTTCATTATAATATAGCTTTTGTTACGGCATCACCCTCGAATTCGACCATAATTCCATTCTGGACGAAATAAGATGGTTTGTTTTGCCGGATTTGTGGGCCTTCGTCTTCATTCTTCACCGAGAGCAAACCATGCCAGCCAAATGACGTTGACAGCTGAAGGGGTTCCGAGCTACAGCTACAAGTCATGACTATATTTCGTACCATTTTCGAGAGTGAGTGAGTGATGGATGGATGGATGGCTAGCAACAGCAACAGCAAAAGCAAAGGCAACAAACAGCATTAATTTCCAGGTCTGAGATGGCAAACAGAATCAGATCCGGTTAACCAAAAACGTAGCCAGCTGAGGAGACTCAGAGAGAGGAAGCCTCAGCTGACTCTGATCAACAATATCGTGTATATAGCTTATATGTACACAAACACTCTGCGTTGGCGTTGTACGGAATGTTGGTAAAAAAGGAAAAAAATTACTAACCAACACCTGCACACCGAAGAAGCTTCCACACATAAGCTGTTTTCTGTCTTCTTTTTGGAAAACATGCACGACATCACGGATTCCCCTAAAAAACAAAATACATTTGCACATACATACGATATGAACTACTGGTTTTTTGTGCCCAACTTTGTCGGCGCCATCAATTGTCGCATTGTACTTTCTGTGAGTCTCTCTCTGCGTTTCCTCAGCTGTTTCGCGTTCGTTTTCTAAGTCTTTTGATTTATACCAGTCCGATACGTCGCAAAATTCACTTTCATCTCGGCTCGTGCGTGACTCTGGCTGTTTAAACAAAAGACGCCGATTTTTTTTCACGTGGCATTGCATAATTATTTTTCAGAGAAAACATGCCGAGTATCATAACTAATTGTAGTTTACTACACTTTAAGAAATACGCAGGGGTAAATTAAGTTAAATCTTAGTAAAATTAAGAGCAAAACAAATTTTAAAAAATGATCTAATAAAATAAATGGGATCCGTTATATAATTGACATGAATATTAATAGTTTTAGGCAATTAATATTATTATATAAGGTTGTTTTCCCTAAATATATTAATTCCCAGTCCATTATAGGCAATAGCAATACATTTCAATGCGATAGTTTTGAACGCAATACGACTGATGGCCGTATCTGTCTGTCCTCGTCACAGGACCCCCCAGTTTCATATCCACCCTCTCGCCATTGAGGAGTGTTATAAGAATGGTTGCGTCAAAGTTCCCATTTCCCGGCGTTGTTTTCAGGCGGACCAAGATCTGAGACAGCTTGTAGTCTCCTCTGGCTTCATCTTTGGCGCGATAGGCGGCGCGAACTTCCATCAGTTTCAATTTCTGACACTGAGGATATGGCTTGATTAGCTCATTAATCCTGTCCACTGCAAAACGGGCACCCTCTTGAACGGAACTCTTGTAGGTAGAAATCGTTTTCAACTCATTGCAGAGGCAATAATGTCGCGGTATCTCCGCCGAACGGCAATTTCTGCCCTGTGGAATGGGCAGAAACAAGCTGATCCCACGACTGTTTTCCAAATATAGCGTTCGGTTCTTTACATTAGCGTCGGTTAGTCGATCTAGATGGATCACATCCTTGAGGGTTTCGTGCAGGTCAAAAGTCGTTATCAGACTCCTGGCGTTCCGCTGAAAATTGGCCATTGCCAGGGGGAATCTCCTTTTCAGCCATTCCGGATAGATGGCGACCAAGAGAGGTTGCGACATTTCATGTTGTCCCGGAGCAGTTCTAGCAAATCGGTCGAACCTCAATCCATGATCACCCATAAAGAGTATCAGAGTGTGATCCATCACTCCCTCTTCATAGAATCTGGTTAGGATATTCAAGTACTCCTTATCCACAAACTTGGCATAGGGAAAATGGTCGTGGATGCCGTGCATATTCCACAAAAATGAGAAGAATGGACTGCGCTGAATGTGTGGAATTAGACTCAAGACGAATTCATAATACAAATTCCCATACAGACGATGACCAGTGCACTTTAGGTCCAACTTGGTGCGATATAAAGAATACGACTCGATTTCGGTCATCAGAGGTCGTATGTATAGGTCGGTGGGCTGCTTTTTGAATCCCTTCTTTAGGTAGATAAATAATCCAGCTGTATCTGTATCCTCTGCAAAGACGGTGCTGTAACCTGCCCTCTTGAAAAGATTCCACAAAAAAGTGCAGTTGTCGAAGTTTGGTCTGCCGTTGTAACAAGACTCCTCCATCTCATGGACACTAAGACCACTTACGAGTGGCATAAGATTGGGGTAGGTGTTTAAACCGATTCGATTGTAGCCCCAGAATTCGGTGTGTGGCAAGTGCTCGATAAAGTCGGCCACCTGGTGAAAGTAGCGAAGGTAGTGCATATGAGAAATGGAATCGACGCCCAAGATCATCACGGACAGCTTTTTCTTGAGGGACGACTTACTGGAAGCCTTGGGCGGAGCTGGTAAAAAGTTTAGGACGTCATGGAAAATTATCCTGGCAAAGTCCACCCAACACCAAGTGCGAATGTTTTGCTGACCACTTCCAACCTCAAGGTATTTTGATTGTTCGCTTAGCTTGAAAAACCTCAATGATTTGTACTTGTTGTGTGAGTCATCAACCCTCAAGAATTCCCGATATATGCAGGATACATCTCTCCAGCGCCATACACGACAGCATGAGAGAAGTTCGGTCCTGGATATGTTTCGCTTTAGGTAATTCCTACCTCCAATAGTCTCCGTGATCATCAGCTGCACCATGCGGCAAACAATTGGTTCAAGCGGTTCCATAAAGGGCAATGAAAATTCCGAAAGCGCTGCCGTCGAACTTATTCGACATCCCGAGGTGTTGACAAAGAATTCATCTTCTTCAACGACTGAAATCTGGGTCACTTCGCTTATACTTTTGCCTTGCTTCCGATCGAAGCGGAAAATACATATTAAATAGCACAGAAGTGCCAATAGAAAGATGTTGATGAATCGACTGGCAATTAGCTTTCTCCGCATTAGTCTTTTTTTAGCTTATTTACTTAAAAATTATGTCAGTCGTTTATTACGCCTACTGTGAAGTAATAAAATATTATGTTCCATGCAATAAGCTTTAAAAAATTAAGAATCTTATATATTTGCCTTTATATTTAACTTGGTTTTAATTTTTAATATGCTTGAAAAAGTTAATATTCAATTATTTTTATTAAAAAAAAAAGTTTGAAAAATTTGTCCCATGTGTCGCCAAAGTCAAAAGCAAAAAAAAACTTTCGTTTTCAAGCAAGTTGGTTAAAATTAATACTAATTATGGAGGACGAAAAAAATAATGAATGTAGACAGCGACATCTATTTGTTAGCTGTTAATTGGTTGCCAAATTTGACGGTATATAAAAATGCGCACATGACTTAATTTAATTTTACAATCCCGTGCGAGTTCTCGCCCCGCTTAACTTGAAGACTAATGAATCCCAAAGAATTTATTTTATCTCTAGCGGCTTAATTAAGAGTTGCGATTCGCAAAGAATGCAGTCATTCCTAAATTGAAGTTCTATTGAAACACTTGCCCAATATATACGGAGATTTTCAGCTTACACGATGTTAACGATTCAGTTAGTTGGTTTGTTTTTTTCCACCATTTCGCTTTGGGCATTTTTATTTCGTTAATCAAAATACCATTTGCCTAATTAAAATTTCCAGTATTGGACATGTATGAATAAGCATTAGATTTAAAAGTCCGAATGATGATCATCATAATCATGGTCAATACAGATCTAGTCGTATTAATAAATGGGGGATTTTATTCCGATTTTAATTGATGGTTTACTTTCTGTGGAAAAAATACTTGAAATGTGCTAAATAATTATGGTGATTTTTACGAAGCTGGGAACAACCTAAAGAATATGTTTTAAATTGTTTCTAGCTAACTTTTCAAACTGCCATAATTTCCGTAATAAATACACAAAAAATAATTGCATTAAATGGCACATATTTATTATATTTTGAATATATCAATTTACAATCGAAAAAATATAAAATGAGTATCAAACTAATTTATTTCACAGAGGTCTTGGTTTATCAAAATGGGATTACGCAAAAAACCGTCTACGAATTGAATGAACTTATTGTCATTTAAAATCGGTAAATTACTCCAATCAACCGATGAACGGTGCAAGTAAATTCTGATCTTTCGCCGATTATACAATCGATTTGCTTCCAAAACAAAATCTGAGGTGATTAGTTCGCAGCATCGGACACCTAATACGCGCAAAAGAGGACAGTCTTTCAGAAGAGCCAATAGGTTTTCATCGGTAACCGTTGGCATTCTAATGTCCAGGATTTCCAGGTTTCCCAGCTTCAGTAGACTTGTCAATGGGACACTTTCGCAGGCTACAGAGAGTTCCCGGAGGGATGAAATTTCGCAAAGATGATCTACTTGTTCAGGTCCCAAACAGTCTCCCTCTAAGATAAGACTTTCCAGCGGAGAGCCCTGTTTTTGAACAAGGCCCTCGATGAAATGTGTTCTTAGCGAGTCCGAATGCCACAACTGCAGGTGTTTCAGTTTGGGCAGCTGGCAGACAATCTCATACGGAACAGTCGGTTCCAAAAGTCTTTCTCCAAAGGCCAGTCTTTCCAAGTGGCGACAGTTCTTCACAATTAGCCTAAAATTTTCCGCGGTAAGGTTATCGATATGTTTGCCCATATTAAGGTGGCGCATATGCTTCATTTTAATGCAACACTCCGCTAAAAATTTGGCATCAAATCCGGGATGCAAGCCAATCTCCAGGGATTCCAAATTCTCCAGGACATGCAGTCCTTTTCCTTGATAATCTCTCGCCTCCAATATTAGTTTCCTCAGATACGGCAGTTCCCTCAGGCTACGAACGAAGTTCTCGTAGATCTCCGCACTGCCGAAGTTCAGATAGGCATGTATTGATGTGAGACTCTTCAACTGTTTTAAATCGTGAAATCGGGGTCGCCGGAAAGTCATTTTAAGGTGTCGCAGGTTATAGACACGTCGCAACAGCCACAAATGCTGGTCGCCATTGGACTGAGGATCGAGTGGTGACTCATAGCTGACCACATGCTCTTTAACGATTTCGAGTAATAAATGCAAATCGGTTTCATCGATATTCGCCGTGTCGCGTTCAGTAAGGCATCTGTATCGATGTTGTAGGGATTTGAAAACTCCTGTAAGATGACGGTTTGAGGCGGCCAGATGCACTTGATCACTCAGGCACAGGTAAGATAATATAGCATCCCAGCAATAGACGTTTAAGGCGAAGATAGTTTTGGGTGGCCAAAATCGAGCAATGGTTCGCTCTTTATGTTGTAAGGATTCGAAAAATGATGTAAGATGACGGGTTGAGGCGGCCAGTGGCACTAGATCACTGAGGCACAGGTAGGATAATATTACATCCCAGCAATTAACGTTTAAGTCGAAGATAGTTTTGGATGGCTCCCTATTTTCTGATACCAAAACCAAAGAGTCGTCTTTTCTTACTGTGCTCCGCTTTGCTGCAAAATCATTTTCCTCGTTCTTTCTCTTTGTGCCGGCACTCCGACTCTCTTCCGATGAGGTAGCTAAAGCTTTTTCCCCATTACTCGCCGCGCCACTTCCAGAAGCTTCTGCGTTTCTTCCGCTCATTTCTGGATGTTCCGTACGCCTTGAAACTCGCGAATCGACTGAGTCTGATTTCTTTGTTTGCCAATGTTACCGCCAAGATTATGTATGTCGGGTATTCCCCGATTTTATTTAATAACCATTTTTTATAGCAACAAATGTTATAAAAAAAGCCACACAAATATAAGGGACTTCGTAATTTGTATTTTTTTTTAAGGAAAGTATTTATAAATCGCATAAATTCTAAGTACACCTCTTAAAACTTTCATTCATAATTTAATCTACTACACTATACTATACTATTTATTTTTGTTTGGCGACCTATGTTATTGCTCTGATAACGGAAAAAGCTTGATTTCTTATCATCTCGAGCTTTCGTTATATTTATAGAATAGCGACACATCGCTCTGGGTTAGTAAGCCTTCAGCCGTCGTTGTATATTATATCAAACAACCTTATAATCTTTAGCAGTACTTTGTAATGTGCATGTGTGATCTTTCGCTCTCAATTCGTTGTAGCAAATTCGATATAATTAATCGACACTAATAAAAACAATAGACCTTCGCAAATGCTAATAAAATTGATGAAAAGAAAACAAAATGAAACAAATTATTTGCTGCCAACAGGCGAGTCGAATTAAATGTTCGACTTCCCCATCCCACCTGCTGGGATCGGAGATCGCTAAATCCGTCGATCTTTTGATCAGGAAGAGGGCACGAAGACAGTCACCCCACGGGGGGCGGGTTTGGCACACAACACAATGGGATATATTTCACGTTTGTTTGCAGTAATTTCATTAGGCCAAATGTTGCAAAATAAAAATACAAAATTGGGTTTCTGATCATAAATCAAATGATAAGCAAAATAGCAAAGCCAAAACAATGTAAATCGGGGAAAAAAATTAAATTAAAATGCAAAAATGAGAGGAAGCTAACAAATCAAAAGGTTGGCCAGCGGGGGGAAGGGGGGATTACCAGTTGATCGTGCGTTGACATTTGACTCGGATCGAGCATCGAGCCACGCCCCTCGCCACTGCACATGAGGTACGTGACCAGTATCGTCAGACATCGTGGAATCTATAGCTTTGCTGCCCACTGCCCCTTCGCCTAAAGTCTATACTTGTGGCTTGGAAAATGTATACTGAGGGAAAACAATGTTTTCTATACTAGGGATTAAGCACTTATCATAACAATTTTTAACTTTTCTCATAAACTGTTGAATATTTTTCTTCTTTAAAATACTTTTCGTTCATTACAAAAGAATTTATATACCTACTTAAATTATAAAAAATAATTTACAGCATAAAAATTAAATCAAACCTAAATATTTTGAATAAACATTATTTACTACATACAAAATCAAAAACTATTTTTATCTGTGCATATATAATATATACTTTTTTTATGAATAATAAATTGTGTGTGGCGGGATCTAATCGGTCATTTTGAAGCCACGAGATCTTGG
Source organism: Drosophila prostipennis (assembly GCA_037075205.1). Taxonomy (NCBI): domain Eukaryota; kingdom Metazoa; phylum Arthropoda; class Insecta; order Diptera; family Drosophilidae; genus Drosophila; species Drosophila prostipennis. The sequence continues at coordinate 1,110,086 of JBAMCJ010002255.1, read as the reverse complement.
CACGTCTGGCGATCCCAATGCAAAGCGTCTACGGGATGACGTCAATTTTGACCAGGTAGTATTTACACAGTTCAAGTTATGATGGGTTTATTTGCCTTTAAAGTCGCTATTTTGTTAACAATGGCATTTAAACTATAAAAAGAATAAAAACTCCATAATTTTCGAGTGGAATTTTTTTGATTTTAGTAGAAAAAGATATCATGGCAATATAGAAACAGTTTTCTTTTTATATAAACGAAAACTATCTGAACTCCATCCCAAGTATTAATTTTCACACTCCCTAACTAAACAATATTTCCCTTGTAATCACGATTCATGTCTATGCAAATAGACCTAATTGAATTGAATAACCATACAATGTGGGGAAGTGGTAGGTCGTTGGTACTCACCATAACAATGCACGGAGCCCAGATCCAGAGCGAGACTAATCAGCAGCAACAGCAGGGCTCCTCCGCATGTTGCCCCGGGCAAATAACGCCGGAGCTGGATTTTTTTTGGGCTGGGACATGGATCTGGATTTTTGCTTGCTGCCCTCTGACGGGGCGCACTTGGAACACTCATATTGATTGCAAGCAATTTCTTTTTTTTGTGTATATTATTCGTTTGTTCGCTATTGTGGTGCACGAAAATCGGTCGATTTCGACGCGTTTGTATTGTTAAATTAATTAAGTAAACTAACACTTGAGGATTAGGATTGACTTTGAGGACATGGACTTATGTTTGCATCATTTCAAGTTTCATCACAGTGGTTCGGTTGAACATTTGGTTCACACTTTAACTTTTGCTCAGCTGAGATCCCATAGTTTCCAATTATTGCACTGAAAAATAAGACAAGCGATTCCTATGAGACATGAATAACTAGAAATGCAGTGATTCATGCGGAGATTCACACTCTTTGTTTTTAATAATCTGGAGATTTTTGCTTCTACCGATTCACTCCAATTCTCGCTTAAAATGTTTGAGTTCGCTGTTTTATCGATTGAATTAGCATAAAACCTGATGAAGTTATCTATTAATGAATATTGAGCTGATAGTCACTTGCTCTTAGATTTTAAATGGCATATGAATGTTGTCCGATTAAATTGATTTGTTTACTAAAGAACGTAGAATAACCTTTTCTTAAATTATATAAATATTAAACAATTTTTTCAATTTTAGATTTTAATATCTCCTAAGATTTCTACGTATGAGGATACAATTGTTAATTATACACCTCAGATAAATACCAACTTTTCAAATAATTTAAATGCAACTATTATCGCATTAGCATTTAATGGAGAATTACTTCCTTTTTTATTTAATATCTGATTAATACAATTTTGTACCGCATTTTATGATGTTGCTATTTTTGGCTCATTTGCTCATTAACTTTTTAAGATTTTTTTTTCAAAATTGAAAATTGCGTCGACCGCAAAGAGCGTAAAGTAAATGGTTCGTTGATGTTAACCAATTAATTACATTGCACAAAGTGAAGCGAACAAATAAAATCGCATTTACTGAATGCATTGTGGAAGTATGGCCAAATAAATGGCAAAACAAATAAAGGGCGAAGAGGCGGATAAAAACGGAATTACCCAAAAAGCAATTGACCTTCTGCGGGCTTACAAACCAACAAACGACAAACAGATTCCATTAGTCATAATCGACAGTAGTCGAGAAGGAAACCGAAAAAACAAAAAAAAATTAAACAAAAAAACGGACAACATCGAAAAGCATAGAAATAATGTATGTGCAAAGCAGTAAAGCAAAGATAAAGAGAAGTAAAAAATATATAAAATGCCATTGCACAACTGCAAACAATTAACATTACAGCAACTGCAGAGTGCTAAAGCTAACAAAGTCATAAAGACAGCCCCCCCTCCCCTCCCCCATCCAGCACCCAACATTTTTCCGCCCATTGCAATTTGGAGTTTGTTTAGAAATTATTATTTAGTGACGGAGCAGAGAAAACTTTTTATGCGGTAAAAGCTAAGCCCAAATGGTCGGTTAAAATTGTGGGCGATCCGCTGGCCAGAAGACAAAGAGGTCCGAAGTGGGAGCGAGAGGGCGAGAGAAAGTCCAGAAAGCGTGGAAGACTGAACGGCAATAATCACTTTGAAATTACGGTATAATACCAAAGATTGTATTGTGGTAAGAAGGCAACAGCTTTGGCTTTCCGAACATTAGCCACAGCCCCCGGCTGTTTCATATTAATTAATAAACATTTCTGTGGCTAATTTCAGAAATTGTTGGCCAAAGTTCGAGCCGAGATCAAATAAATTCCGAAATTCCTATTGAACAACAGGCTTCTCTGACGCAGTCCTAAAACCAGAATCAGCCACTATTTAAATAACATGAAAATGGCAAAAAACAAATTATAATCGTCATGCCAAGAATTTTCGAAACAGTTAGGGGGTCAGAAAAAGAATACTTTATATAGCACTAATGTGAGAAAAAATCATATATTTCTTTGTTTGTAATCTATAGATTAACTTAAGACATTTTGGTCAAATATGTTATCGTTGAAAAACTGCTATTTTAGGTGTTAAAATTTCGTCTCAATTGGGAAAAAAATATTTACACCTATTAGATCTCCTTTTTGCTTATTTTCAGAGACTTCCACATTTTTTTTTCTTAGCCATGGACCTTAAGTTTTTCTTAATATTTCTGCAGTCGCCAAAATTGCGCAAAAGCCCATCTTTTGTTTCATGGGAGGCTGTGCAAAACAGCAAAAAATTAAACACGAAAATAAATTAAATTCATGAACGAAAACGTAAGCAAAGCCAAGACGGCGACGAAGCAACGGACAAAGAAGACTCGGAACTCCAAAAGGGGACCCAAAAAAAAAAAAGAAAAAATCGGAAAAAAACACTAACGCACCAACACACACAGACAAACTGAGCAAGTGACAGAGAGGGTGAATCGTTTATTTGTGGACGAGCAAACGAGATGCAGAACGCCAAAAAAAGAGATCCACAAAAACTATCCAATGATCTCCGGAGGTGGGTGTTCAATGTTTATCGGGTTTTGCACTATTTTCCAAACAATTTGAGCAATTTCGCATGGCGACGGCCACAAAGACCCGCACAGAGAGCCACGATAACGGTGAAGAAGACGGCGCATGCGCGACACGTTTCAGCGTTTCACATTCACTCTCGTCGGCGTTCGCTCACCAGCACACCAAACACCAAACACCACACACACGAATCGAATCCGCCTCCAAAGTGAGGGCTCCAACACACGTCCGCAGCGGCCAAGAGTTCGTTCGAAACTGAACCCAGCTGTGCGGGGGACCCTCCACATTAGAGCTCGAATCGGTCCGCAATGGAACCGGTTATGCACTATAAAAAAAATTGTCAAAGTCTTTATAAATCCGGAAATAAATCTTTTAGCCTTCATAAAGCTATCATCGGCTAGCTAGCAAGGGTCCGAGTTCGATACCATTTTATTAAAAAAACTCAAGGAAATACTTCATATTCTAGATTCAATAGATTTGGTTTCATGGAAAAAATCCATTTTTATCTGGATAATAATAATTTATTTGTTCTTATTTTAATTTTAGTATTTAAATAATTAACTCTAACAACTTTTTTCTCAGTGTGCTTCTACCCCCTTTGGGGCTCCCGAAGCGCTGCTCCATTTCGCTTCGGCTCTCGGGATCTGGGGACTGGGATCGGATCCCAAGCCATGTCCGCCTCCAAATGGGTTCCGTCATATTTGACATGACGACGTGTCGAATTAATCATTCCCATGTCTCTTGCCCTTTCTCTCGTCGCATAGCGGGAATTTCCCAGCCTGGCGGATGCACTGCAACCGGGTGGAAGAGAGATCGGCTGAGAGAGTCCCATCTTCAAACGGTTACCTCGACCGCTCTTGCGGTTAATTGAGTGGTAAAAACCGGCACCCATGCGGAGAAGAGTTCCTGTTTGGGCCCGTGAGAGATGCCAGCGGTTGGTTCTTGGAGTCGTGTGAATGGACCGCCAAGTATTACCCAACTCTATTTGATCACACGAATTTGCATACTAATTGGAGTGGCATAAAACTAATCTGATGGTATTCGGTTTTTATGGAGTGGAACTTGTGAGGATTCATGATTTCCTATACGGCTTGCTTATTCAGCAAAGTTCTAAAAAGGGTTTATAATTCTTAAATTATATGTAACAAATACAAAATTATTCGGATTAATGAAAAAACTTTGTTCTCGGGGTGTTGCAATTAGATGCATTAATAAAACATTGACAAAACACAAAAGGTTTCGTTCCAGCTTCTGAGATATTCAATCATTCAATGATTAAGGTCCGAAACATTCAACCATTGTCCAGAGACAATATTTTATGTCAAGTTCTCTATGAGTATGTCGACAGCTCACTTACCTTTATGGCCCCATACTAGCCTCTTCGATCTTTGTTCGGATGTCAGTCAATAGTCAGAAGTCGTCAAATGCGGCTCCATACAGTGCAGCTGTGCACATTAAAATCAATTAAGATTCTTATTTATCTTCGATTCTAGGCGAGCTTAACAAGTGCAGTCAGGCATTTAGCAGAACGGGCGCATCTATAAATATTTAATATTGCAAGAGAACGATCGAAGCTTACTTTTACACGCATGGAAAAACAAAAAAATACATATTTCTAGCATTTAAGTGCACTTTAAATGAATTACACAGAAGAACAAAAAATGAATCGAGCGTTTCAAGCGCGATCGTCATTAAAAAAATCGAAAAATGTATTGAAAACACACAAGCATAAGTTGAGAACTCGAAACTCCAAAGCAATTCAGTTAGATAAGTAATTAAATTAATTAATTTTTATGTGCTGCCGATTGTCGTTGAGTGTTGATTTATCTGTGCGTGCAATGAGGCAACTTGTAAATGATTTTTTCGCGATGAGGCCTTCCAAGCGAACAATTTGAAGTTGACTGAGTCGACTCGATTGGTATCTGCAGCTGTGGGCTGTTTATTGATTTAAAAATTACCAATTACCCATTTAACGTGCCATAATTTAAGGTAATAAAAAAGACAGTTTTACCATTTTTTAGCCTTAATTTATTTTAAGTTAGATTTTACCCTTTACATTTTTTCTTTACACATTTTTTCAATTTTCTTTTTTTTTTTTTTTTTTTTCTATAAACATTTAAAATATTTTAACCTTCATTAAATATTTTCTTCCATTTTGGAAACACTTAAGTTTTACCTAAATTTAGCTTGACAAATAAAAAAATTAAAGTCGCTACACTTTTGATCATTCATAAGTCCAAGTCCTGAATAGAGCTCAATGCAGTCTTCTTCGTCTTTATAGTTGTCAGGCTGTGCAGGACCCCAATTTAAAAAAGGAGTTTTCTTGCCGGAGTCCACGGAAATGTACTCGCCCTCATTGTCCACGTCATTAATGCCTAGCCAGTAGAAACGTTCTTCTATTAATTTTGAATTAATGGCATTCAATTCCTCTTCGTCATCAATGGAGGCAAGATAACCTCCCATACGAATGCACTCGCTGGCAGCTGCTGTCCAATTCAGTTTTAAATCATGGTCGATGTATATAAGCTTCGATCCAATAAGCTCGAATTTTGGAGAGATGGGAGTCGCTGGGATTTTAGTAGTGTCGAGTGATTCCTGTATGGCGGCTGCTAATTGGCTTAACACCTTGGACTCTAAGGTCTCCAGTTTGTCCAATAAGTCCTGAATCGCTGTCTGCTGGGCTTCCAAACTGCCCAGTCTTTCCACTATTTTGGGGATTTGTTGAGCGTCTATCATCTCGATTCTGTCTTGAAGCAAGTCTAATTTTTCAAGCGTTTCATTTAACTTCGACGAATAATTTCTATCACTACGATACTTGGAAATTGTATCTATTAGGGCAATCATGTTTCTCGGAAATACGATTGGCTTGTCCTTTGATTGGCTTGAGTGACCATTTAAGGATTCTGCCGGGGAACCAAAAAGATTCCAGAAAACGAAGGCGAAAATAATTGTAGATCCCAGCTTTAACATTCTGAGCGCGGTAAACTTCTCGGGATGAATGTTGCTATAAACTGATTATGGATTTATATACGGACGCTCGAAGAACCGCTCAGTTATGCCGATAAGAGCGACTCATCGCATATACTAAAACGGAGTTTCCCTTATTCTAGATATTTTTAATTTTCACTCACTGTTTACTTCTACGTGATATGAAAAGGCAGAAGAATTCTTAGCTAGCGTGACGAAAGTTCATTGTCCGATTCATTTTGATAACTACATTATTGTTTAGCAATTAAGTTGAATATACAATTAATTTGCGTAATAAAGTTAGCCTTTTTTATTGCCGGGAATAGACGTAAATAGACGCTAAGTTTGTGTCCAGGGCCAAAATTTCGAGCACCCACTTGAAAATTTAATGGGTTGGTAACCAACCAAGAACCAAGCCCAAAACACTTTCGGCCTCAACAGCAATTACGAGTTCTAAACAAGCTCTCGAGCTCAGCTCCACAACAATTTACGCACACAGCAGAACAATCAAAAAGTGGAAGACAGCAACAATGATATCGCATTCCTGGGCTTTGTATCTTGGCCACAAAAAGTGAAGGGTATGAAAAAACGAGCAATAATTTCTGTGTTTATGTGAAATGGCCTGCAAATATTTGAGCCACATTAATAATTAATTTATCTTGCTCAGCAAAATAAAATTCAAAGCAACAACAATAATAATTTTAAATGGTTTAACAACTTTCACGGCAAAATAAAATCCGAAAAAACCCCTGCGACCAACAATTTATGAGTAAGGCACGGCTACGCATAGCCAAGTAATTGATTTCTTACAGCTCGGATTTCGATTTCGATACAATTTCAATTTCAGTTTCAGCTACGAAAAATATCATTTTTAATGGCTTGCAAATCGAGAGCGAGCGAGATCGAAGGTCAGGCCAAGCAACTTGACAGCGACAACGCACAATGCGGCCAAATAAAAATAGTAATAATAATAATCGGACAGGTGACAATAATAAGAGCAACAAAAACCTCTTGTGAAGCTGGTGCCGGCCCAATAAAATGGAACACGCGCCATTGAAGCCGACAACTCGGATTCGCGGCAAGAGCAAGTCAAAGTTAAGGCAAAACGCATTAAGCATACGCACCGTGTGACGGCCGTTTTGGAACGGAGAAACATTGAGCTTGGGCAAATAAGTAAACTGAATTAACTAGTTACTAGTAGGTAGGTAGCTGCAACTGGTAGCCGTGTTAGCTAAGCTTGTTAGCAAATAGTTTCAGCTCGGAGTTGGTAGATCTCATAAATTAAGTGCATTTTCCACTAATTGGATTCTTTTATCTGACTCGATTGAATCACTCAAGCCGAACTTAAAGATATAATTTTCCATTAAGGGCTTAAACTATGTTCGATTTTAAATGGCTGGGAAGTTGTGAAGAAATCATTGGAGTAAATTCAACTGTTGTGAAAAGTTTTCATAAAAAAATATATGAAAGGCAATCAAATGTTGTAATAATTTTTATACCCTTGCAGAGGGTATTATAATTTTGGTCAGAAGTTTGTAACGCAGTGAAGGAGACCTTTCCGACCCCATAAAGTATATATATTCTTGATCAGGATCAATAGGGGAGTCGATATAGCCATGTCCGTCTGTCCGTCTGTCCGTCTGTCCGTCCGTCCGTCTGTCCGTCTGTCCGTCTGTCCGTCTGTCCGTCTGTATGTCTGTTTCAATACCGTTTGCGAGCTCAGTTTAAAAGCTAGCGACTTCAAACTTTCACAGTCGTCCTAAAACATGTGTACGCAGATCAAGTTTGAAAACCGACCCGATCGGACGTCTATATCCTATAGCTCCCATAGGAACAATCGGATATAGCTTTCAAAAAATGAAGATATTTCGCTCAGTGTAAGAGCTATTGACAAGAATATTTCCAAATCGTATTTTTTTGTGTGTACCTTGATCGGGGTAAAAGCGCGTGCCGATCGGACGTCTATATCCTATAGCTCCCATAGGAACAATAGGGTGAAATCGGTCAAGATTTAACGTTTTTCAGGATATTTCGCGCAGAATATAAGCTATTGACATGAAACTTTCCAAATCGTATTCTTTTATGCATACCTTGATTAGGGTAAAAGCGCGTGCCGATCGGACGTCTATATCCTATAGCTCCCATAGGAACAATAGGGTGCAAAATTAAACAAATTTTTTTTTTTCAATTATAAAATATTTTGTTGTTTTGTTAATTCATGTTGCTTTTCTAGTCAAGTTTTCATTCGTGAAATCTGCAAGGGTATTAAAACTTCGGCTTGCCGAAGTTAGCTTCCATCCTCGTTAAATCTAATTTACTTTTTCAACCAAATTGCGAGTAAGGCATGCATTTAGTTTTCCCACAGTCATTTCGAATAAACTTTAATAAACGATTAAGCTCGAAACGAGTGCGAAGATTTGGCTCCAAGTCCGAACCCATCCCATATCCATGGCACTGCACTGAAGTGCGATTCCAAGGTGCACTTGTGGCCCACTCCCAGCAAAAGTTAAGCGCCCTGTTTGAACAAGTGTTGGAGAATTCGCTTCCTCAATAGAGCTTTTCGCTTTTATGTTCAATTACTTGTATTAACCCATTAACACACTGAGCTCATGCCTAACTATAAACCCAAGCCGGGCAATCATACAATGTAGGTAAAAAAAAAACAAAACTAAACAAGTTCCCTTTCACTTGCATCTCATATTTAACGAGCGATGTTTCCATGTGTCCCATCCGTGATATTTCTAATGCAATTTTACCATAAAAAGTTTCGCTGAGCCGCGCAGCCGGCTTCTAAAAACATCTCAATCTCCAAAGGCATTCCGATCGCCGGGTCTCGGAGAGGAAAGAGTGGAAATGCCAACTGACACACACCGAGCATGCGTACGTGATTTTGGATTTAATTAACTTTGGCCTGGCAACACATGCAGTGGGTATGTGTGTTCACCTACATAAGTTGGGCAAACTGAAGCAGGTGAAGCGGCATTAAGGTGAGATTGAGGCATTGACTTTGGTAATGAAAACACCAGCCTAGTCGAGCCCTTCATGCAAGAATGCCCCAATTGAAGGATAACCAAGTAATACTCACCCGGTTTCCGACCGTATATGGCAGCCCGAATCCCTCCAGCACTGCCATTTGGAATATGTGTAGATGCCAGGTGTTAATTAAATATAGAGTTAGCTAGGTCAGCGCAATAAATTAAAAAATATATTACAGACCATGTGCCATCCGCTTCATACCATTTGCAGAATACAACAGACACAACTCCGTAAATGCAGTTCATGTTGAACTCCGTGTTGGTGAACTTTGAGTACCCTTCAGCTATTGCAATAAAAAATAATTTCTAAATAATTTGTATAATTTGCATTATAATTCATTTAAATTAAATTATAGGAGATATAAAATATTCAGTATTTATAATTGTTTAGCTAAGTTAGTTTATTAAAAATAAATGTTCATGTTCATGTTGGTGCTTTTGTTAAAATTATTTTAGGGCGCCATTTTTTGCGAGCAGACATTTATTATATCGCAATTATATCTCGATTTTCAATGAAGTTTTCCCGACTTTCGTTGATCATTTTCAGCTTTTCCCTTTGCTCTGCTCTTTCCATCGCCGTCAACGCCATCTTGACCATCTGGCTGGGCAACTGGGATGACTTTTTATTGAAAAAGGAAAAGCACCATGGCAGAGGTTCCACAGCCTTTTTCTCAAAGCTTTCATTTGCGAACACCTTGTTGCCATCATTTGGCTTAATGCAAACACTGATAGGACTCGCGTACTTGGGGTACAAGTGCAACCAGTGAAATATGATTCGCATGACCTCGGTGACCTTGAAGACCCCATCGCGTTCTCCACCTTTTAGGAACCCTTCGTACCGACTGACCAGGTAGGCCCGGCAAATTACACCGTTTAGTTCCGCCTGCTTCATGATATTCTGAGGGCTATAAGTGATAAGAAATATAGTTTGACTATATTACTGATGAACTCACCTGGGTATCATTCACAGCCAGACCATTTAGCAGATTGAGTAGCACGATCGTCATGAACATCACGAAGAGCAGGAAGAACACGTATGTAAAGACACTGCTGAATTCGAGGTCCCCGGCATTCAGTTCGCCAGTCATCATCACAATGGTCTTGGTTAGGGCCACCATGGGCTTAGAGAAGTCGAAGGCAGGGATTTGTTCTTCCGGAGCCTGCGTCGTACCACCCAAATTGTCCGGAATCCATGTGGTGCTATCAACACCCTTATCTTCCTCCTTGTCAAAGAGGATGAAGAAACAAATACTGAAGGTCAATACGAAAATTGAGTACAGCGAAAAGCTTTTCACGAAGGTGTTCGACACCTCGCGCAACATGAGCATGTGCGTCGATATGGTCTGAACTGGCAGGGACCCTACCAAAAGACAGAACTCTACGGAAACTAATAGGATGGTAAAGGCAGCCAAAATGCGTTGCTTCTCCTCTCCTTCAAAGCAGGTAAGGATGGATAGTACTATAATAATCCACTCCATGGCATTTATTGGGGACTTCAAATACCGAATAGGAGCAATCATGAACTGAATAGCCTCCCGAATGATTAGAAAGCCAATCCCCACACAGGAACACATTCGAGCTGTTTCCGTGAGACCCGAGGATTCCCTCGCGTACAATTTAAGGAGTGTATAGGTGATAATGGAAATTGTGAATAACGAGTAGAGCAATAGATTCATGTAGAACACCACGCAAATTCGACGCCATTTGAGGAAGAGAAATATGGAGATAAGTGGATGCTGCAGCAGGTGGCGCAACTCTTCGGACTTGGCCAGAGCCAGAGCTCCGTCAGGTATCAGGTTATCGTGTCTGATAATGATAGTATAGTCTTTGCTAGCGCGTTTTCTTCCAGTTCTCTTGAAGCAGGAATCAAAATGCTCCTCGAGCAGCTCGGGTGGCATGTCCTCGATGGGAGGCTTTTCAGAGGCACTCTGAGAGCCAATGTAAGCGCCATACTCCAGGAGTTTCTGCATCGCCACCTTGTTGCGTAATTTCACCGCATGGGCAAGCGGTGACGAATGTTTGGGAGTGGTCTCGTTCAGATTAGCGCGACCATGTTCTAATAGCAACGAAAAACAGCGGTAATAGTCGAAGTCACGAATGGGAGAATTCTCTAGAAAATCGATAGACCTGTTCAGTATTCCGAGACCGTCCAATCGTAGTTCTGGCTTTATCATCAGGTGCTCCAAAGCCCGCCAGTTACCGAACCATATGGCCCATTCAACGAGAGTTCTTTTTTTGTTGCAATATAAGCTACAGTTGATGATCCATTCAGCGTCAGTATTCAGCATGGCTTGGAAAGCTTCCTGCCAGCCATTACAGATACACGTTCGTAGAAGCCGATAATATGCTTTTTTCTGATCTTCTTTTACGTCTTTGAACGGACCGTGCTGGGCGATAAGCTGCACAATCCAAGCCTCGTCATTCTTTACTTTAGCTTTGTGGAGTTCCCCGAAAATGTAAACGGTCTGGTTCATTTCTGGCAGTAGGATTTCCGGGAACTCGTCCTGCAGTTGTCGGCGCACACTTCCCCCGTGGTAGTTGTCGATTTCAAGATCTGGATGGTCCAGGAAGAGCTTCACCAACTCAAGTCGCGCACTCTTCACCTTACTTCGAAGAATGTGGTGCAGGGGCGTGAACTCACTCTGGTCAACAGAGTTCGGAGAAGCGCCGTAATTCAGCAGAATTCGCATGCATTTTAGCACCTCCAATGCATTATCCTCCGTCAGTTGGCTGGCCAGCGAGTTTAGTGGCGTTCTATGAGCGTACTTTCTGTCCACCTGGACCGTTTCGTCAGAACGCTCAAGCAGTAGCGCCGATAGATTTCCGGAATCCATTGAGTCGGCGGCATAGCTGATGGCGGTCTTTTGTAGCTTCTCATTGCACTAGAGGGGAAAATATGTCTAGCTGGGGATCGACATTGATATCCTCGTGAGTGCACTACTTACATAATTGACCTGGCAGCCATGTGTGATGCAGGCCTCTATGAATTCCCGGCAGCCTGGTGTGGAAAGTGCCTTCTCGTATATGTTCATCTCAAGACATCCCTGTAAATCAGCTCTAGCATCGAATTTCAGGGCGGCTACAAATTGCCTGATGTCTTTATTAGCCCAAGCTGCTATCAGCTGGTCCTGCGGATCGATGTAGACGCAGTGGCTTAATTCCATTTCTGTGGTCTGCAAACAGAAAATTCGCAAATTTAATCTAAACATTTTTTGCATATATGCATTTCACATTATTCATTCACAGTAAGTTATAAAATGCAATGATTTCTCAGCAAGTTCTATTTTCCAAATCAACAAAATGATTCATTATGAAAGTAGCAAATTAAATGTTAAACTGTTTTCACTAACAAGACAGGATTATTACTTTCTTCGACAATGCCAAGCCAACGACTGATCCGATCCGTGAAACTAAAAAGAAAACTAGTTCACAAAAAATTAAAATTAAATTCAAATTAAAAAATTCATCATTGCTAAAATGCCTCACTTTTTTATTCAGAAGACTGCGATACTGGCGGAGTTTTATCAGAAAAAGTAGCAAAATAAAATGGTACACTTACGAACTCCTCCTCCGTTTTATTTCTCTCTCATTCCCCAAAATCTAAGTGGAATCATACATCGTAACTCATTACTCATTATTCTTTCAATGATGAATTTCCTAGAACAACTCTTTATACAATCTAAATAGCTTAAATAAAAACACAAGTAACTAAAAAATGATCTGGTTTCTCAGACATTTGTATCAGGGACCGTAAATAATGATTACACAGGCCGACAATTTGTGACATGAGTCGGTGTCCAGGCCTGCCACCATTTTATTTCGATAAATGAGGCTTTTCTAAGCATAATTTTCCACTACGCCTATAGTCCATCAGCTCTGGTATTTGCGGTATCTTTAATAATATACAATATACCCTTTTACTCTACGAGTAACGGGTATAAATATTTTCTTTTACAAATTTTCTTCGACTTTTGGGATATATCTTCAAGAATGGTCAACCAATTTTGGTAATCTTTTCAGAATTAAATAGTTACGTCTCTTTTATACCGCCGTTTTTGAAAATTCAATCTAACTTAACCACAAGAGAAGGTGGGCGCATTCAAAATTTTAAAGTCACAGCAAAGACTAAAAATCTTCATTTGTGAACAGCGTTTACAAATTAAATAAAACAAGAGAGAACGCTATAGTCGGGTTGGTGTCCCGACTATCTAATACCCGTCACTCGGCTAAAGGGAGTGTGATGGAGATGGAGATATGAACTTTGATCAGCAATAACTTTTTAACGAATGGTCCGATTAAAAAAATTTCTTCAACATTTCGATAGGTATTAATAAACACATCAAAACTGCATTTTTACTTTTCCAAAATATTTAAATTTTTAAAATCGTTTATTTACTATTGTGGGTGTTAGAGGAGGCGTGGCACCTTTTTGAAATAAACTTGCGCTGCGTTGGAGCCCCAAGAATCTTCATGCCAAATACCAATTCTCTAGCTTTTATAGTTTCCGAGATCTCAGCGTTCATACGGACAGACAGACAGACGGACAGACGGACAGACAGACATGGCTAGATCGACTCGGCTAGTGATCCTGATCAAGAATATATATACTTTATGGGGTCGGAAACGCTTCCTTCTAGCTGTTACATACTTTTGCACAAATACAATATCTTTTACTCTACGAGTAATGGGTATAAATAGGAAAATAAAATTACACACTCAAGAACTTCTGCTCCGTTTTATCTCTACTTTCCCCGGAAACTAAAGTAGAATCATGCATCGTAACGAAAGAGTTAGCCATTATTCATCATCATTCGAATGAATAATTTTAATAAAAAAACCAGGGACCGTAAATAATGATTATTGATATATTTTTTGAACCAAAAAATCAGGCACTTATGATCGACATACGCAAAAAAGGAAAACACCATAGTGATCCTCTTTGATTAATCTATTCATTATCGCGATGATTTTTATTTTTGGGATTTTTATAATATTCCTCAAAAATAATCATTATTTTTGAGTTTTAAAATAAAAATCAAAAATAATCATTATTTCTGATCGAAAAAAATAAAAGTAAAAAATAATGATTATTGTTGATTTTTTTTTTTTTCGCTCAGAAATAAAACTCACTTGGACGCCACGGCTTTTCTGTGCCGATTTTCAGCGTTTTTTTGCATAGTCCCATGGAGCGAATGCAGACGTACCACCTCTGAAAAAAAAAACTTGAACTTGGCTTCTGCATCCCGGTAAATGGTATCATTCTTATAGTCAGTAAAGGGGATACTTCTAGCCTTTGTTTACGTTTATGTCTTTAAACAAACATTATGTTTATGTATTTAACCATGGATTGCAGGTCGAAATGCACTTGTCTTTCTCTCTCACTCTACAAGAACTAATTAACCAATGAAGGCCGCCAGCTCGACAATACATACTGGAACAACATTTAACAAAGTGCCACCGCTTTTTGAAATCTCTAGAATCTCTTATTCTTAGGAACAGTTATCCTCTTCTTCTTAAGAATTCGCGGATTTTGCAGAACTAATTTAAATATCAAACCATGTATAGAAAAGGGTTTAAGGTAAGTAGAATTTGGTTAACAAAGTCTGAGGTATTAGTTGTTCTTAAGAATTCGCGGTTTTTAAAAAATCGATTTCAGATACGTTTTTATTCAGGAATTAAGTAATCGGCACAACTTCCCATCCAAGAAAGACAAACCGCGAATTCTTAAGAACAACTAGTACTTTAAAAATCGATTTCAGATACGTTTTTATTCAGGAATTAAGTAATCAGCACAACTTCCCATCCAAGAAAGACAAACCGCGAATTCTTAAGAACAACTAATACTTCAGACTTTGTTAACCAATTTCTACTTACCTAAAACCCGTTTCTATACATTGTTTGATATTTAAATTAGTTCTGCAAAATCCGCGAATTCTTAAGAAGAAGAGGATAACTGTTCCTAAGAATAAGAGATTCTAGAGATTTCAAAAAGCGGTGGCACTTTGTTAAATGTTGTTCCAGTATGTATTGTCGAGCTGGCGGCCTTCATTGGTTAATTAGTTCTTGTAGAGTGAGAGAGAAAGACAAGTGCATTTCGACCTGCAATCCATGGTTAAATACATAAACATAATGTTTGTTTAAAGACATAAACGTAAACAAAGGCTAGAAGTATCCCCTTTACTGACTATAAGAATGATACCATTTACCGGGATGCAGAAGCTAAGTTCAAGTTTTTTTTTCAGAGGTGGTACGTCTGCATTCGCTCCATGGGACTATGCAAAAAAAACGCCGAAAATCGGCACAGAAAAGCCGTGGCGTTCAAGTGAGTTTTATTTCTGAGCGAAAAAAATAAAAATCAACAATAATCATTATTTTTGACTTTTATTTTTTCCGATCAGAAATAATGATTATTTTTTATTTTTATTTTAAAACTCAAAAGTAATGATTATTTTTGAGTTTTATTTTTTTTGATCAAAAATAATGATTATTGTGTGAGTTTTAAAATAAAACTCATAATGATTACAGTCCCTGAAAAAAACTCTTTATTAAATTAATCATACTACAAAAATTGATTGGTGTTAATTGATACAACTCAAACAAAATTGCGCATGCATATTGGTATTAAATGTATTTTAGTAAATTCTAGTCTAATAAGATGTACGAGCCACCATCAAGTCCGCCTCTAGAGTTCCTGGAGCATTTCTGCCAAATGGTTCAGAATATAGAAATTAAACTCAGGGCATAAACTTAACACTATTTAGTCTTAACTTAATACTATTGAGTCTTCTCCTTATATTATTTAGTGTTGATTTAATAGTGGCAGTTTAATACTTGCTGTAGAAAATTTTTAATACAACGCTCATTAAATGTATACTTTTGGTTTTTTTTTGGGTGCAGCCATTAGAAATAGTGGTCCGATCCGGCTCGTTTCGACATATGTACTACCTGCAATAGAAAGTCTCAAAAGTCTTGAGAAAGTTTTATGGCGATAGCTTTAAAACTGAAAGAGTAGTTCGCATAGAAACGGACAGACGGACATGGCTAGATGGACTCGGCTATTGGATCTGATCAAGAATATATATACTTTATGTGGTCGGAAACGTCTCCTTCATAGCGTTGTAAACTTTTGGTTTAAAAAATTAATACCCTCTTCAAAAATCTTATTTAATAATATTATGCTTACATACTTAATACATATAGAACATGATGAATACGGTATAATTGGAATCAAATAGCTTAAATAAAAACACAAGTAACTAAAAATTATCTGGTTTCTCAGACATTTGCTAAAAGACTGTTATATTGGAGTTATCTTTTATGGAAAATCAATCCATCAAATCAGATAAGCTTAATCCTATAATTTCTTTCGGAAATCTGGTTAGCACTAAACACTTTGAGATTATAGATTAGAAACTTGAGTGGCCTTTTCTTATATCGCAATGCCTAAAATTATGCTACATGATTTACGGTTTTTATTAATAAAAATAATTTACTGAGGCTATCTAAAACGTTTAATTGCTCAAATAATATTAATTCTTCAATTCCGCTCATGGAGCTCCTTAAGCATTTTGGCCATATTCGTCAGCTTGTCCTCGATGAGTTTTTCCCGACTTTCGTTGATCTTTTTAAGCTTTTTCCTTTGCTCTGCTCTTTCCATCGCCTTCATCGCCATCTTGACCATCTGGCTGGGCATTCGGGGTGACTTTTTATTGAAAAATGAAAAGAACAACGGCAGTGGTTCCAATGCCCTTTTCTCAGTGATAATGTTTTCATATGTGAACACCTGGTTGTTATCATTCGGCATAATTAAAACATGGCGAGGACTCGCGTACTTGGGGTACAAGTGCAACCACTGACAGATGATTCGCATGACCTTGGTGCCCTTGAAGGTGGGTTCTTTGCGTCCTCCACCTTTTAGCAACCCTTCGTACCGACTGATCAGCTTGGCCCGGCAAATTACGCCCTTCAGTTCCGCCTGCTTCATGATATTCTGAGGGGTATAAGATAAGTGATAAGATGTATAGTGTGACCATATTACTCACCTGGGTATCATTCACGGCCAGACCACTCAGCAGATTGAGTAGCACGATCGTCATGAACATCACGAAGAGCAGGAAGAACAAGTATGTATAGACACTACTGAATTCGAGGTCCCCGGCATTCAGTTCGCCAGTCATCATCACAATGGTCTTGGTTAGGGCCACCATGGGCTTAGAGAAGTCGAAGGCAGGGATTTGTTCTTCCGGAGCCTGCGTCGTACCACCCAAATTGTCCGGAATCCATGTGGTGCTATCAACACCCTTATCTTCCTTATCTTCCTCCTTTTCAAAGAGGATGAAGAAACAAATACTGAAGATCACCACGAAAATTGAGTACAGTGAAAAGCTTTTCACGAAGCTGCCCGACACCTCGCGCAACATGAGCATGTGTGTCGATATGGCCTGAACTGCCAGGGACCCTACCATAAGCCAGAACTCTACGGAAACTAGAAGGATGGTAAAGGCGGCCAAAGTGCGCTGCGTCTCCTCGTCAAAACCTAATTCAATGCAGGTAAGGATGGATAGCACTATAATAATCCACTCCATGACATTTATTGGGGACTTAAAGTACCGAGTAGGAGCAATCATGAACTGAATAGCCTCCCGAATGATTAGACAGCCAATCCCCACACAGGAACACATTCGAAATATTTCCGTGAGACCCGAGGGTTCGCTTGCGTACAATTTACGGAGTGTATAGGTGATAATGAAAATTGTGAATAACGAGTAAAGCACTATATTCAGGTAGAACACCACGCGAATTTGCCGCCATTTGAAGTAGAGAAATATGGTAATCAGTGGATGCTGCAGCAGGTAGCGCAAGTCCTCCGACTCGGCCATGAAAGTGATGGGGGACATTTCGTCGTGAACCACAGCTTCGTAAGGTATCAGGCTATGGTTTCTGATAATGATCTCAAAATCTTTGTCACCACGATTTTTTTTGGTTGCAACGATCGAGGAATCAAAATGCTCCTCGAGCAGCTCGGGTGGCATGTCCTCAATGGGAGGCTTTTCAGAGGCACTCTGAGAGCCAATGTAGGCCCCATACTCCAGGAGTTTCTGCATCGCCACATTGTTGCGCAATTTCGCCGCGTATGCAAGTGGTGACGAATATTTGGGAGTGGTC
Source organism: Drosophila prostipennis (assembly GCA_037075205.1). Taxonomy (NCBI): domain Eukaryota; kingdom Metazoa; phylum Arthropoda; class Insecta; order Diptera; family Drosophilidae; genus Drosophila; species Drosophila prostipennis. The sequence continues at coordinate 1,091,924 of JBAMCJ010002255.1, read as the reverse complement.
TCGTTAAGCTTAGCGATTCCGGACTTTAATAGCAACAAAAAACACCGGTAATAGTCGAAGTCACGGATGGGCTTAAACTCTAGAGTATCGATTGACTTGTTCAGTATTCCGAGACCGGCAAATCGTACATCTGGCTCATCCAGCAGTCGGTTCAAAGCCCGCCAGTTTCCGAACCATACGGCCCATTTAGCAAGAGTTTTTTTTTTTGGGCAATATGAGGTACAGTTCATGTTCCACTTGGCGTCAATAGCCAGAATGGCTTTGAGAGCTTCCTGCCAGCCTTTACGGATACAAAATTGTAGAAGCCCCATATATTCTCTTTGTTGATCTTCCTCTATGTCTTTGAAGGGACCGTGCTGGGCGATAAGCTGTAATAGCCAAGCCTCGTCTCTCTTTACCATAGTTCTGTGGAGTTCCCCAAAAATTAAAATGGTTTCGTACTTTCTTGGCAGTGGAAGTTCCGGGAACTCGGCCTGCATGGTCCAGGAAGAGTTTCACCAACTCAAGTCGCCCATTCTTCACTTTACTTCGAAGAATGTGGTGCAGGGGCGTGAACTCACCCTGGTCGACGGAGTTCGGGGAAGCGCCGTAATTCAGCAGAAGCCGCATGCAAAATAGCACCGCCAGTGCTTTATGCTCCGTCAGTTGGCTGGCCAGCGAGTTTAGTGGCGTTCTATGAGCGTACTTTCTGTCCACCTGGACCGTTTCGCCATAACGTTCAAGCAGTACCTTCAGATTTCCGGAATCCATTGAGTCGGCGGCAAAGCTGATGGCGGCCTTGTCTAGCCTCTCATTGCACTAGAGGGGAAAGTATGTCTAGCTGTGGATCGACATTGATATCCTCGTGAGTGCACTACTTACATAATTGACCTGGCAGCCATGTGAGATGCAGGCCTCTATGAATTCCCCGCAGCCTGGTGTGGACAGTGCCTTCTCGTATATGTTCATCTGACCCTCTTCCTGTAGATCAGCTATAGCACCGCTTTTCAGGGCGGCGACAAACTGCCTGATGTCTTGCATGGCCCAAGCTGTTATTAGATGGACCTGAGGATCGATTATGATGCAGGAGTTCTCTTCCATTTTTGTGGTCTGCAAAAAAAAAGCTATCAAATTAAATCAAAACTGTTTTGATATCTTTCCATCTAAACACATATGCATTTCAAATGATTTATTCACAGCTTCTATTTAAACTTTGTGATTTATTCGCGAGTTATAATTATTAGCTGGTTCGTTCTATTCTTCAAAAATAAATAAATTCCATTTTTTACGTCGTCACTCGAAACACAAAATTATTACCTTCTTCAACAATGCTAAGCCAACGACTAAACCGATCCGTAAAACTTAAATAGCAAAAAGCTAAAAAAATTTGAATTATCAAAAATTTAACAGTACAGCTTTAAAAGGCCTCACTGTTTTAATCTGCAGACTGCGAACAGTATCGCTTTACAGTCAAAAACTGTTGCAAAACAATCTAGCGCATTTTTCCGAAAATTTAAGGGTACTCATACATTATTAAGAACAATTTTGCGATTGTTTATCATCATTTAAATAATGAATGTTTCTATTAAATTCATTATAATTTTAGATGAAAAATGGCTAACCTAAAAAAACATTCCATTTTAATTATTTATACATTTTTTTATGTTATATTATATAAAACTAAAATTTATATTATAATATTAAATTAGATGTTTTTGGTACGTTAATGTTAAAATGGATTAAGAGGAAAAAGAGTATCTGATAAATAATCAAAAATACAAAAAATGTATTTGATTTAATTCTTACATAGTACATATTCTTACATATTACGTATACGTAATACATAAAGACCATATTGAATATGATACAAATACTAGTTTATTTAATACCATATTTATATTTATTAATTCATATCACATGTATGTATACAATTTAAATAGCTTAAATGAAAACATAACTAACTAAAAATTATCTGGTTTCTCAGACATTTGTATCAAGTCTTTTATATTGGAGTTATCTTCGAGGGGAAATCGCTCCATCAAATCAGATAAGCTTAATCGACTCCTATGATTTCTTTCGATAATCTGGTTAGCACTGAACACTTTGAGATGATAGATTAGAAACTCGTAGAGGAACATGCGTTCGCGACTGGCATAATGAAAGGCCACGGAATAGTTGGAGCAACATCTCAAGCCCTAAAAATTAAAATAGTAATATTTTGTTTAGAAATTTTTTGATTAAATTGTAATACTCACAGTTTCAACTTGAGAGAAACTCATTAGTCGCAACCATTCCGGAATAGTTGAATTCGCATCCGACATATAGTTCTCCAGATCCAGAGGCATAAACTTGGGCTTCGTATCCCCATTCAAGGCCTGCGAGGAATCAACAAAATGGACACCCACATTCTGCAGACATATGCCCATGTAAAAGTCCTCGATGCCCATCTTTTTCGGCTGTGGACAAATCACCTCAGATCCATATGCTTTTTGCACAAATCGACGGAGCGCCTGACGACTCAGAATGTACGAAGCACCGCCAGACATATAACTCTGGAAAAAAACAAACATCATTATTCGGGATTATCACAAATTATATTCCATAAAGTCTAAGATCAACAGAGCACACGCCCTGTGTTAACTTCCAAAACCAGTTGGCGCATCATAATGTTGAATGTTAATGCTGAAGTATGAATATTCACATCAAAGACCCGAAAAGTCAAAGTTATTCGAAACTTTAGTAACGGTATAAGGTTTTTAACATAGCCACCAACGAACTCAAGATGTATTTAATCTCCTTTTGGAGGTCGCTCAGCGGGGAATGATGTGTCAAAATACGCATCAAACGCACTTGTAAACAAGCAAAGCTCACAAATTAATGGAAGTGAACGATCGAATTCAGTAAATTGTCACATTTGACTGGGGATTATGTCAGATTATATCGCTGAAGTGTGTCACATTATCAATTTGGTTTATTGAATTTCGAAAAACTTTAAGGAAAGGAAATTATAGATCCATAGAAAGCAGTATTATTAAAGTTAGGAGCATAATTTCTCTATCTAAATTTTTCTGAGTGCATATAACACTGCATAAAATAAATGCATAATTCATGGAAGCCTAAAAATATGTTAATTGGCTGAATAGCGAAGATTTCGAGTTCCAAAACAAAAAAAAGGCAGATAGTTTTAAACATAGTCAGGTAAAATAATCACAACAATCAATCACAAATCATTATAACATTTATGATGCATTAGGAATAATCAACCAGCGATAAATCCATTCAAAGTGTGAGAGAAGCAGAAGCTGAAACAAAGAAAATGTTTTAACATCTTAGTTTTTGGCCGGATGACCAGATGTGGGCCCGTCTGGCCCTCCATAACTCATTTGTTTATTTATGTGCAAACAAACGTAGACGAAATGTACTTGGTGCCACATAGAGCTTGCTCAACTCTTGGAAATGTCAAGAGGCGAAATAAATCTGCGGCTACTGCCGAAAAGGCGCGGCTATGAAAGATGCGTGACAGGTAATCGCGATGACCTCAGGTGAGGCACTGCCATTAGTCTCTGCAGACTGCAGCTACGATTGTTAATGCGAATTTAATTTCTTATTGTTATTATCGTTGAGTCCGATTGATCTATGCCCACGGAAAACGCCAAGACAAGAAGCATTTTGGCCAGGCAAGATCTTAACTGCTCTGCATGATATCATCCTGCCAATAATAGATTTAATGTTTGCTTACCCCCCAGACACTGGACAATAAATCGCTATTAGTTGTTATTGAGATTACACTCACAAAAGAGGACCGGTTATTTCAACAAAGAGCATTTTGTGATTAGCACATTTCTTCACCAAATATCGTAAAAAGGAAAGCGATAAATTTCAAAGAGATTTAATTACCGTTTATTGTTCACTTTAATTAATGGATTGGAAAATAATAAACTATTATTGCTTATAGAATTAATTTATTTTTAATTGTGTGTGTCTGGAAACCATTATTTTAATATTTATAAATTTTTCACATTTTTTTCACCAAATATCGTAAAAAGGAAAGCGATAAATTTCAAAGAGATTTAATTACCGTTTATTGTTCACTTTAATTAATGGATTAGAAAATAATAAAGTATTATTGCTTATAGAATTCATTTATATTTAATTGTGTGTGTCTGGAAAACATTATTTAATATTTTTTAATTTTTCCTTAAATTCTTCATCAATTGACTTATTGACATAGATAAACTATTTGGCTGCGTTCGGAAGAAATAATTTATATAGCCCCGAAAAGCGAAACTAAACTGTCAAAAGCGAAACGAAAATTAGAAATTCAAATTAGCTTAACAAGCGGGCGACAATAACATTGAAGATGAGCAGTTAATTAGAAGCTAATGCCAGCGATCAACTGGATCACTTACCAAATAAATCATATGCACAGAGAGAAATCCTAAAGACCGCAAATCTTTTACAGATTAATTTCTAGTACTAATATTTCCCCAAGACGCAAATATATTTAATATTTTTCACAGTGCACAGAAGATATAATCGATTAGGTAGAAAATTTACCACAACATAAGCACAAAGCCGGAAGTTAATGGTGGACATGTTCAACGTTTATCACTCACCACATTATATCGTGACATCTTGTAGCCAAAATATACGGGTGTATCCGGATCGAAACCGCTAAGCAGGCGCTGCAGATTCTCCATGACCACATATCTGAGACATATATAAAAAAGTAAAGATAGGAAAAACCGGAAAACTCCCTATCAGTTATACGTACGTATCATCGTCCGCCTTGAGGAACCAATCGTAATCGCGACCGTAGTGTTCCCAAACGTAGCGGAATCCCTCTCTGGTTTTATTCCACAGATCCTCGTAGCCACCACCTCCGGGCTCGACCACCCTGACCACGCCCAGTGGTTCGTAGTCCTCGCTGCTGGCGAAGATCAGTTGGCTGCAGCGCTGGCCCCACGTATCGTGAACCGCCCGGGCCAAGCTCTCCACGTTTTCCGGACAGGTGAGCACCATGCAAAGTATACGCGGGGCGGTCGAAAGATCTACGATCCTTGCCGTGGCCGTGGACATCGTGGAGGAGCTGCTCCAACAAGGCGTCACCCGGCTCACATCGTAGACATACAGGAGCAGCACGAAGGCCAAGATGAATCCCGCCATGAAACCCGTCAGCAGATGCAGCTGAGAGCGCAACTTAATCTTGGCCGTCATTCTGCGCTTGCGCGTTGTGTTCTCCGCGACGTTCGATTCCCGATTGCCGACAGCTGGCCGTTTGTTTTGACCAGATGAGTCGACCAGGCCAATCAGCCGAAATCAGTTGGCCAGCAACCGGTTTGCTTTGTTTTCTTATCAAAAGCCATCAAAACTTCTGCGATTCGCTGGGAGATTAGGGATTCTCCATTAAGTTCGTTTGGAAATTAGAATATTAATGGTCCAAAACATTATGTAACTTAAATTAGTATGCTGAAAATGTTTTAAGCGTGCCTAAAGTACAGAAACCAGTGGCAAAATTCTCATAATCTCATAAGTTTTGATCAGTATGATTTAGAGTTGCAAGAATATTTATTTAGCTTTATTATCTGTTTACAGTAATCTAACATAAATAAGTAATTGTATCTACCAGATGCTGTTTGTGGGGTAAATAAGTTCCAAGACTGCTGTGTTACCAGAAAATTCTGGATGTGTATGGTTTTGCTATTATAGGCAGATATTTGATCAAGTACCTATTAGTAACGAACGAATCAAAACCGAACAAATTAGTTTAAAATCTTTAGGTTAAAAGGTTAGTAACCTTTCTTCTTATGTTTTACCCAGAATTTTAACAAAATTTAATTTTCTTCCACATTAATTTGCAATAAATAAACTAGTGCTCCAATTCTTACTTTTTTCGGTGATCACACATGGCTGTATCATCTTTCAATAGCGTCTGCGCTTACGCAGCATAAAAATGGTCACAAATTGAAAACGAAAGTGTTGCCAACATATTGTAGTCTCGATTGGACAATGGTAAATCGATCAATTGTGGCGCATGACATTGTATAACGGCTCTCGTTGGGTAATAAACTGCAATTGGGATGAAGTATAAAAAGTCCGAGTTGCTTCAATTATGACATCAGTTAGCTGACAATTTTGTAGAGGCAAACGCACGGAAGGAAGATCCAAACGATTCGAGATGGCAGCTAAGGTAAGTTGTGATGGGTCCTAAACCAAATATTGCAAATAAATACGAGGATCACAAGGACAAATCAATTTTTATATAGAAAATTCTCCTTTGAAGGTCTTACAAATGAAATATTTTAAATTATTTAATAATATATATTTTCAGTTCTTTGCCCTGCTGTCGCTGGCCCTTTTCGCCGCTGGCCAAGCGGAGTACAACTACGACGAGAAGTCGGCCAAGGCGGTCAACTCCCTGGAACGCAGTGCATCCGGTAGTTCTGGCGAGGATTTCCTGAGCGACTACCACACGCCCAGCAACAATGCCCTGAACTCGGAGGCCACGCCCGATGGCTATGACTATTTGGTGCCCACCAGGAATCAGTTTGCCGCCGGCAGTCGGACGGCCAGTGTTCAGGCCTCCAATCTCCTCCAGAACGCGGCCAGTGCGGCCAATGCCGAGTCCGTTCTGCTGCCCTCACCGCTGCCCATTCTACGCCAGGAGCAGAATTCTGAGGTGGTTTCAGCCGAGCAGCAACAGGATCACCAGGAGGCAGTTCCCGCCGTTCAGCGTAAAAATCAGGATTCTGTGGTGGTCTCATCCGTTGTGAGCCAACCTCGGGAGCCCGAGGTCTATCCACCCGCCAGCTACAGCTTCAAGTATGCCGTGAATGACGAGAGCACCGGGGACATCAAGGAGCACAGCGAAACCCGCGATGGTTATGTGGTGCGCGGCTTCTACAGCCTCATCGATCCCGATGGCTACAAGCGCACGGTGACCTACACGGCGGACGATGTCCATGGCTTCAATGCGGTCGTTAACCGAGTGCCCTATGCCCTCAAGGCGGTGGTTATGCCAGTCGTCCCCCAGGTGGCCCAGCCCACGCCATTCGTGGCCCGGGATGAGCGCTCCAAGTCCGTGGATGTCAGTCGATCGTCGGGTGCGGCCAGTTTGGAAGCGGAGCTAGGCTCTGGAAGCGGTTCGGATGCAGGATCCTCCTCCTCCGGTGGTTCCGTCTCGGGATCCGGTGTGACCAACACCTTCGCTGAGGACAGCTACGCCAATGCCCCTCGAGGACTCGACGCCTCTGGAGGTCCCTACGCCTGAGTTCTGCTCCTCGGCTACGCACTCCTTGTATATTCCCTCATTGTGCTTCATCTATTGCTAGTTTTCTAATTAATAAATACAAAAAGTTGTTTAAATAATTCCCAATGTGTTGCCTATCCTCAGGCCTTTACGACTGAGCGAAGCTTTGAAAAGCTTTCCCCTGGCATTTCCAAGATTTCAACATGGGTAAAGTAAAGCCTGTCTTGCATTGCGGAATAAGTTAAGTAATTAAGGTGCGATTGCCATATGTTACAGCCTTTTAAGGAGGCAGCACAAAGGCCTTAACAACTCTCAGTGAATCGTTAAGGAAAAATATGAAAGGTCAAAACATGCTAAAGCGGTTGGGTTTTATTAACATAAAATAATTGTACGCAAGCGCATCAACATCACAACAAGTTAACCCTTTCTTTTGTTGATTTAAATTTTTTTTATTTCAAAGTTAAAAATATATAAATATTTTAAATTATTTTAAATATATTAAATATTATTTCCGAATTAATTTGATTTTTCTGGATTTTTATGTCAATCCGTTCTGGGAGGAATTTGCTACTGACCATTTTTTATTGTTCCAATTATATTAGTTTAGATGTTTCTATAAAACTTATTTATTTTTTTCCGAATTTATCTAATTTTTGTGATGAATCAATTTATTAAAACACCTATTTTAATAATCATAATTTTTTTTCAAAATCGATCTTTTGAACATCGGTCTTTTCAAATATCTGGCAACATTGTGGCGCTAACAAGCGTTAAGGTATTTCTTCAGCAACATTTTCGACGCGCCCATTTAAGTTTAAGCCGAGTCTGTCAACTGCCGGCAAAGCGCGAAGACGTCGTTTGCTTGATATTTTCGAGCTGCTCTTTCTTCTCTTGCCTTGGCTCTTTGTTTATTTGTTTGTTTTCGGCTTCGAGTCGCGTTCGAGCAGCGTTTATTTTTATTGCCTTTCCGTGGAGGGCTTGTGATTGAAATTCTGTGCCAGTACCAATGCGGATTAGAAGAAGTGAAAAACAATCGAGGAAGCAACTCGAAACAGTCGCATAATTGGAGCCAGCGATTCGAAACGGTCCGAATGAGTTTGAAGCGCCTTGAAAACAAAGCGTCAGACGGGCCAGGCAATTGCCATTTGCAATTTAGCAATTGCAGATCGAATTGAACCCAAGCAACTCCGCAGCACCGTAACACCTGAGCGGCACCACCTGAGTGTTTTCCCGAAGGTCGACCGCATCTTTACAGGCTTTCGACTCTGCGTCACTGCCTCAAGAATGTGTTAATTCGGTGATTCGACAACAACAAGCGCGACTCCAGCCTATACAGCGACAACAACAGATTGCCGCCCGACGACATAAGATTTGCATAAAAAAGTAAACAAACGCGGTTCATAAAAAAGAGAGAAATACCTCGAGAAAAAATCAAAACAAAAGCACTACCTTTGAAAACGAATACTCCGTTACAAAAAACAAACTTAAAATGTATCATTCATTGTTTACTTGATAGTGTGAACATAAAAAATTCAAAAGTAGAACAAAGTAATTAATGAGTCTTTTAATCAAGTCAAAAACTATGTTAGTTTCGTAATACCAATGTACTTTATGTTCTTAGTTTCGTGTTCTGAATAGTTTGAAAGTGAAACTCTAAAAAAGAATTTAAAGCGTGATTAAAAAAAACCATACAAATATTTATGTAAAATACTTCAAATCATTTGGTTATCTTTAAATGTACCAAAGAAAATCGATGCTGACATGATTAAAATCAAAGTGTGTGTTTTAACACAAAAATCATAAAAATATTAATTTAAAATACTGAAATGGTATGCTACCGATATGTGAAACTTTGACATTCAAAAATAATATACTTATGAAAGTTTTTTTTTGTATTTTTCTCTGTAAAGCCAGGTGAAGAAGAACAAAACGATGGGAGTACGACCACATCGTAAGCGTCTGGAGCTGATCTTGATGGTACTGATCGGCATGGCCTGGGGCATTCTTTTGTCGGCGTTGATAAAACGAGACCGCTGGCAGTATCACGGGGATCAGCTGAAGGAGGAAAGCAGCCCATTTCCCAGCAGTCACAGGAACACCCCTAGTCCCACGACCACAACAACTCATCCACCTCCGGATATCCTGGCCTCCCGTCTCCTCAACGAAACACGCGTCCTGTGCATGGTGCTGACCAGTCCTAAAAACCACCAGAGCCGCGCCATCCATATCCAACGCACCTGGGGAAAGCGCTGCAACAAAGTGATCTTCATGAGCACCAAGGCAGATAAGGAACTGGGATCTGTTGTCCTCAACGTGAGGGAGGGCTACTCGAACTCATGGCCCAAGACGAGGGCATCGTTGGAGTATGTCTATAAGCATTATTTTGACAAGTACGACTGGTTTCTGAAGGCAGATGATGATACGTAAGTGGAATTAAACATGAAAGTAATTTTGTCCCAAATACATTCTTTCTTCCTTTTCTTTTAGCTATGTAATAATGGAAAACCTACGGGCCTTTCTATACGCCTACAGTCCGAAGACCCCAGTATTTTTTGGAGATAAATTTCGAACTCATGTGAAAGAGGTAATATTTTAAATGTTTCCATTTTATAATAAAAGTTACTATTATAGATTTTAGTTTCTAACCACTTTAAATATGTAAAACTGTAGAAAAGTAGTTTTTTCTACATGAAGAAATTAAATATATTGCTGACTAAAAGTATTCTACACTTTTGATAATACATACAAAATCGCACTAAATTAATCCTTTTTTTCAATACAGGGTTACACGTCGGGAGGATCTGCATATGTTCTGAGCAAAATGGCCCTACACCAGCTGATAAAGCAGGGCTTTAGCAACAGCAGCATTTGCACCAACCGCAACTATGGATACGAGGATGTGGAAATGGGACGATGTCTGAAGGCGGTGGGCGTTGTGGCTGGAGATTCCAGGGATGAACACGGATTGAACCGATTCATACCCTTCTCACCGCTGCACTGGTATCCGCTACTCAACTCCACCACCCCCAATGTAAGAAAAGCTAAAAAAATGTTTACCATTTAAAAACAATTCCTTCTTCATTTTCGTAGGTCACCTCCGATTGCTGCTCAAACACTGCCATCTCGTTTCACTTTAACAACGCACTGGAGTTCTACATGCTGGACTATATTATCTACAAGCTAAGAACTTTAGGCTTTAGCAAGGGTCAAGACAGTTTAGCAGCTACTTCGAGCTCTTTTCAGACAAAACAAAATGAGCTCAACAAAAATGCTCTCAACAAAATGGAGTCCGAAAAAAACGTTACAAAACCAAAAGTCAAAACTAAGCCAAAGCCAATCTTGTAAACTTTTTAGGACCAAACTAGTTTAATATTGACTGCAAAAAAGCCAAAGAGTAAGACCAAGATATCGTAAATGATTAATCTAAAACTGCTCCTTGAATTAAAAAACTGAATTGTAATTGTGCCAAGTCTTCAGGTCTTGTACCTTAGTAAATGAATATAGGTTAACATAGAATAAAAAGTAATCGCTTTTTAATACATGTATAAGGCTCGTTTTTATAAAGAAATGTTAAACTAAATTAAAAGATCATCATAAGCTATACTGCTGCTTCCATAGCGCTTTTTTTCTTGAATTTCGTGACGGAGGATGCCCAGCAATAAGTCCATATGGTCGGTTTTTATACAAAATCGTTTCCAAAAACTGCATTTCGTAGGGCGATACGTTGTGAATTGAAATCGAATAGGTGGAACAACATTCCATTCCCTGAAAATAAAAAGAAAGGTTAAAATCTCTGAATAAGCAATACTACACATATTATTATTTCTATTATTTATTAAAAATGTAAAAAAATATCTTTATTCCCACCGTTCCACTTGTTTGATATAGATATTCCTTAAGCCAAAAGTCTTCATCATCACGATCCGGTATAAGAAAGTGTTCCAGGGCAAGTGAAAAGAACCGCTGACGACCGAAAATATCTCTAGAATCGCCGGCTTGCACATTCAACCGCCGTAGACACCGACCCATCACATAGTCCTCGGTGCCCTCATCTCCTGGCAGGCAATTCTTGGTTGCCCCGAGAACCAAGAGCTTCACAGCTTTTCTACTCATCACATACCCCGCTCCTCCGGACATGTAGAGGGTGGATGCCAACTTGAATGGAGACCCAAAATATATGGGATTGTGGGGTGAGTGGGGCTTAAGCATTTTGCGCATATTCTCCATCACGGCATAAGTATCGTCATCAGCCTTATAGAACCAATCCGCCTCGTGGCCATATTTCTTATAGGCATGGTGAAATGCTGCCTTTGTCTTGCCCCACAGATTGCTGCGAGTATCGCTGACATTCAGACCCACAATCTCCACTCCAGACAAAGTGGTTCGGGAAGAGCCTCCGTAGTAAACCACTCGGTTGCAGTGGCGTCCCCAGGTCTCGCTAATTGCTTTCACGGCACTCATGTACTTCTTGGGCCAGGACAGCACTAGGCAGACTATCCTAACCGACCGAAACATATACCTTGCCAGCCGATCATTCAGTGGCCTAGATGCAATGGCCGTGGGGAAACTGGGAGAGCTCAGTTCCGGCAGGGGATTTACATGGCCATAGGGTCGCAGGTGATAGAGCGAAAACTCCAGGAAATACATTTGCATGGCACGGCAATATGGAAACAGAATCGCTCCTCCAAAACAGCTCTCCCAGCTCTACAGATTGGATTACAGTAAAATAAATATCAAACGTTCATAATATTTTTACCTATTTTTTTATTTTTTAAATCATAAATTAAATAATTCTAGACATAAGGAAATGTTTTTTTATTTTAAAATCTTAAGCTAACTCACCTGATTATCGTAGACAGCTCGAAAAGCGCAGGGCCAGAGCCAAAAGTTGTTACGCAAAGTGTAAGGGATCTGCTCATCGGGGACGTTAAATGACAGGAGGCCCTCGCTGGGAGCCTTTCTCATTCGTTTCAAGCACTCCCTGAGGAAAATCTCGTCCTGCAAGCAGTTCCTTGTGGCCAACTGCTCCAATGCCTCCCTACTGAAGATATAATCGGTGGCGGAGACCTGGCCAACATGCGCATAGATATAGACATCATGTTGGGCACTAAAGTATATTTCCTGCGAGGGCGAATAGTGCGCCAGCAAGAAGCGCAGATTCTCCATGATGACGTAGGAGTCCAAGTAAACGACCAGCAGCCAGTCGAATTGCTTGGGAAAGTCCACATATATCTGGCGATATGCCTCCAGCAGAGATATCTCCCTTTGACTGATAATGGTCAGCCGATTGCAGCGACGACCCCAACTATTTCGGACATGCATAGCTTTTTGAGCACCGAACTTGTAGTCCGATCGATCCATATAAACTAGACAATGAACGCGAACCTGCTCCCCCAGAAGCCCTGCTATCCGATCATCATCCCAGTGCTGACTTCGTAGACCAACATCATAGGCAGTAACCGTCTCCTTATATGGCTTTTGGACAAACTCAATCAGATCACTGAAGGTAGTGCTGTTGCAGAATATCAACAGCTCGAGTACAAACAGCCAAAACAAGGTTGATAATATCAGTATTTTGAGAAATCCCATAAATTTCATTTTTTTCGTTTATTAAAAGCAGGATTTATGACAACCTTTACATTGTTAGAAACAACTCCTCAGGTTGGGTAGTATTTAATTCGTCCTATTTTATATCCGACTGAAAGATTTCAATTTATTGGTGTGCTAAATATTAGATGATACTATATTCAATATGAAACTTTGATCACTCATAACTTTTTAACGAATGGTCCGATTTGAAAACTTTCTTCTACATTACGATAGGTATTGATAAACACAATAAAACTGCCTTTTTACTTTAAGGGCCCCTTTGACCATATTGTAATAAAGCTTTATAATATTAATTTAAAATACCTTTTTTAATATTTTTTATTTTAATTGTAGTCTATGTTATATATGGGAAAAGTCTTATACGGTTTATTGAGTTCGTCATTTAGATGATTCTCGATCCAGGGTTTCATTTGCATAATATTCGTGTAGAGGGCGGGCACGTTTTCCTCTCCGCACGACAGGCCGCCGTTGACCATGCCGACGAACTGGAAGATTGCTGGGTGTCCGGGTAAGGGACACATTAGCGGGGATCCACCGTCCCCCTGGCAGGCATCCCGACCCGACTCACCACCCGCGCAGACCAAACTGGGATCCAGCCGGTAGTCCATGCCCAGTATCGTCCTCCGCAATTGGGCCTCGCACACATCCTTGCTCACGATGGGCAGCTCAATTTTCTTTTGACGATTGGTATAATTTGGAACCAGCGGATTCAGCTTTCCCCAACCGGCCACCACGCAGCGATCCCGATCGAAGTAGATCCCCGGAGTGGGCCAGCAGATGGTTCCGATGTGCGGTTTCAACTCAAACGAAGCGGCCAGTATGATCAGCGCTATGTTGTTGGCCGCGGTAATGTTATTAAATCCGGGATGCGCTATAATCCTAGCCGGAGTTCGCGATACCACATCGGGTCTAAATAATTGAGTCAAGTCCCAGGCGCCACCGGCAATCACGAAATCTTTTACCGTCTTATGCTCCATCAGATGGGCAGCGGTTATCACGACATTTTCGGCGACCAGAGTTCCGGCTCCAAAGAAATGCACCGCTTGTTCCATCAGCGCCACAATCCATGGAAATTCATTGGGTTTTGCCTGATTTGGAGAAACTGGAGCGGTGTTATCCAGTCCATTGGGATTACTGTGACCACAGTTCAAGGGGGCGCCAACAGTTAGCTAAAACCATATATCTTAATTTATAAATTTAATATACTTGGGTCCATTTAAACACTTACCACTTGGGAAAAGTGACAGCAGGTTTCCCATCTCTGGCAGGGCGATTGAAAAGCATTTGGATTCCAGAAGCTTGACTTACAAAGACCTTGGGGCACACACTCCAACTGGGGGCCACAAGGAGCTCCCGCCTCAGTCAGCACCCATAAAAGGCAACTGAAAATAATAACCCTCCGCGACATTATTAGCCCAACGACTGAAAATAAAATCATTATGCATTCATAAAATACTCGTACGTATATTGTGAGAGCTCTTTTTCCAACGAATCCATATTCTGAGAACAAAGAATCTCCAATGGCAATTTACTGATAACGACTTTGGCGATTTAATGTTCTCACACTGAAAATATGTACGCGTAAACTCATATTAATTTGTTTCTAAAATTTAGAAATCTCGCCTTTTAATTGTCAGCCTTTGTAAATAGACAACATTTTAGTAAAATCACCTTTAAAAAAATAAAAATTCTAGATTTAAGGACAAATTATCTAGAAACAAGAAATTTTTTTGTCCTGTTCCAAAGGCTGGAGATTTAAAGACGCGATTTTTAAATTTTAGAAATTTATGAAATTTATTATAGTTTGTTATATAAAAAATATTTCAAAACAAGAACATTAGAACATTAAAATTGTTAATTTTCGAGTTTATGTTCAAAGAAAATTGCGCCTAGAAGAAACCAGATCTCCCGGCACGCTGAACACTTGCTCCAAATGCGGATTAATCCACTCTCTGAATTTGGAAACATGTGTGTAGGTGGCCGGAACATTTTCCTGGCCACACTCGATGCCCTCGGTCCTCTGCGAAGGAGCAGAAGAGGGCGGATCCTCCAAACTGAGAGCAAGAGTCCCTGCCCAGCTCTCCGCAGGCGCAAATCAAGCTGGCTGGCAACTGATAGTTCGTGCCCATCCTCGATTGCCTCAACTGATCCTGGCACTTTAGGCCATCGACTATGGGCACCTCCACTTTCTGTTGTATGGTTTCCAATTCGGAATCGGAAAATGATCTCGTTCCCCAACCGGCAACTGTACACCGCCTTCCCTCGAACGTCTCGCCGGGAATGGGAAGGCATATGGTCTGGATGTGGGATTTCAGCTCGAACGGTGAAACCAAAAAGATAAGCGCCAAGTTGTTGGCTCCGCTGCAGTAAACAAACGCCTCGTGCGAAATGATCTTGGTCACCGGGCGCTCCTCGAAAGAATTTCCACACTGGTGGACAAGTCCCATTCGCCAGCTCTGACTTTAAGGTGGACACAGGACTTGCGCACCAGAATGTGGGCTGCTGTTAGTACCAGTCCAGGAGTAATCAGAGAACCGACTCCGAAGTATTGACCCTTGTGAAGCAATGCCATCACCCGGGGAAATTGACCCGGTCTTGCCTGGTCCGCATACCCTAGTCGGCTTACATCTAGACCTCTTGGATTACTCATGCCGCAAAGGGTACCGGGTGGTAATCTATGGATTATGCCAATCTAAAAACAAAGTCATACAGTAAAGGCTCATCTTCAATTTTAATTCCCTTTCCGCTTGCCACTTTTGACTTCTCACAGCAGACTTCGAGTCTCTGCAATCGATTGTGGAACTTAAATCAAAAATTGGCTCCTCTTGTCGACAATTTTTCTTGGGCACACACTGACTGGAACTTGGGCATTTGTGGGCATCGCTCATAAGGATGCAAGCCAAAGAAAGAGCCAAAGGCGTCCACAGTGGGAACATTGCTCTCTCGACAACAGACTCTTAAAATGTCTGGGTTGTTCCGTGACAACTCATCTGTCTCTAGAGATAAGAAAAAATGAAACACAACAAAAATATAACAATCTAAATTTCAATCTACAGTACATACTGATTATGCTGGGAAATTATTGAACTCTTGAATAATTTAAATGGTGGAAATTTCTTGGAAGCTATCAAATCATTTTGTTAATATTTTTAAGAAAACTGTTTTTTATATTTAAAATTTCAAGGAAATTTTAATGTACTAAATAAAATCTTAAAAAAATAATAAAATCAAATGATTTTTTAGAAGTGCTTTTTGTGACGTGGCATAGGTATATTTACAATTTATATTAGGATTAGTTTCTTATAATATAAATGTTTCAGAGAAAGTTCAAATAGTTTTAAGTCAAAAGGCCACTATTCGAAATCAATTTTGAATTTAAATATGCTTTTTATTTAAGGTTTAAATTTTAAACAATTCTTGGGTTACTACAAGTCGAAAGTGCCACCGGCCAACTTCTGATCGATGTAATCTCTGAACATGGCCACATTTGTGAAGGATCCCGGAACATTTATATTGGTACAGCCGATGCCAAAGCTGACGACGCCAGCCTGTTCGTAGCGATTGGGATCGTTATCCAGGGGACAGAACAAAGGTGATCCACCGTCACCAGTGCAGGCATCCCTGTTCCTCTGACCGGCGGCGCAAATTAGGCTTTCGTGGAGCTCGAACTTTCGGCCCAAACTGGTGTGCCTCAATTGATTCTGGCAGTCTTCTCTCTTCATCATGGGCAAGTCCACTGACCTTTGTTTATTCGAACTGTAAGGATCCTGCGACGAAAGCTTTCCCCAACCGGCCATCAGGCAGCGCTTTTGATCGAATGACTTTCCCTCTCCGGGTAAACAGATGGTACGGATGTGGGCCTTCAGTTCGAACGGCGATTTGAGATATAGAAGGGCTATGTTGTTAGTCGAAGACTTGACGGAAAAGTCTTCGTGTGGCTCGACTTTCTCCACACCGCGTTCCTCATGACGGAAATTTTCCGAAGTGGAAGCCATGTCCCATTCGCCAGCTCTGACCACAATATCATTCGCGGATAGGTTTATCACAATGTGAGCTGCCGTTAGTACAACTCTGGGGGAAATCAGAGAACCGCCTCCGAAGTAATTACCACGATTGTATAGAGCCACCACCCAGGGATATTGACCAGGTCCACTTGGATTGCTTAAGCCACATAGACTATCTAAGGAAGTATCTTTGATTGGTGGCATATTTTGCGTTCCTGTTTGAGGCGGAGCTTGGTTTGCTGAGGTTGGGTAATTGTGTTCACTTTGGGGCACAGGTTGATTTGGTGTCCTTTGGAACTGATTTTGGTTTCCATTTTGGGCCCATTGGGTGGTGGTTGCGGTCTGGTGAGTGTTTCTGGTGTTTGTGGTTGGGTAATTGTTTGGAGTGGGGTTCTGTTGGTTTTGGTATCCCGATTGCATCCGATTTGCTTGGGGAACATAGGATGGAGTCGTGTACCTGAATGTTTGCTACAAATAAAAACACCATGTATTCATATTGAAATTAAATTAAGGGATTTCAATAGACTTACCCTACAGCATACAAAGGGGTTCATGCATGGAGTTATTGAACCGTAGTCTGATATTATCTGTCCGTAACAATATCCATTTCCAACGCACTGATCAGGATATTCGCAGAAATCGGCAACAGAAATGCAGCCTAAAAGAAGAGCTCCTATCACCCAGTACTGATTCATGTCTTGCTCGCAGTAGGAAAGATTTAATAAGACTGTCAGTTGAAGACCGTAATCACTTGTATACATGGAAAATATATACGCTTAAAGCTTATCAATTTTATATTCTCTTCTTCTCAGAAATTGAAATCCGTGTCGCAGGCCGACTATTAAACCTACAAGTTTGATAAGCTTTTGTTGATAATGAATCCAAAAAGGAAATTTAAAAAAATTGTTAGTTTTTATATATTGTACCTATAGGTACATAAGAAATTTTGGAGAATTAAAATACACTAACAAGTTTTTTTTTAATGGCAATCTTTTGAATAAAATTGCGTTACTTGATTTTTACAAAGAGTTTCATAAGACTATCGAATGATCTTCAATTATAATAAACATAAACAATTTAACATTCAGAAAAACGAAAATGAATTTTTTCAAAAATGTATTTTAATGTTATGGGAAATTCAATTTTATTGATCAGCGCCGGAATGAATATGCTTTCCATAAAGTGAGATAAGTCTTAAGGGAATTTCAAAAATTTAATATGACAAAGATCGATCATGAGCACGTATCAAATGAGTAGCGGAAGTTAAAGGTTATGTTCTTAGCTCTATTCATAAGAGCAGCTAATAAAATGATTATTTAATTATTTATATCGAATGAATATTTATATTTTTATTAAATTGTTCTCTTTAGTAATTAATTTTACTAAAAAATATAAATCTATTTAATTTAGATATTTTTTGTAATAGTGTAATAATACACTTCTATAGCTTAAGAGAATAATTTGCCTCCCAGAAGACTTAGTTTGCATTTTGATAACCTTGGGCGTAACTAATGAAGCGTAACGAAGAAGAAATATATATTTTACACATATTTAGAAAATCCGCAGTACTTGTGAAAATGGAACGAAAGGAGTGCGTATTTCTGGATCGAAACAGCCACTATCAGCAGCATTCGGTTTCGCCATCATCATCGCGCCCAGTGCTTTTCCTGCTCCTGGGCATAGGAATTGGTTATCTAATAACCCAGATGGTCCTGTGGCCGATTATAGACCCTAAATCGCATTCGAATCGAACGGCATTGAACATCGATTTGACCGATGAAGTGCGAGTCTTGTGCTTCGTGTACACGAAACCCAGTAATCATAAGACGCAGGCAAAGGCGGTTCTTGAAACCTGGGGCAGGAGGTGCAACAAGTTGATCTTCTTTAGCAGCCGAACGGATGCCAATCTAAAGGGTTCCGTGGGCCTGAACGTAAGTGCCACATATCGTGAGACGTGGCGGAAAACGAAGATTGCTCTGAAATACCTCTATGAACACCACTTGAGCGATTTCGATTGGTTCCTGGAGGCCGATGACGAGACCTATGTGCTGATGGAGAACCTGCGATACATGGTCTATCCGTATAGCCCAGAGATGGCCATCTATTTCGGCTCCACGGGCACTGTGATGAGCCGGGAGGCACTGCGTCGCTTCGTGGAGGTGTCCCTGCCCAATCCATCGAAGTGCGAGCAAAAGGACTCGGGTCCCAGCGGCGGAAGGCTGGCGGAGTGCCTCGAAAATGCCAAAGTAATGGCGGGAAGAACCTACGATTCCAAGGGACACAGACGCATGCACCTCATCGAACCGCAGGCCAGATCCAACACGTACCTTCGCTATGACCCCAAGTATTGGTTCTGGAAATATCTAGCCTACAGGACCCAAGATGTTTGTAGCCTCATCTGGTTATAGAAAACTTATCACAATTCAACTTAATTTTTTTTCCAGGGAATCTTCGCTTGGTCCAACTATGCCGTTTCCTTTCACTACGTTCAGCATCGCTATATTCACTGTTTCGAGTATATGATCTATAGATTGAGGGCTTTTGGACGGAAACTTCCTGTCGAGACTCTTCCAGATAAGTATAGCCCCGCCAAGACGGAGGACATTAAGGAAGCACAACAAACTAATTTTGAGGTCGAAGTGCCCGCTGACTACGCCTATTGAAAGACTAACTATATTCCTGGGGAACTTTTAATCTTAAATAGCTAAGGAAATCTTTATTATCTTACTTCACACGAAAACTTTAAGGCTATTTGTACAGCCAAGAGAAATGTCTTTAAACTTAAGATTTAAAGTAGATTACTACCATGAATTCAGTTATTCTTACAGACAATCGCAAAATATATTATAAATTGTATTATTTTGACTGAAAGAAAACCCTGTTTTAGCTAGTTTGAGAAACTTATTTTCTTTATAGACTTAATCTAATATTAATGTTCTTCAGAAGTTTCTTTGGACCTGGAATGCCTATCCCTATCCTCTTCAGTAAACTCCGAATCATCGTCAGTTTTTCGTGAGTCGCTCTGCTCCTCTTCAGCCTCCTTTTCCCTGTATTTAGCCTCTTCTTTTTCCACCTCCTTGGAGTCCATTTCCCTTGCATCCGGTTCCTTTGGCTTTACAGTTGTGGTCGTGTAAATCCTGTCATAATCATCTACAGAATCCTCATTACTGGCCATGGG
Source organism: Drosophila prostipennis (assembly GCA_037075205.1). Classification (NCBI taxonomy): domain Eukaryota; kingdom Metazoa; phylum Arthropoda; class Insecta; order Diptera; family Drosophilidae; genus Drosophila; species Drosophila prostipennis. The sequence continues at coordinate 1,071,904 of JBAMCJ010002255.1, read as the reverse complement.
TCTCTCAACGGGAGGGGGCAGCAGCTGACCCACTTTGAGTTTGGCCGGCAGAGCCTCAAGAGATCGCGTCAGGCCGTATGGCTTCAAATGGTAGATAAGATAGTCCATCACGTACATAAGGTTTGGGGCCACATAATGAAAGGAGATGGCCAAGTCCGAACAGCAATCAAGACCCTGTTAAGAAATAATTTAAAAATCATAACCAAGTTTGTAAATTATGTAATAATAACAAGAGAGAACGCTTTTGTCCCTCAACTATTAGATGCCCGTTATTCAGCTAACCAACTTTAAAATAAGATTTAACACTTACTCTGTAGACTAAACTTAACAAATATAAATTTTAAAATACAAAACAAAATTTTCGCGGCGATGGCGCCGCCTAGCGGGAGGCAGTGGTACCAAAGGCCATGCAAGGCATAAATGTGTGCGCTATACCATTAAAGCCGTTTGTGAGCGTTAGAGTGGGCGTGGCAAACTTTTTTAGGTCAAACGATAGGTATTGAATAAACAAATACATTTCAGTCACAATTTATAATCTGACTTTAAAACCGTGGACGCCACAGCTTTTCGCGGTTTGTGGGCGTTATGGTGGGCGTGGCACATCGGCATGATAAACTTGCGCTGAACGAAAAGCTAAGGTATATAAATCCCAAACCGCAACCCTCTAGCTCTTATAGTTTCCGAGATCTCAGCGTTACATGGACAGACTGACACGGCTAGATCGACTCGGCTAGTGATCCTGATCAAGAATATATATACTTTATGGGGCCGGAAACGCTTCCATCTACCTGGTACATACTTTTCCCCGAATACAATATACCATTTTACTCTACGAGTAACGGATAAAATTATAGATTGCTTGTGATAGTGATCTACGCATTAAGTCAGAACCAAACTTACGTCATCTGTTTTGTAGAAGAGGTAGTTCCAGTACCAAAAGTTCTTATCCGCCTTGGCCGGAATTAAATGGTGTTCCGGGATAAATGGAAACATCCGACCGCGTCCGATCTCGTCCCTGGAATCGCCGGCCGTAACATTCAGATGCTCCATGCAGCGCCCGATCTCGATGTCCTCGTTAACCACCGTTCCTGGCAGGCACATCTTCGGATTCGGAATGCCCTCGACCACGAATCGACGCAGTGCCTCCCGACTGAGTATGTAACCCGCTCCGCCCGACATATAGCCCTGTTTCACAAACGGCTTGAACTTAAAGCCAAAGTGCACGGGGGTTTCGGGATTGTATGGATACAGCATATACCGCATATTCTCGATCACAGCATAGGTGTCGTCATCGCCCTTGTAGAAAAAGTCGGCATCGTTATAGTGATGCTTGTAGACGTACTTGAACGCCTCCTTGACCTTGGCCCACAGATTCTCGCGGCCCTCGCCCACATTCAACTTCACCGTGGGCAGCTCATCGTCCTCAGCGGAACTCATGAAGAGCAGGATATTGCAGCGCTTGCCCCACGTCCGCTTGACGTGGCGAGCCTTCTTTTTGTGGTTCGTTGGGTTGGTCATCACCCAGCAGAGGATGCGAACCTCCTTCTTGAGCTGCTCGGCCACGGTGGTATTGTCATCGGGATGATCGTGCGAGAAGGGATTGTGTTCCGGAGCCTGGATGGCCGCCTGTGGATCGCTGGGCAGGCTCAGCCGTCGGCTGAGATAAGGATACAGACTCTCATGTGGCGAAATGCTCGAGAAGATCTGCGCCATCGAGTAGCCAATCACCAAGCCCACGATCAGTGTGAACACTGATCGATTTTTCGAGCGAGGAGCTGAAAAAAGTCAGTTGGTTAAAAATAACCAAGTTAGGAAAATCTTTATAAATTCCACATTTTTCTTGAACACATCCTTTACCGCCATTTTGGTGGTGAAATATTTAGTTTTTTTTGTAATAAAAATCCAAAGTTATTTTAAGTTACCTTCTGTAATAAGAGAACGCGATAAAAGACTTGCACTCGTCATTCTTTCAATTTTCTGAACCAACTATTTTGGGTCACTTCGAATTTCCCTTCACTTGTACAAACAAGAAGTTGGCTTTGTGTCCAACTTCTTATTATCTAAGAAATACGTCAAGACTTGTAGAACCTATTTTATTATTGTTATCTTAGAAATACGTCAAGACTTGTAGAGTCTATTTCAGCTCGAACTGAGCCCGAATGCGTTTGTAGGCCGACTGAACAGAAGCTCAGTCTGGGGCTGATCTGATGGTCTCAGTTATAGTTTATCAAAAACAGTTGATTAAACATAGAAATGTAAAACTGTTACAAAATAATTTAGATGTAATAGAAACAAGAAAGGAAGTTAGAGTCGGCAAGCCGAAGTTTGTATACCCTTGCAGTTCAAATACATACATACCGTTTAATTAACCTTCTTTAGGAGCTTCAAACGTTTTTTCTTGATGGGTCGGGTTTAAGGTAATCAGGTATATTATTGGCCATTTTTAGATTTGGTTTTTAAATTGTCAAAAATCAAAATGTCTACTTCAAAACAAGAACAGATTTTCTATTGTTTTTTCGATTATAATCGAATAATTATTCATATGGGAGCCCAAGATATAGTAGTCCGATCCGGCTCGTTCCGACAAATATACTACTACCTGCAATAAAAAGAAGACTTTTGCGAAATTTTCATTGTAGGTTTAGGTCTAGTTCGTATAATACCCTCTGCAAGGGTATGTAAAGGATGGTATTACAAATGTAACAATAGAAGTCTAAAGAACTCCAACTTGTCGATTAAAAATCTGTCCACAAAATTAAAAAAAAAAGGGTTTTTTTTAATTTTGTTTATGGTCTAAAAATTGTAATGCAAAAAATATGGCGATGTGAAGTGATAATTTAAATATTTATCTTTCAAAGACAAAGTTGTTAACTTTCAAAGCTTTATAGCCAAGTTTTAAACTATCAGACAATAAAAGCTCAAAGTACGATTATTAACACTTGCCTACAAAAAGAAGAAAGGAATCACGTCTAAAACTATTTCCAAATTAGTTTTTACTTTATTCATTTCACCAATCCCATTTTATGACTATTTTATTACTTGTCCAAAATAAAACTCTTCAATGATCGTGTGTCAATTTATTAAACTTGCAAAATTGTGGACTATACTTAAATTTTAATAAAGTAAGAAATTAATTAATTGTCGTATCTACTTTACAGGAAAATAAGCAGAAAACCATCGAGTGTAACTAATGGCTAATTTAAGGACAAAAAGGCGTTTAAACTTAAAGCACTTGTCAACAATTGCTTAGGGTAGAGTAGGTCTATAAATAGCATTAAGTATAATTATAAATATACGTTTATATATATGGGTATGTACAGAGGACAGTGTAACATTCTCTTTCCGGGGTCCATGTTAACATTTTTATAGTAGTTGTTATCATTAACGTTATTGTTATTGTTATGGTTAATGTTAAATTCAAAATACAAGCTCCAAGTGGTTTTTAATATGAATGATACGGCTTATCTAATAAATAGTTTGGTTTCCTTGGGGGAGGCCATTAAGTTTAGTTTGGACGTGTTTTTACTAGTGGTTTCCTTTATTTTGGTTATTTTTTGTGCGGGCTGAGTGTTTCACTGAGCAATTCCAATTGGGGTCTATTTAAATCTGTCACATAAGCTTATCGAGGGTGTGACATATTCCTGGAGTTTAAACTCCAGTGGTAACTCACTTTCCCCTTTGTTTGCCCAGTGTCGGGAAAAACACTCTCCTCCCTTGCCTCTTTTTGAATATAAGCAAAACGGGCCAAGGTATTGTGCATAAAGGTACTTTGGAGGCGTGGTCTCTCAAAATCGTACATCCCCTTACGCCGACATCGTCTTGACCGTGGACGGTACTCCGGACGCGACCATTGCCTTGGCGCTGCGCGCCACCATTGTCCGGATCCGTTCCTGGAGATAATCACAGATGGAGGTGTACTTCTGCTGGTGCGCCAACTGCAGGGCCGTGAGTCCGTCTTGGTTCTTCAGCAGGACGTCGCTGCCGGCGGCCACCAGCTGTTTGCAGACGGTCATGTGGCCAAACATGGCGGCGGCATGCAAGGCGCTCTCTCCATTGGGCAGCTGGCCGAGATTGGGCCGATACTTGAGCAGCACGGTGATAACGGCGGCGTGGCCCTTGTGGGCCGCCTTAAAGAGGGGCGTGGCGCCATCGCAGCGCACAGTGTCCACATTGGCGCCATTCTGCAGCAGCACCTTGCAGATGTGATCCTGGCCCATCTGGGCGGCTATCCAAAGGGGCGTGGCGCCGTCAATCCGCTTGATATCGATTTCCGCACCGGCCTGAATTAGCAGCGACAGAACTGTGCGATGACCATTCTGGGCGGAGATAAATACGGGGGTGGCCCGATCCTGTGAGAAAACAAATACATTTTTAATTTAATTTCCATCTTGAAATAATAGAAATATTCGCACCTTCATGTGGGCATTGACATTCGCTCCGCAGTCCAAGAGCTCGCGCACGATCTTCACGTGACCGCCCTGGGCGGCCACAAAAAGGGGCGTGCCCCCATCGGCGGAGGGCGTGTCCACGCTGGCGCCCGCCTTCATCAGGATCTTGACCACGTCCAGGTGACCGCCCTGGGCGGCAAAGAAAAGGGGCGTGGTGCCCGTGAGACGACGCGAGTTGGGATCGGCTCCCTGATCGAGCAGCTCCATCACGCAGTATGTGTGACCTCCGGCAGCAGCCAAGATGAGCGGGGTTGTTCCATCCTGGAAATGATATACATATTATGGGATAATTCTTATAAGAAAAAGAAAAAATTTAACAGGTGTTCTTATTTATTATAATCCCTAGGTATGATAGTATTTGGATTAACTTATAGTTAATTAAAAATTTATTACTATTATAAAATGAAGTGTCCTCTAGCAAAATTAAGAGTCAAGAAATAACTCGGGTTTCAAATCAAATTTAATAAAATCTTAAAGAATATGATCGTTGAACATTAATCTATATACCTATCATTAATCTTCGGGACTACAAATATTTTGTTACATTATTTTATACTTGAAGCCCTATGGATTTCTAAGAACTTCTCATCATGTTCATTATCCAGCTGAAACGTATTAATTATTTCAGCTATTCAGGAATCAAAACGAGATAAACTTTACTATGATAATAAATGAAATCGAATTATTCCAATCCATTAACTCCGTAAATAATACACTCGTCAGTCATCACAAATTCACAGTTTACCTACGTTTATTTTAATTCCAAAGCGATAAGTGAAAAACCAATTGTTTTAATTGTCTAATTGGCCATCAAATGCTTTGCAAAGCAAACTGCGATTAGTTTCACCAAGTCAACGTCAAATCGCATCGTGCGGATTTGCATGCAAGTCTGTGGCTCGGACTCGACAAAAACTAAACAGAAGAAAAGCAGAAAGAAAATTGTGGTATATCCCAGGGGGAAAATCGCGCCACAAATTGCGAATCGCTCTCGATGCACTCGGTCTGAGTCCAAATGGGGGAGTCACGTAGTGTCCGCCCTATCCGCGGACTCCAGCAGACCAGCTGGCATAATAATACAATATAATACTCGGCGATGGGATGGCACACTGCCCCCGCAGCCCACTTTCCTTTCATTTGGACTTGAGTCCATGCTCCGCTGAGCGGCCAGGGAAATTTAATTTCGTTTTCTATACTCTAGCTGAGGGTATTCAAATATTGCCTACATGTTTGAAATTAACAGGTGGTAGCTTTACTTGTTGATTGGAATTTATTCACTTAATTATCTTTGGCTACCCAGACGGGAATTAACAAAATAATATTAAGGAAGCCAATAAATACACAAAAGTGTACAGATTTAATTAAATTATAGCTCACTCTACAAATTATCAAAATTATATATTTTATTTATATATTTTACATTATATTTTTTATATTTAAATATATTTTTTTTAAATCCAGAGTATATCAAATTCGTATTTCTTTTTGAAATCGCACAGATTTTCGCTTTTGTTTTGGTCGGCTGTACGTTTGCTGCATTTTCGTCTTCCTTACCAATTGGTGCGTACTTAAATCAGCAACGACGTGTTAACTGATTTTTACGTCGTTAAGTCTTTAAACAATATTTTTGGCTAAAATTTCGTAATATTTCACTGACAGCACTTGAAGTCGCATGTGTCATGCTTTAACGATTGCATGTACAAAACTAAAGTGCATGTTAACTTTACGAATTTATATAACTAGTCATATAATCTTAATTTAATGTTTGTCATTATAGTGTGCATTTTCTGTTTGTATAACTCACCTCATCCTTGCAATCGACATGGACTTTTCCGCTGTCCAGAACTCGAAGGAGGGCCACCTCATCTCCCCTCATGGCTGCCATGTGCAGTTGCACATCCGAGGGCGTCTCTTTCTGTTGGCATCGAAAACAGAATCGAATCAATTATAAAATTGGCCTGCAGCAGCTGTCAAAATAAAGAGATATATTTGGGGAAGTGATACCCACGCCCCTTGCAAAAGCCCCCTGGCCAAACACCCAGTTTCCACTTTAAAGCTTCCCCATTCGGGCGCCACGTGGGGAAATTACTTTTCCTGTTTACAGTAATTAGGGTCAGAGCAGTACGAACAAAAAATAGTTATTTCAAAGCGGATGTCAGACAACATTAAAAGCATTTTTTCTTTTTCAAAGTAAATCATAACCCTCAGATGGGCAAGTATTTAAGCAAACAAAAATATACTACAGGTCGTATAAGTAAAAATTTTTAATTTAATTTTTTTAACATTATATTTTTATTTTAACTAAATAAATATTTGTGTAAATCATTGTGGTTCTGAATTGTTTACAATTTAATCAAAAAACAAGAGAGAACGCTATAGTCGGGTTGGTGTCCCGACTATCTAATACCCGTCACTCAGCTAAAGGGAGTGTGAACGCTGTAGTTGGGTTGGTGTCCCGACTATCTAATAAACGTAACTCAGCTAAAGGGAGTACGAGGGAAATAAAAACTTTAATCAGGCATAAGTTTTAAACGTATGGTCCGATTTAAAAAATTTCTTCTACATTTCGATAGGTATTGATAAACACAACAAAACTGCATTTTTACTTTTCCGAAATATTTAAATTTTTAAAATCGTTTATAAACAATTGTGGGCGTTAGAGGGGGCGTGGCACCATTTTGAAATAAACTTGCGCTGCGTAGGAGCTCCTAGAATCTGCATGCAAAATGTCAATCTTCTAGCTTTTATAGTTTCCGAGATCTCAGCGTTCATACAGACAGACAGACAGACGGACAGACAGACATGGCTAGATCGACTCGGCTAGTGAGACATGGCTAGGGTCGGAAACGCTTCCTTCTACCTGTTACATACTTTTGCACGAATACAATATACCCTTTTACTCTACGAGTAACGGGTATAACAATGTTGTGTTTTCAAATGAATTTATAAAATTTTTGAATTTATAATATTGGAAGACATCTTTATAACTTTTTTGAACCCATTGTAATTTTTCTGCTCCAATGAAATGTAATTCATGATTTTAAACCCCTGAAACCTCTCAAGGGTTAAACGACCTGTAGGTCGTATAAGTACAAATTTTTAATTTAATTTTTTTAACATGATATTTTTATTTCAACTAAATAAATATTGGCACATATATCAAATGGTTATGAATTTTAAAAAATCTTACCTAAATACAATGTTGTGTTTTCAAATGAATTTATAAAATGTTAGAATTTTTAAATATTGGAAGACATCTTTATACGTTTTTTGAACCCATTGTAATTTTTCTGTCACCAATAAAATTTAATAAATGATTTTAAACCCCTAAAACCCCTCAAGGGTTAAATCGCATGGCAATCTCCCCAGAAACCTGCACTAACGACGGTCACCCAAGTTGCAGTCCATGAACATTTGTGCAAAAAGGGGAAATGTAATAAATATTTTTTCAAGCTAAATGCGGCTGAAATGTCAACATTGCGTTAATGAAGCGAATTAAGTGGCCCAGATGGGCCCGCGTGTGTGTGTGTGCTGGGTTTTCTGCCAGGTAGAAGGAGGCATTGATGAAGTGGGTCTGAAGCACCTGTTGAAAGGCAAAGACAAGTGAAAACCCTCACATGAAAATGACGTGACTCAAGTTGCCACAGAGAAACAATGCAAATGCTTCTGCACTTTCAAGTGACATAATGACAACGAAGACGGTGATGCCATCGTGATAATCACGTTTCTGATGCTGACGACAAAGATATTTATATTCATGGGTAGCAGGTAGCGAGTACCAGGCGGCAGGTGAGAAACACTTTTAAAGCTTCTGACATTATCTGGGCTTTAAAGATCTGATTGCAACTTATTGAAGCCATGATTCAATCTTTAACTCTTCTTAATATATGTAAGTATTTTATGGTATACTTGGAAGCAAAGGATTTCTCTTTTATTTCATTGTTTACTTTTAATATCTAGTTTTCTTTTTTACTGCTACTCGGGTACATATATTAATTATTACTTTGAGTGAGCACTTGGCAAGCTCTTTTATTTAATTGTTCAATGCCTTGGCTACCCAACCAATAAAAAGAGAAATACAGTAGTTGGTTTTTAGATTTTATAGGTATTTTCTCCAAACTCCTTTCGACCATTTGGTAAATTCCCATTAAAGAGCCATCAAACTCGATCCGAATGAGTCAATTAAGTGCTATATGGGTCAATGCTTGAGCATTTACTCACCTTTAGCGACATGCCTGCGGCTCTGCAATCTCTCCTGGCCTCTGGGTCTGCTGTCTTGTGGCTCTGCAAGCGATTGCACCTGCTTACAAGCCCGTTTCCATTGACCGATTTTCCCGAACTGTAACGCTGGTGCGACTGCAACAACAACTTCTGGCCCACAGCGATATGGCAACAAGATCAGCTAGCCAAGTGGCACCAAATCAAATTACAACAAAACCAGCAGCCGCGCCAACAACATCGGGCAACTTTGGATGCGGCATCATTGTCCGAGTGCAAGTCTTAGTTGAAGTTTAATTCCAAGCGACCAGTTCCCGAAACTCAAGCGCTGCAAATTGAGGGGAAAAAAGAGCACAGCCAAAAGGCACGGGCCACATTAAAATTAAGTTGCTGCGGATATAACAGGTTTCTCGTTCTCAAAAGCTTTGAATTATAATGCAGAAACGGAGGGAAAAGAAAAAGTTGCAATCCAATTGGGGAGGTGTTCCCGGGAAAAGGCTGGAAAAACTTAGCTTCGGTGAAAGGTGCTGCTTAGTTTTTTTGGGAGTCTTAAGAAGTTCGTTTAAATTTCAAGTGTTTTAAAGGAATTATTACAAAGTATTCTACCTGATATTCAGTTACCTTTACACTCTATATTCCCCTTTCAATAATAACAGACAATTATCCTGACAAGGCCAATTTAATAATTTATTAACTACACTCAAAAAATTAATCGCCCTGAATATTAAAAAAACGCCTATGGATTTGCTTCACTGGCGATTTTTTTCTTTAAAATACAAAAATTTTCTTCAAATTAATAAAAAATTATTAAATTTAAGAAATTTTCCAGAAATATAGAAAAAAATCACCAGTAAAGCAAATCCATGGGCGATTTTCTAAAAAAAAATTTTGAGTGTAATAAATGCAATTTCATTCAGATCGATATGGTAGGTAAATGCCTTTAAACAGGGCAAAAATGTAGTACCTTTCTCTACGATGTAAATTTGTATTTTGTAAATCAAGTTTTATTTAACCCTAACACGTTTTTGTTTAGGTACTCTATTCATAAATTCCCTTTTCTTAAAAGTGTAGGCTTTGTGCAATTTTCTGCACATCATGCGATTTCCCCTGTTGCAACGGCAAAACAATTATTAATTTTTTTGCATGCTGTAATTTTTATGTTGGTAATAGGAACTCCCCTTGGAAATTGACAGGCGGCTTCTCAGATGAGGCCTGACTTGGCTCAATCAACACGCAACAAGCCAGTCAAAGTGAAGCATTTTCATTTTCTTTTCTTGCTGAGGGCTTTTACTTTGTTGTACATTGCTTTATTAATTGCATTTCATGCAGTCGCACTTTTTTCTGATTTTCCGTTTTTCTTCTTACTTTTTTTATGAGCATCATGGTGGTGTTTCCCTTTTGCCTTTCAACTTTTGACCTAGAAAGAGTTTCAGTTTTTTGGGCTTTCCCCATGTGGCTTTTCTTCATCATCTTCTTGGGCAGGCACACGCAATGTGTGCTGCTGACATCATGAGTTCAAAGTTTCCTTTGCCTTGTACGATTTCTTAATTGCCCTTTTCAAATATGTTCTTTTGGACTGGGATTATATCTCAAATATGGTCAGAATGAAAATTCCGTTAAAGACAGTGAACCGGTTTTCTCAATATAGTCAAATTTTAATTGAGCAAAAATATTTTAGCACATATTAATTAAAGAAACACATAGCAGCTAATATTATTAGAATCTTAGAATCTTACTTATAAACTAACTATGTTCAAGTACAGATAAGCCAACTAACTGATATGATATCTCTTATAAATGCTATAGGCTAGCCACATAGTACGATAATTTCTATGCTTCAGGGTAAAATCAACTGATAAGATTATTCTGACAGCCACTTGGTATTTACATAAATTCCCAAATGATCAATAGGTTTTAAAAACTGTTTAAATAATAATTTACCATAATTATTTAGTAATTATAGATATATTATTACGAGCACAACGATTAGTTTCACTTTCAATTCGTTTCATTCACCATTTTGCCGCTTTATTATGGGTCTCGGGATTTTTGCTATTTTGTATTTCAGCTTATAAATAGCATCTCACGTTATCATGATCTCATTTCATTTTATCTTTTTGCTCTCGCCTGAACTCAGCTCGCCGCGAATACATTATGCAAAAATTTCATAGTTTGCACCAACAAAAGGTCAGCCAGCAACCCGACCACTTGTGAATATCTCACCTCAAGAAGTTTCAGTCCCAAAACACAAAAACACAACTAACAACTAGAAACCAAAAGTCACGCCGTTTGGGATTTTTAAAATCAACCGACGCGAAGTGAACCGATTGCTTTCAAAGTTGGCGAGCAACTGAGAAAACTAAATTCAAAAGTGAGTGAGAGAGCTGCAGCAGTTTTTTTACTTATTACCCTGTAATCGTAGACCATATGGACTGACTGAAATTATGGTAATGTGGTAACACCTTCATTAACATGACTACCATGTCTGGAAGTACGCAGCAATGTATCTTGACTTGGGATTTATTTTAAACATGAACGGATGATATTTGATATGTGTTAAAAATAAAAGGAATTCTGGTATTCAAAAGGTAGGCAACAAAAAAATTGTTCTGATTTAATAAACTCCTAGATCCGCCACTGATTGGAAACATTAATAAAGACGACTTTGTTTAGATCACAGAACACCCTTAAACATCTTTTAAAGGTTTAGAAAACTATACTAAAAACTATATATCCAAGACTTTTATATAAATAACAGTAAATAGTTTAAGAAAACGAAAATAATAAAAAGTTTTATAAACGTTACAGAAAATTCTTAAATAACTTTAAAACGCGAGTTGAAAGTTTTTAGAGCTAAATTATTTAAAATACAACAATGTACATATATACATACCTATTTATCTATACAAATAATAATTTTATCTCTGCTAAATAAAGGGGAATTAAAAAGTCGACTTTTTTTAAATAGAACAAGAGAGAACCCTATAGTCGGGTGCCCCGACTATCAGATACCCGTTACTCAGCTAAAGGGAGTGCGAGGGAGATGGAGATATAAAACTTTGATCGGGCATAACTTTTTAACGAATGGTCCGATTCGAAAAATTTCTTTCTAATAAGTATAACTAAACACAACCAAATTGCAATTATACTTCTCCGAAATCTTTAAAAATGTGGGCGCCAGACACATTTTAGTATCGTTTGTGGGCGATTGTGGGCGTTAGAGGGGGCGTGACGCTCGGCTGAAATAAACTTGCGCTGCGTAGGCAGCCCAAGAATATGTGTTGGTAATCCCAATTTTCTAACTATTGTAGTTTCCGAGATCTCAGCGTTCATACAGACAGGCAGGCGGACAGACGGACAGTCGGACGGACAGCTGAACATTACTAGATCGACTCGGCTAGTGATCCTGATCAAGAATATATATACTTTATAGGGTCGGAAAAGTTTCCTTCTACCTGTTACATACTTTTTTAATTATTTTAATACAATATACCCTTTTACTCTACGAGTAATGGGTACAAAAAGACTGGTACATGTGCAAATGTGCCTAACCTCGCGTTGAAAGTTCATTGAAAAAAAAGTATGGTACGCCTATAAATAGGCAACGGTCTGTAAATTCCGAGACATGGCGCGTATTAAGCCGCGATGAAAACAATCCCGCCCACTCCAACTCCCACCCACCCGTGGGCACACTCACACGCGAAACCGTAATAAAAGTGGCAGAGCCAGCGGAATCCGCTTCCCATTGACGAAAATCGCTGCTGACATCGAGCGAGGTCAAAGGAAGTCCGCTAAAACGCCCATCCAGCTGAAACAATCAGAGGCCGACTTTTCGCAAAATCAATACTCACACGCTCGGTAAAGTGAATCCGTGATGAAGAAACTTACAAATAATGTATTAGGGCGCACTAATGGGAGACATTTACTTGATGCACCTTTACTCTATGCAATAGAACTTTCCCGTCGCGAAATTTATAGCCTACACTTGGGCTTTCTTTATGTGTGATGTGACCAGTCGCTAAATGTGGAAAATTGCGTCCTATTCTAGTATTTTTTATTTCAACAAGAAGGTAAGCAAGAATTAAAAAATACTTAAATTTATGATTTTAAGTATTGATAATATTAAGATAAACTTGCTTAAGTATAAACTTATCATTTGTTTATAAATACATCATTAATCTTAGGAAAAAGTCTTCCTCTCTAGTAGATGTGAATAATATTATAGAAAAAATACAGCAAAAACCATATTAGAAATATAAATTGTAACTCAGAAAATCAATTTTTGGCCGATAAACTTTGTAGTAAATTAAATTAAGAGCTTAAACAATAAATACCAAAAACTTTTAAATTACATAAAAGGCGGCCACCCCAAAAAGTAGTACGCAAAACCTCCGCTAGAGCGCGCCACGCGCAGCGCAGCCAACTTCACGTCCAGCTGTCACTTCTTTCTCTTTTTCGCCTCCACCGACGAGTTGCGGTCGCTAGATTTGTAAATTTCTACAAAAAAGTGAGTTAATCGCCGCTGGCCGTTGTTCCAAACTGATAATAAACAAACTAATTGCTTGCCCCCACTTACAGCCCAATAAAATGGAGAACGACGCCGGTGAGAATGTTGACCTGTACGTGCCCCGCAAGTGGTAAGTGAAACACGTGTTCCCCGCGCATTCTGGTGTACGGATCACTGACCCACCGATACCCTTTCCACGCAGCTCGGCATCGAACAGGATCATCCACGCCAAGGACCACGCCTCCGTGCAGCTGAGCATCGTGGATGTGGACCCCGAGACCGGTCGCCAGACCGACGGATCCAAGACCTACGCCATCTGCGGCGAGATCCGTCGCATGGGCGAGTCCGACGACTGCATCGTGCGTCTGGCCAAGAAGGACGGCCTCATTACCAAGTGAGTGTGTTTGTGTACTCCTCCCATTTGATGGACAGTTGGTAACCCTCCCTCTTTGCCTTGCAGGAACTTCTAAATGTGTGTGTCGAACCCATAACTAGATCTTGATTTGGTAATAAAGCGAATTCCCTTTGTAATTTAACGTAAAACGTTCGCATTTGTGTTATTTACTTCTTGGCATAAACAATGGAAAGTCAACATTTTTCGGTGGAAAGTTAAACTGCGATTGAGTTCCCTGGTATTTCATAGGAAAAGCTGAACTTGAAGGATTGGATTTATATTCTAACCATTTGGCTACCACAAACTTGGTTCGGGAAAATTATCATCCTAAAATTTATTGCAATCAAAATCTTATTTTTGTATTCAACCGAAACAAAAGCTTAACGCAAGGAAGTATAAACAGGGTACTTAAATTATATCCTATTCTGATTTTCCAATCGTGGTTCCGTTTTGAAAATAAGGGAATATCATCAATAAACATATTGTTCTTAACGTAACTTTCAACATTTATCAAGCCGTTAATCCAAAGTTCACCGAAAAGTGGAAATCAGGATTTAGTTTCAAAGTAATATGAATTTTCGTTTATATTAATAGTTTTCCCAAATTTGTACGTTCTTCTAAGCGTTTTAAAGCCAGTTTTAGGCTTTAGTTATTGAGAAATGAGAAAGCCATTTAGTTTAGTTTATTCCATAAAGTTGTTATACGGGAAAGCCAATTTATTTTCCCTTATGACCAGGAAGCACCTTAATAGTCTAAAATTTAAGATGTATTAAGAAAGGTTAATGATTCCCCTTTCATAAATAATAATTTTCTGGAAAATAAATGCAAATACTTGTGTGCAAAATCAAAACGAATTTTGAATTTTTTGCTACTCAGTATGACCGTACACCGAAGACAAATAATTCTTGCTAATCTTCATGTGGGCGATAGTAATCGATAGTTACCCCCACTTTCACCCACCCCTAGATTTGCAAACGGTCTCATTGCAAGTCAGAACTCAAGAGATTTTCGTCGCGTCGCGAATCGAAAAAAGATATATATATTTAATCACGCGAAGCATAATAACCATTTACCCATCCTTGGGGACAAAGTGACAGTGCTGTTGTAGTTGTAGTAGTTTAGGGCACAAGCAGTTGGGTGGCACCAAAACAGAAAAAGGAACCCAATTGGAAACGGAACTGCGCGTCCTTACAAACTATGTGACAAAAGAAAAACAACAAAGCAAAAACAAACTGTGTAGCAACTTCCCGAATTACAAATATTTATGTAATGCAATAGAAGAACCATTGCCACATTGAAGCCAACGCAACTTGGACAGTATTTACCTGACTTTTATACCATTATTTTTCCGCAAACAGTATATGGTGAGTACCTTCTTTCCTTATCAAGTGGTAGTACATACATACAAACGGCCAAACAAAGCATAATAATCGCCTTATGTTGCCGTGTTTTCAACTCTTGCATTGTCGCGTGCTAAATTTGTGAGTCATTAACGAGCGATTCCAGGTGCACGGTACTCAAACTGACTCACTGATATAAACAATCCATACATACAAACTAATGGGAGACAATGCGTTAGGCTGGGAGCATAAAGCACTTAAAATGGTGTTTTTCAATGATATTAAAAACATCTCAGAAGTTTATTACAAATACTAAAAATCAAAAATAATATTTTTTTTTATTTTCAACATTATAGTTTCAATTAAATTCAAATAAGTACTTTCAAATATATTTCTATTTCGTCATTAAAATAAATAATATAAGATCATTGCCAAAATGAACAGCACCATTTGCCAAAATCTAACTTTACAGCAGGCCATAAAAATACAAATATAATAGGCAGGCAATTGCTTACATAAAACCTTGACATTTAAGGTGTGCTTTCCTTTTGCCACACTCCCCCTTTCTTTTCTTTCATTCGTTCCACTGTGCGCCGCCCACTTTCCGCCCAGTGCACTTGCACCCAAATTGCACTCAATTCGCACTGAGCGCGCGCCTCTCCTTCCTCTCTCCTCTTCGCCGCGTCATTCGCCATTAGTAACGGCTTCCAACGAACAGACAAACATACAAAGATATCCACACAAACACACGACCATTCACTTAATTTTGTTTTTGCTTTTGCTTTTGAGCTTTCGTTTTTGTTGTTGCTCTCCCATATGATTTTTTATCATTTTTAGCCATAGAAATAAACTGAAATTATCTAGGTGTCCGCAAATAAATATCGTCTGTCTATTTGCTTGCACCCAAATGTTTCCAAAGGTTGATTGGCGGGTACAGGGAACCCTTGATTTCAATGACAAGCGGTCGTTAAATGACGAGTTCTGTACGAGTGCAAAGTATAAAAAAGAATTCGATTTGAAACGAGCTGATAAACGCCAAAATGTAAACCATAAAGAATGCGCATCTAAAAAAAGAACGCTAGCAATCAAAATTGTGACAAACATGACAGGCAGCTTCATTTCCACAATTTTTTTTTTGGGGAAATTCTAACATCCGGTAATATCTATTTTTTGATTTTACTCATTTTTATTCTTTATTTCAATTGGTAATATCTTATTTTCCTTACTCGGTTATGTTATTTTTTAATGTGGTTTACTGAAAACAGAACATTCACCAAATGGTTATTTGTTTGTTTAAATTTAACATCTTATGACACGTAAGATTTATAAAATCCAAGGAGATTCATAATACAATTAAACTTTTAGTATGATACACCTAGAAAGATTCCACTGTGATTCTGTGCCAGATCGCATTGCTAAGTATTTCACTTTCCCAATCGACACACGCAATGCTAAAGCATTTCATTTAAAAGTGATTCAATCAGTTTAATTGATCGCCCCTGTTCAGCAGTACATACAGAAAGTATATCAATTTTTTTGTTTACACTTATGATTTGTCTGCAACGCTCGCAATTTTCCCAGGTCAGTGCAAAAGTTCATTTTCTGCACACTTCCTTGCCATTTCCATTAATTCGTTTACATTGATTACACGACTTGCCTTTCCAAGTTCCGATGGCACGCGCTAAAGTACCAACTCAGGGGGCAAGGAGATATAATATAGGCAAGTCCCCGGAGAATATCGAATGCAAATGTAGTCAGACAATTGTGTATTCCATATAAAATCACGCGTTGCGTTGGGAATGGGAAATGCCTAAATGACACAGACGGAATCCGTTTAGAATTTCCAAAAAATAGATGGTAGACCATAAAAAAATAAGGTTTATAATTTAAAATTATTCATTTTATAATATATATTTCAGTGGCGGATCTTGGATTTTGTTGTGGGGGGTGATATCAAAACAATTTTTTTGTTACATACTTTTTGAATACCAAAATTCCTTTAATTTTTCAACCGAGTGGGGGGTGATATAACACCCATGGATCCGCGCATGATATATTTATATTAAATATTTAAACAAATTTTTCCTGCGGGGTTATCTATAATTACCATTATTTTTCCTTCATACTTTTAGGTATGAAATGGATTTTAAAACCCCGCTTGTACTTTGTCCCACGTATTTATTTATATTACTTTTCTCTTCAGTTTTTTATGTTCTCCGAGTATTAATATAAACGACTTTTTAAGCAATAAATAATATTTTTTATTCCCTATACCTTTTGGCCCCAACCCAACAGGGCAGACAAGAGGCCGAGGAAAATATAGCCACTTTATATTTTCCTCGGCCTCTTGTCTGCCCTGTTTGTCAGTCTTTTGCTTTTGAGAGACCTTGTGGGTGACTTACTCTTATTTTATTTTCCGATGGCTCAGCTTCAGGTCTTTCGGTTTAAATATTCATTTGTGACACACATTTGGCAATCGAGTATATAGCTAACATCAGCGCTTCTCTTTCAGCTTACGCTTAGCACAACTTAGTGGGTCAAAGTTTGCACTCATATTCCGCCCCTCAATAGGCTTCCCTCAAATGGATACTCTGTGAGTACTTTGGCGAAAGGTGTTTGTAGCCCTAGAATATTCCAAAAGCATGGCCTGTTTATTTAATACGTAATGTGCATGGAAATGTTGTTTTATAGTAGTATCCTCTAGAATTTTGCTCGCTGATTTATTATGGTTGTAAATAAGCAATTATATATCCAAATGCGCAATCGATTTGAGCTATATAATGACGACGTCAATCATCATCTGAAATAATGAACCGATTACGTAGACCGTGCGCAACCATTACAAAAATCGTTGGTCACTGTGAGTTTTTCATAATCTCATTTGCGGGGGTTTTAAGTAGGATAATATGTCAACGTTGGTGAAATTTCGTCATAATGCGCCAAAATGTGAACCAATTATGCGAATAAAGTTCAAGCGAACTTACTTTTTGATCTAATCATTACACTTTGTCTATCTTTAATTACTAGACAAAAACGTCAGCGATAAGAAACCAAATTTTAGGGCGTATCTGCAGTTGTCATCGCCCAATATAACTTTTTATTGGGAAAATAATGTCCCAAAATGAATAAATTTGTCTTAGGAGTTTAAACGTTTTTTTTTATTAAACAAGAGAGAACGCTAAAGTTGAGTACCTCGACTATCAGATACCCGTTACACAGCTAAAAGAAGTGCGAGGGAGATGAAGATATAAATGCAGGAGATCGACTGCTTGCACTGGGTAAAGGGTATAAAAAGATTTAAACTAATATTAGATCAAAAATGTATGTGTGTAGAGCAAGAGTATGAGAGTATTTCTGGATATTTTTTGATAAGATATGGAACTCAATTGTTTATTTACATTGGATTGTAAGTGGCGCGTGGTTCTGCACATGAATCACCTTACAACTTAAACTTAATTGTGATTTACAAATGAGTCACATCTATCCTAGCTCAAAAACAGTTATTATTAGCTTTTAAAACGTTAAAAGCTATTATTTCCCACAGGGAAATTCTCCGGAAAATAGTTCCCAATAACTCTAAAAAATTTTAAACCCAAACAAAATCTCAACCGCTTCTAAGCTGATTAATTTGGCTGCCTTCAACTCTTAACTGGCTTTAAACCGGTTGTTTACCGGCTATTTCTATACCATATGCAACAAGAAAAGTGGAACCTGAAAAGAAATTATATTAGCTGATATATGCACAAGTCAATTATCATAGGTTATTTACAGTCTCAAATTAGATTTAATCAAAAGTAATTACTCCGTCACTTTAAACGTGCCAGAAAGTTTTCCAAGAGAGGATTCGGCAAAATATTCATTCGCTTTATAATAGCCTCAATTAGCAAGTCGAGAGTTTAGCGTTTCATGGGATATAATGCCTTTGAGACCACAATTTTCTGTTGGATTATTTCGGTTTTCCCTTTAATGAACACTAATGACAGCTAAATAGAAATTAATTGACTTATGTACGCCAAACTAGTCAACTTTTGGACGCAGAGGCCGGCGTCACAGAGCAGTTAATTTAATTTTAATTCGAAGGTCGTGAGTTTCCCATTCAAGTGGGTTGGGCTGGGTATTCTTCGGTTATTTGATCAATTTATTATCAATCAATTCACTCACCTAGACCCCTTCACGTAGGCCGAAAGCAGAATTTTAAATTCAAATATTCTCTAGCCTGTGTCGCAGTTGTGAAATCTTGATTTATTTACAAGCTTGCGGTGTGTTTGTAAATGTTGTTGGTATCTTAAAGAATTAACCGCTCCTTGCTACTTGCCAAATTACACCCTAGAAACTTTCCTTTTGTCAACTCGCCCTTTTGGACAAATAAGTATATTTATCTTTCAACGTTTTCAAGCATTTACCATAATTTCGTCCATGGGCGTATCAGGCACGCCATATTTATACCTATATAGTTCGTACTTTACACTCGCAGCGAGTGGAAGCCGTAGCAATTAGTTGTTTATTTAATATTCTGTGTCGGGAGAATCACTTATATGTACGAGCACCTTTGAGCGCGTAATCAAATTAAAATTACCATGCATTATTTGAGACACAATTATGGAGACAGGCGAGCGAAGTAGCGTGCAGTCCAAAAACACGGACTCTAAAGTGGGCTAGACGAGAAGACAAAGCACAACGAAAACAGGGGGAAGTACTTTCTTATATGTGGTATCGTGACGTGATCAACATTATATGTTTGCATTGTCAGTACGTGTAAATAAAACACAGGCAAACCCACAACTCTGTTAAGCGTTCGTTCAACCAAGAGCCCTGAGCTTCGCCTCTATATCTATGTATACCTCTTTGGGGCTCTCTGGTCAGAGAGCTACCTAGATCTTTGAAACCAGTTGAATATAACTCAGCTGCGGGCGTAAAAAAACTTGTTTCTAAGATTGAGTTTTTTTTTTCTTACAAAAATAAAACTTGCTCAGGTGTGCAGGGGAGTCACACTTTTGATTGGGCAGCACGGGGAGGTTGATTAGTTATTAGCAAAAACAAGAGAGAACGCTATAGACGGGTGCCCCGACTATCAGATACCCGTTACTCAGCTAAAGGGAGTGCGAGGGAGATGGAGATATAAAACGTTGATCGGGCATAACTTTTTAACGAATGGTATAACTAAACTCAGAAAAATTGCATTTATACTTCTCCGAAATCTTTAAAAATGTGGGCGCCAGACACATTTTAGTAAAGTTTGTGGGCGATTGTGGGCGTTAGCTTTTATAGTTTCCGAGATCTCAGCGTTCATACGGACGGACAGACGGACAGACGGACATGGCTAGATCGACTGGGGTAGTGATCCTGATCAAGAATATATATACTTTATAGGGTCGGAAACGCTTCCTTCTCTTTGTTACATACTTTTGCACGAATACACGGGTATAAATATATATACAATCGAGGGTATACTACAATTTATGTCCTATTTAAAATAATTCAATTCGACAGATACTAACACTATAAATATAAACATTTGACCTATTTGCTTTTTATTTAGTACATTTTAAATTTCATTGTTTATAAACAATGTTTATTTTTCTAGAATCTAACTGGGTATGCCATTTTCATTATTTTAGTTTGTTCTTGGAATTAAAAGATATTACTTCATCGATTTTGTTTACAAAATAATATTTCCTTTCTAGCAGAAATCGCAACAATGGGCTTTAATCTCAGCTGTTGAAAAATAAAATATGTTTTCCTGCATTCATTTCAATTTACTGATAAGGTATTATGCAATATATATATATATTACTTTCTTAATTACTCAAAAGAGAGTCCGTTAGACCGAGTGGCAAATTAAATTTATTTGAATTTCTCGAAACTTTTCGGGATAAAAAATGGCGAGAATTTGCCTGTTTGTTTATGGATACATTTATTAAGCCAAAGCGGACGGGCCGCCGACTCGTGATGGAAATTAATTGCCGAGTTGCTGTTGGGTTAATAAAAAGTACGAGTAGGCAGCACTCGAAGAAGTGCCTCAATAGCTACTCAACACTGTGAGTGGAAGAGAATCGGAGAGCCAGAGATACACGATTTGAGTCACGTACATATAAACTCACGGCCGGGCAAGATCGGCTGTAAATATACTCACTTCAGTCTGAAAACTTTGCGACTCGGGCGATGATCGTTCGGAGCGTTCCACCAACTAATAATAATCACATATGGTGCACTGGCAGTCAAAGCACTCATAAATACATCGCCACATACCGCGTTTTGTGTATAGTTTCGTGCTATTTTTATTACAATACAAAACCGGGGAGGAAACAAAGATAGTGCTGCCCCTAAACCAAAAAAAAACCTAATGGATATGTCCGTCACGCACTTGCAGTTTCTGGTTTCCCATGATCATCTGTGCAACAAATGAAACCGAAAGCGAAACGCAGAAAATTAAATTTATTACAATGGTGGGTGTCTATTATCAGGTCATCTCTGGACTGCTTACGTTTCCCCCTTAGTGAATTACGTGAAAATTTCAATATTTCCGCTCTAATAAACTTCCCTTGGGTCTCAGAGAGCAAATAAATAAACAAATTTAAATTGTATTTCTTATCATAACTCGGAAAATATTCGGAAATAATATGAAAAAGTGAAACAACGCAGTTACTGCTATGACTCAGTGTTGAAAACCTCATTAATAAATGATATCGATAAAGATCCTTATCGGGGTATCCCCTATAAACCTAATGCAATCACCTATCACGACTTCTTCTTGAACGAAATAGGTTTTCAAGAAATTAAATCAATACAATAAGGTTACATAATCAATTAAACTTGGTTATCAAGTAAAAAGCCAATGCCGTCATTATAATATGAACTTCTAAATAAAACAATCACCTTTATTGGTTAAGTATTTTCATAGATATAATTTTATTTAAGCAGTTTGTAGATAAACTCCTAATTTTTGAGTGCGAAAGCTTTAGGTTTTAAATAAAATTTTTCTCTCTCAGTTAGCTTGGTCTTTGACTTTTGGCTGGCTTTATCTTATCGCCAGTTTGTCGCCGTCAAAGTTGTTGTCAGCAAAAGCTAAACTAATATAGTCGACTAAAATGGAAAAAACATCCAAATGGGTGTGCAAATGCATAACCTTAACACCTTATTTATGGTTTGTGAGCCGGATTAATTTATTATTTGTGTTTGGCCTAAAATGGATTTTCAAATATGGCAAAACATGATTTATGAAGACATATTTGTCTACAAGGGTGGGGTTTCCTTTCTTTTTCTGGAATAAAAAATAGGCCTAAAATTGTTGAACAACAGGAACTTTCAACACAAATGTATAAACAAAATAGGATTACTGTTGGCTGTTGTAGTTAATGATACCCGTTACTCGTAGAATAAAAGGGAAAAGTAAAAATGCAGTTTTATCGAGTTTATCAATACCTATCGAGACGTAGAAGAAAATTTTTTAATCGGACCATTCGTTAAAAAGTTATGCCTGATCAAAGTTTTATATCTCCATCTTCCTCGCACTCCCTTTAGCGAAGTAGCGGGTATCTGACTATAGCGTTCTCTCTTGTTATACCCTTGCAGAGGGTATTATGATTTCAGTCAGAAGTTTGCAACGCAGTGAAGGAGACGTTTCAGACCCCATAAAGTATATATATTCTTGATCAGCATGACTAGACGAGTCGATCTAGCCCTTTCCGTCCGTCTGTCCGTCCGTTTCTACGCAAACTAGTCTCTCAGTTTTTAAGCTATCGGGCTAAAACTTTCCCAAAAGTCTTATATTTATTGCAGGTAGTATATAAGTCGGAACGAGCCGGATCGGACAACTATATCATATAGCTCCCATAGGAACAATCGGGAAAAAAAGTAAAAAAATTATATCTTGGGTGTTTTTGAACCTAGAACCTCCTACTTTTGGAAATGCCATTTTTTATCTAAATCTGAATTTCGAATAAAATTTTTTCAAAATCGGACGACTATATCATATAGCTGCCATAGGAACGATCGGAAAATTAGTGATTAATAGAAATGATCTGCAAGGGTATATAAGCTTCGGCTGGCCGAAGCTAGCTCCCTTTCTTGTTTTTATTATCATTTAAAAGAAAGTTTTAATTCTGATATGTGCAATGTCTCTAAAAATATATCTATTTTATAGCCTTGGCAAGCAATATAAAGCATTTTGTTTATGGATTTATTTTTTCTAAATAGCTATAAACTGCTTCTAACGTAGAGCAATTAAAAGAAAGAAGCTTTTTCTAAGAAAAGTTCTTATCAACGATAAAAATACTTGCACTCTGTTCAGGCGGGCAAAAATAATAGCTGTGACGGAAACAACGACCCCATAACCATTAAAAACAAATGTAGCAATTAGCAAAAAAAAGGTTATTAAGCATTTCACTGTAATTAATATCCCATTTAATGTGTAAGTGTTCTCGGTTGAGTTTTCCCTAGCCCATATACATCAATGGATTTGACCACAACAACAAGACCATTTCAATTGGTTAATATAGAACGACAGCTCAATGGAATTGCAGCTTGTAGCCTGTCCCAATGTTTGTTTTTTTCCTTTTATTTTTGATATTGTGGGTGTCAAGTTGCTGGCAGGCAATATTATCGATGCCCCAGTCTCTTGCCATTTGTGATGCCCATGTGTGCCTTTTGATTGATGGACGGCTGTGCGGGCTTAGAATCGTTGCTGGCATAATAATGCCAAATGCCCATGGGCCCAGTTTTGCCATTTACCCTCCTGCAATGTTCCTCCGTATTCCATCAGCACCCTTGGGTGCTTGTTTGTTTGTTTTCACTCAGTAGGGTTGAACCATATTAAGCTAAAATATTTATATTAAGTTAAAGAGAGCATTTAACAAAGATGTTTCAACATTTTCTTAAGATACAGCCAATAATTACTTGAGAAATTGAAATTTATCTCACAATTTAAAGCTCAAGAATTCGCGTTTTGAAAAATACGATTTATGGAAATATTTGAATCTCAAGAATTCGCGTTTTGAAAAATACGATTTTTGATTTCTTTGAATTTCAAATATTTATAGATTTTTATGGTTGTCCTTTTTAAATTCTTAGATATATTTGAATCTCAAGAATTCGCGTTTTAAATTATAACGATTTTAGATTTCTTTGAATTCCAAAATTATTTACATTTTGTATTTTTTCTTTTGAAATTTGTAGTTCATAAACCAATACTTATTCTATAAACTCGTTAATTTATTTGTGCATGCTTTCCTTCTGGTATTTGATATATGTATAGCCTTTAAAGTGCCCCTAATGCCACCATTGGCCTGGGTCGGCTGTGCAAACATTTGCATTTGCTTTTAGAGCGAGCAGCCCAGACACCAAATTCAATGTTTATTTAAATGACACCCTTTGGCTCCGCGCCACGGGCACCTTGCCGTTTGTTATTTGTTGGTTTATCCAGCCAACCGACCGATTTGCGCAGCCTTGATGTATTAATTAAGATGTCTATTCCTTCTATTTGCAGTTGATTTAATATAGGATGCTGCCCAGCCTGGATACCTTAATGCGTTGCTCGAAGCGAGTTCTGCAAACGCCCCTGGAGGCGGCGGCCAGCCAGATGGTCAGGAATGGGCACAGCAAGTCGGCTGCCGGGGGCATCTACGGACCCTTTACGCCCGACAACGATCTCAGCTGCTCCGGACGGGGCGATTGCGTCAACAACACCTGCGTCTGCGACATTCGGTATGCGGGCAATGAGTGCGACATCTTCAATCTGCCCTACTATGTCGGAATCTCCACCGTCTTCTATGTCGTTGCCCTCGTCTCGGTCATCCAGCTGCTCATCTGCATCGTGGCCGAGTACCAGCGGCTCAAGCAGCCCTCCGTTCTCCGCGCCTGTCGCATCACCACCCAGAAACTGCTCTACTTCATGGTCTTTGTGGCGGCCTCCTTGCGAGGTGCCTACTTCACCACTCCGGTAAGAAGTCCCCCTCGAATCCCCTGAACTTTCCATTGAATCCCATCAATTTCCTTGCCTTTCAGTTGGATCTGCAGCCACAATGGGCCGTAACTCTGATGTCCGCCTATTATCCATTGCTCATGACCTGCGCCTCCCTGATTGTCTGCATGTGGGCCGAGGTGAGTCAACGATGAGAGGCGTCTTTGATGATGGAAAGGGAATGGTTGGGATGGAATAAGAATATCCATTAAAATACTGAAGTGATAATTTAGAACCCAGCTTAAAATCATAAACTTTAAAGCAAAAATAAGTTACAAATGAAAGATACAAATTTAATATCTATCAAATTGATATGTTGCAAACCTGAAAGCATTCTTGTCCATTTAGTGATACTTTCATTTTGAGCTACCTTGAATATCTGCTATGCAGCCTACAGTAATCCGAAAAAGGACTTGCAATTTATTCTCTTGTATTCTTGTTTTTACTGGCAAAAACCAAGGTATTAGATAACGTATCTCTCTAAGCAAATTTAATAAATTTCTTTGATAAGTTAGAGCTAGGTAATATTTCTAGTCACGCGTCCACCACTAAGTTTAAAAGTAATCAGCTTCAAAATGGCGATCGAACAGCCTGACGTCGCTATATTGGAGCGCAACCGAACTTTGAGAACCCTGAGAACTCTGGGAACCGGGAGCTGCTCGTATGTACGTCTGACCAGCTGTACGGTTATATTATCGAGCAAACAATGGCACCAAAGTGCGTCCACTTGTACTTGCCATATATTCTCGTATCTAACAAATGCGCGATAACGAGTGTCGAGTGCAATTGTACCCGCAATTCGAGCCAATTTCATTGTTTTTCGCGGAACGTATCTTGGGGACTACCCCTCCGCCGATTGGCCAGCACAATTAATTAAGTTTTGAGGCGAGGGTACGTACATTAGCACTTGATCTGGAATAGAAACTGTGGGTGACTCTCGGGGGAAACCTAATCGCAAAATATACTTCATTCGCACTTGTTCGGTTCGCCATTGCAGATCTTTCACCTGCGCGACATCCGCTGGGAAAAGTCGCAGTTCCTGTCGAAGAGCTTCCTCGGCTTCGTGGCCTTCAACTTCTTCCTGTACAGCCTCTTTGGCATCGAGGTCTTCAATTCGCTGATCAATTCGGAGCGTCGCGACTACGCCCACATCTTCAACGGATGCTATGCAGTATTACTCCTGATCGTGGTCGTATTTTTCCTCATCTACGGCGTGGAGGTCTTCTTCAAGCTGCGCGGCGGCTTCGTCTACGATCAGACGGGCAAGATCCTGGGTCCCAGCGAGGCGATTGTGAATGCCTCGCAGTTGCATCAGTCGCGATTCGGACTGCTTAGTCAGGCCGTAATGCTCATCGTGATTGTGGGCTTTCTCACCTCCGAAACTTTGGGCGACTTCTGGAAGGAAAAGTGAGTATAGACTTTTAATTAACACAACAGCTGCCCCTTTTGACTGAAAGCTTTTCGATTTTCCACTCCACCAAGGGTTCCTGTTAACTCGCGCAACTGGCATGACATCATTTTCCGTATTGCCGAGATCGGTGTGGCCCTGTGGTTTCCCTGCTGCCTCTGGAACTCGATGGCTCCCGAACAGCTCTGGATTTTGAATCCTCGCAAGCTTCTATCCCGCCAAATCGATCCTTCGATACCCACGCTAAATGCCGACACCAACAAGTTGTCGCCCGAGGAGGGCCAGTCGTTTTTGACCAAGAAGGATTGCTGGATCTGCTATGACACCGACAAGCCAGAGCCCCTCATCCAGCCCTGTCGCTGCACTGGCGATGTGAGCTCGGTGCACCACGAGTGCCTCAAGCGCTGGCTGGTCGAGAGCTGCAGCAACTCGGAGGCCCAGCTGTCCTGCAAGGTCTGCGGACATCCCTACGAGATCGAGAAGTCCAAGAAGTAAGTGTACCTGTACAGTAAATAGGTCATCGTGATAATTGTTTTGAGCTATTCCTGATAAAAACAACTATTATGGCGCTTACTAGCCAAATTAAGTTAGTACAATGATAAGGCTTTTGAGGGTGCTCGATTAAAATGTCCGTAAAAAGTTATAGTAATGCTCTAAAAAAGAAACTATCGAATTTTCTGCTTTGAGAAATAATATTTAAAAATAAATTAATTACATGAATTGGCAGGTTAATTAATTTATATTTATTATTTAACCATTTAAAATTAGCTAATCAACCTGTTCTCTATTACAGACTCGAATGGGACAAGGGCTTCACCATCCAGCATTGGTCCAAGACCGTTATATTAATAACTTTGATGTGCGTGACCGGAGCGACCGCCTGGGTAGTTATCCAGATGTACGTTGATCCGCTGGTGCGAGTGATGACCGTGGGCATCGCCGTGCTCATTGGCTACGTGTGCGTCAAGTGTCTGGGCGAGAACACCGTGGTGGCCTATCAGCGGGCCAAAGTCAGCTCGATCAACATCGTGACCAGTTCGGAGACGGAGAAGCTGCACACCATTTGCGAGGAGGTCAGCGCCAGCACCTCGGCAGCAGCGGCGCGAACGGGAGCGGCCTCCTAAGATGCTAAGAGGAATTGAGCGAATGCTCAAGGAAAAAAAACACACATCACCCCACAACACACATCAGCTGAACTTACAGACATTACAACTTACTTACCTAGTTTAGCATGCGTTTTGCACAGGTTTTGCTCAATGCTCAATTATTAGTTTACACATCACACGTGGGACGGGTCCTAGAACCTGCCCGCCTATCCTCAACTGTGTACATAGGTTTAACACTTTAGTGAGTAGCAAGAAGAGTAGCGAAAACGTTTCGATTAGCGGGTCAATTTTGTCTCTCAAATTATCATGCAGATTTCCAAAAGCGAATTGTATTAAAAGAAGCCAAATATTATGTAGATTAAGTGTAGGTCAGTCAGTATCAATTGCAAAATCGAAACAGAATGAAACGAGAACATCCTGAGATTATGATTATGAACGCGTTGCCAAGTAGCCTGAAGAGCGAGGAAGCTAGAGAGATAATGCTTCGATGCGCCAGTGAGTCAGCAGCCCATGCTGATCTATAGTTTGTAGTTTTTTTATTTACAACTAATTTATGAAAGCATTCTGATTTCCTCCATTTCATTTTCGGTTTCATCCATGGATGCAAACTGGAATCAAGCAAAACGCGAGTACTTGGCGAATATTAAGCAAATAAGTTTTTACTTTGTATTTGATTGGAGTACGTTTCTTATTAAATCCTAAGTTAACCCATTAAGAAGCTTATTTATACATTAAGTTACTCCCACATATACATACACACGTACATATATAATATATATATATTTAAATTTTATTGTAGTTGCTACACAAAATTTGTCAAAGCAAAGAAAAACAAAACAACAAACCACAAAAGAAGGAAAAATCCAACGTATAATTTAAGTTACCATACAATTTTTGTGATAAAACAAACAAATAAAATACGATTTGTAAAACTAAAATGGAAATTTGTTTATACAATTGTTGGGGTGACGCTCTGACAATTTGTCTGTGGAACGATAACGCAATTCGGTATCAAATTTAATTGGGCAGCAGAAGCAGAGGAATCTGTTTTTGTGACTTGGGATGTTTCCGGCCCTATGACCCAACTTTTTTTTGGTAAATTTTCCATTTTATACCATTCCCAAAAAATAATTCATTCCAGTTAGTTTTCGTTTAAGCCTAAAGTTTATTTTACACGTATTTACTACAAAATATATGTATTATTTAGCTTACTTAATATGCATACAGAAAAGCCGTGTCAAGCATGACTAACTTTTGTAACTTTGCATTTAACTATTTTAGCAACATTAAAGCAGAAATATGTTTTTTTGTATACTTGTGTGTAAAAAAAAGATCAACAACATAAGAGTTAACCCGAATCGATAGGCCTACAAGCTAGTCGTAACAATCGCAGTGTAAATTGAAATTCACAAAGTATAAGATCCAAGCTGGAGCCCTGCACATTGCAGTTAGTGAAACAAAACTACTGTACTGTGTAAGCGATAAATATTTAATAATATTTAAACAATGGCTCCATCGCATGGGTAATAAACTAGGCAAATTTTGTTAGATTATCCTGAATTATCCTAAATTTAGACTTAGTTTTTCAGCTTTGGCGACGCTTTGCCTGGTTCAAGCTAAAATTAGAAACAATTCAACTAGTAAGTCCAGAGTTGGCTATCGGGTTTTGAGATGGTTTTCTGGGGTCAGTGGATGGGAACAGTGGTTGGAGTATCGATTTAAGTGACGACGGCCGAACGCTTGTCACGGTTCTTTCCACGCGTTATGGAGCGTGCCTTGAATGCAGCAGCATTCACAAGGTGCTAATAAAGGGGAAAATAAATTATAAGGAATTACAGGTGCTCATTTCAATCAACTTACCCGCTCCAATTTGGACTGCTTGACCTTGGCGTTGCCATTGATGCCGGTGTTTGTGGGTCGCGGTCCCAGCTGGAAAATGTCGCGAATGAACTCGTTCTCCTGCAGCTGCGAGGTCATTCCGGGTCCCATGACCGTGCACAGGGCCGAATACTGATGGTGTATGGACCAGGCATCCAGGGTCAGGGACTCGTGACCGAAGCGAATGCTAATCTCCGGGGAAATGTCCTCCTGCAATAATTAAAAAAAGGTAAAAGTGAATCATGGTAGGCGAGGACTTAATATTCCAATTTAATTTTACAAAAGTTTCATTTTTAGTTTCAGTTTCATCTCAAGCAGACTAAATTCTATGTACGACAGAAATTCCCAGTTAAAATCATAAATCTAAAAAAAAAAAAAATTAAAAAATCCATTTTTGGCATCTATATTTCTTTGTACAACTTTTTATACAACTTGCTATCAAGATGATGCTATCAACCTATCAACATGATTATGTGCCGCCCAATGCCAAACGGTACGAGTTCCTCACACGACCCGGGGGCCTTGATGGCCACTCTGGTCCGCAGATCATAGAGTGCCAGTGTGTGGACGAGTCGAAGATCAAGATGCCGCCGAATGCGTCCAAGGACTGTGGCGGTGTTGAGTGGACGGGCATAGCGCCGATGGGAAAACTGGTGGACCCACGGATCATACCCACCCAGCTGACCCAGGATCAAGTGGACAAGATGGCCTTCTCGGCGGAGACAGATTGCTTCAAGCTGCAGCCCAACCGCTTCCTCAAGATCCTGCGCACCGTCTATCCGGACTTGTACGAGCGCCTGAAGGTGATGCCCAAGGAGGAGTTGAGCCGCAGGCTGGAGACCAACCGCATGTTCACCACCTATCAGATCGACTACTGTGCCATGAACGAGTATCCGGAGGGAATATACGAGAGCCTAAAGACCGAGGACGAGTCCAAGAATGCCAACCAACTGATGAGCGAACGGGGACCCTGCAATGAGTTCCGTTCGAACGTGATGAACGAACTGGAGCGGGAAGCGTCCACTGGCTACGAGGTGTCCAACGACGAGTGCCTAAAGACGTACAAGCCGTTCAAGACCAGCTTCTCGGACTCCTCGCAGACCATTGAATCCGGCAGCAGTTCGCACTGGAGCTCAGCCCCGACCACGTACCGCAAGGTGCCGACCTTCAGCGAGTACATGGACTCCATTAGCCGCAATGGTTGCGTAATTATGCGCAACAAGCTGCACGATCACTCCAAGTGCTTGGCCAAATACTGCAAGCACGAACTAAAGTTCACTTGCAATGACATGAAGTGATCCCGTGAAGACTTGTGCATTAAATATATATGTGTTACCTTAGCCACCGAGTTCTTAATGGGTGGTACTCACCTCTAGGTAGCGCAGTACATCCCGGAAGGTGGCCCGCTGAGCCTTGCGATCGCGCTTGGCACGATATTTATGCGAATCTGTGGCCAACTGCTTGACGGCCTCCGAAAGTTCTGGGATGTCATCTTCCAGGAAATCTTCGTCGTGGGCGCGACCAGACTCCAGAATCAAAGCAATGGTCTCGCCAGCGGCCATGCGGACATCCAAATGTGTGGATTGTAAGAGGCCCAAAAACTTCTTAATAGATCTAGATAGATAGATAATATATAGATAAATTAATATAGTTTTTTACTTGGATACTATCTATGGTAACGCTTTAGAAAACTTACGGAAACATGTTTTGGCCAGTGGTCATCAAAGAAACGAAATCTCCTGAGGGAATAAGTGTGAGTAGCAGTCCCCAGGCGTTCAGAGCCTCCGCATGCAGAGTGCCAGCCTCGGCGGTGACCGATACCGGTGTCTTGTCATCGCCCCGCAAATAGCTGCCGGCGAAGATGGCCTCGAAGCACTGCATTAGCTGCACCAACTCTCCGACATCCTCGCAGCCCAGGAAGCTCAGCAGGCCGAGAGCTGTGCAGCACTTGGCGCGAGCATCGAAGCCCACGGACTTGTCCTGAACGGTGTTCAAGAGGAACTGATTCATCGCCTTGGAGATGCCCTCGTCGCCGCCCATCTGGAGCACCAGGAGGGGGGCGAGTCGAGCGCCCCACACCTGCTCCTGTCCCTTGCCCCGGCGAATGCTCTTCTCGACAAAGTCCATCAGGGTCATCTTGCGGTCCTCCACAAAGTCCGGCATGTAGCGGTGCATGAGCAGCTCGCAGATCGCCTGGAGGGCCTGCACACGAGTCTGGGCCGACTTCTCGGTGGCCTGCTCCAGGGCCTTCTCGAACTTCTCCTCGAAACGCTCGTTGGCCAAGTCGTCGGTGGCATCCGAGGAGGCGACCTCGGAGACATGTGAGTAAACGCTGACATTGTCAAAGGACTCGTCCTCAGAATTGGAGTCATTGGTGCGGCCTGGGGAAATTAATACAAAGGATTAGTGAAAAATTAAACAATACTTCTTATATCTGCCTATCTATAGTAAAATATTTTTATTTGTTGTATAGATTGAATACTACAAATTGATTCCATCGAATATTTCAGCAGTTTAAAGCCACATTCTTAAATATTTTGAAGGAAATATATACATATTGATTCCATAGAAAAAAATATTTAAGAATGTAGCTTTAAACTGCAGAAATATGCAGTTTAAAGCCACATTCTTAAATATTTTGAATGAAAATAAACATATTTTTGAGCCCTGTACCCGGTATCGTACCATTTCAGCTTACTTTGCAGATTTTTGAAAATTAAAGGTCTCATTTGTGCATAAATTGTTTGAATTCCACTCGGGTCAGGTATTTGCAAACGACGCATTTATATTTAAGCAAATGGCAAATAAAAAAAATCAGTGAATACTAATCGCAAATCGGGTTTCTTTATATCTCGTGCTTATTCTATTTTGAGATCCCTGATGGTTTTATTTGTTAAATGGAGTAAGATATTCTGTCACCCCCAGTGCTTTTCAAACCATCTGCAACCAGGCAACCCAATTCATATGCCTAACTTTTCCGTCTTCAAACAGCTTTTCATTCCGATGAGAGAATATATACATATGTACAAATTAGAAATTCAATTACATGCTTTGCTACACAGCAATGACCTTCACGACAAACAGTTTGGGAGCCAATGTTGTGCAACAAGTTTTCTTTATTTCTTTTTCTCTTTGTTTGCTGGCTAACTGCGCCGATGGAAACCCGTCGACGAGCACAACTTTCATTATGGCGATTTCCCAGTGCCTGTTTTCTATTTGGGGCAAGGTAGTTTCCGCCTCGTGTTTTCTTGCCTTTCACAAAAAAGCTCAAACGAACTAGTAAAGCATGCGGTAACAAGAAACAAAGTGGAAAACAGCTGGTTTTGTTTGAAAGTTGTTTGGATTAGATTCGGGTGAGTAAACCATCTGTGTTTGAAAGAAGGTGGTTAGCATAACACAAAGTTGCATAATTTTTTAGGTCATCGATAAGGTGCTGAGAGAAGAGAAAAGTTTCTTAAGGAACGACTACTTCCGCCTATTTATTTTTAAATTTGAATATTTTTGGGAATAATGATGGATTTAATAAATACCCCGTGAAAACTATATTTAAGATAATTTTAGAAAAAATTTATTATTTAACTAAGTTTTTGCCCATCATAAACATTTATTTTCTGCTGAACAGAGAAGAAATTACAAAACAAGTAAACAAAAACCTAAAAATGCAATCTTCTTCGGAGAAATGTACACCATTTTCAAACGAAAATTCTCGATTTGAAACCCTAATGTCTTGATAAGAACCCCGGGCCCTAAGAAAACATGCCTACTGATATACCCTACACTGAGGTATTTGCGTTCGCTTGTTGTTACTGGCGTGATTCTGATAAGCTGGCATTGAACGTTCACATGTGTATGGCGACCAATATTTGAATGTATTCAGAAGTGAAAAAATATATACTCTTACAGCTGTGAGCAAGATAATAGCAGCGGCGAAGAGGCAAAAGATAATTTAATATTTTTTGGGATGAGGTTTTAGTTAATAACAATTAAAAATGTTAAAATATTAGATATTCTCAATAATAGGATTCAAATGGTATACACTTAAAATTGTAAGAAAATATAAAAGGTTATTAACTTATTTCAATAAGAATAAAAACACTTGTAGAACGAAATTGTCAAAAAAAATTAAGGTTTTAATGGCTCTTTTCTTTACATTTTGTAAAACAATCGAGTACTTCTATTATTGTGAACACAGCTGTTTGTATATGTATATCAAGTGCTCCGCTGATTACTGTTGTTGCGTAGCCAGCTGAGCGCGTGAAGCTTTTTCGTGCCAGCACAGCAACAAAACGAAAATAATTATTTCGAGGGTATTGCCAAACAGGTTGTAGGTAGCCAAAATAAAAGCTTCTATCGTTTGGAAGCCAACGAAATACACAAAACAGTGCGCAGTGTATTTATTACTCAGTGCATGACTAATGTAAAGGTCAAACCGAAAGCAGCTGTGAAAATTTCCCCTGCACTCGCCTACACGAAAAAAAAAGTGATATGATATGGTGATCTATTTTGGGCTGATATTGGGATTTTTCATTTTGAATTTATAGAGCTTTAAATCCTAATGATAAGAAAAAAAAATCATCAGATTGGTGTATAAATCGGCACTACGCTTCATTCAGTTAATCATCTTATCATATCACTTAGACCTCCTGCTTTTCTTCCTGTGTACACCCACACACACATTTCGCTTTGTGACTCACCTTTGCCTGCTGCCGATTTCTTGTTGCGTCGCGGCATGTTGCTGTTGTTTTTGCGTTGTTCACGTATTTTGTTTGAACTCGACGACGACGTTTTGGTTTCTATTGTTTGGCCTGCTGCTTCAAACACAAAGACGAAACACAAAAAAAAGCCGAACAGATGCTGTGTAGCCGAGTGTCCTTTTTTCTTTGTTGGTCCTCCAAAGACGGCAAAGTCTCCACGAAAATGTCTACACTCCCGTCGCTTTGGCGGCAACTAAAACGCACGTGTTTCTGCTCCGATTTATTGATTTTGACTTTCGCCTTTAGGTTAGGGCTTTGGGTTCTTGGGTTTTAATGCAGCTGGGCTCTATTACTGGTTATACTTTCGGTTATTTAATTCGAAACGTTGCCGATCAGGACGCACCTATGCACCGTTGGTGCTTCCAATTTTTGGCAATTCTACACGACTGTCTTTGCCGCTTGCAATTGTTCAACTCCGATCGCGATTGCTGCGGGCGTATCTTATATATAGTCTGCTGATTCTGATTCAGCTGCTGGCGCTGCTTTTGCTGGGCGATGATAATACAAAAATGTCGTACTCTGGTCGTCGTTGCAGCAAATTTCATGTTTAATCGCAATGAAGTCACTTTTCTCCGCTCTGGCAGACACTCCACTCCGCCCTCAGTTCGCAGCTCTTGTGAAATCAAATCCGCTTTTCTTTTCGATTTCTGGTGCTATAGCGTCGGGAACCCCCTCCGATATTGGTATTATTTCGATATGGCCACTGATGGCTTCGCGACCTGACGTTGGCAGCTTTCGGAAAGCTCTGCGTTCTTCAAAAATAATGCAAATAATTAAGCACTAATTCGATTGCTGATTTTTACGAAATGAAAAAGTGAGTGACCATTTGCGGAAAAATACCAAACGTGACGGTGAATCACTTTGAGGTGGAGCCCTGTCGGCTAACCGATGGTGAACTATCGATATTACCCAATAATTATACCTATTTAAGACTAGCTTAATTAAATAATTAAAAATGTATTATCTATACGATTTAAGGCCGGTTAAGGCTGACTTTACGCGAGTATTTTATTCTAGGATTAAAAGCTTCGCTTAAACTTCTAATGTATGTGAAAGCTATAAAGGTTACCTGTTGGAAACGATCTGCTTCCCGATTTTACAGACGTTAATAACAACATTTAATTAATTCATTGTTGGATTAGAACGTACGCATTTTGTATGCATTTGCATTATGCCGTTGCTTTTTTGGGCGTGTCTCCCTTAAATGTTATCTATTAGCTATAAAATCGACATTTTTGGCGCACTCTTAAATTAAATAAGAAATGTTGATATTATCAAGGCTTTGTGCATGGCGAGAAGTGTAACTGGCAATATAAAAAAAACAAAATAATTAATTTTGAATCTTTTTGCCCACAATGGGGTTCATCAAAATATATTTAAATTCAATTTCAATTCCCGCTCGCCAGTCCATCTCTAACGGCCCTCCTACATATCGATACTTTTATTGCAGCCCTGCGCGCACACACACGTACGCGCTCAGCGATTTCCAGAGAGAGTTTTCGAGTTTTTGTTTGGTTTTATACGATTGCAACTCGAATTGAACGCCAGCGGCGAACGCAGCACTGCTCCCAACAATATAATATAACTGCGAGGTCGATAAGAACGGGGGACAACAGAAAGCTCCGAACCGATTCGATTCGAAGCTCGGAAGACTGGACTTCAGAACTCGAACTTTGTCAC
The DNA here is from genome assembly GCA_037075205.1 of Drosophila prostipennis. Classification (NCBI taxonomy): domain Eukaryota; kingdom Metazoa; phylum Arthropoda; class Insecta; order Diptera; family Drosophilidae; genus Drosophila; species Drosophila prostipennis. The sequence goes on along the minus strand of JBAMCJ010002255.1, from coordinate 1,036,216 downwards.
CAGAGCAGCGCATCCACCAACAACGTAGTCGCCCCCAAAAATTTATGAATTTGGAAGCGGATTCGGAATCGGAATCAATAGCGAAAGACAACAACAAAAGGGGGGGCCAAAAAAGTGGGTTTGCAACACGGCGGATTGCACACAATAATTAGGTAATTTGTAAGCGACGTTCACCTGGGCAAGGTGAACTTGGCACCGCCTGAATTGGGCAGTCGATTGTATATCTTATCGATCCAAGTACCCTGGCTAATCTCGAGATAATCTTGTAGGAATGGCGGCGATTGAGGAGCGTTTCCAGGCCGCAGTCAACGTGATCAAGGGCCTGCCCAAGAATGGACCCTACCAGCCCAGCACCAGTATGATGCTCAAGTTCTATGGCCTGTTCAAGCAGGCCACCGAGGGAGGCTGTGACCAGAAGAAGCCCGGCTTCTGGGACATCGTGGGCAAGGCCAAGTGGGATGCCTGGAATGATAACCGACACTTGAGCAAGGAGCAGGCGATGCAGCGGTACGTGGAGAGCCTCCAGGAGATCATCGAAACGATGTCGTTTACGGAGAATGTGCAGAACTTTGTGGGCAGCCTGGATGGTCTGGGGAACATCAGCCTGGACGAACTGGAGCTGGTCTCGCCCGGCATGCGGGAGCTGGCCGAATCGCATCCCAACTCGCCGTTCCATTCGCGCACAAACAGCCCGCAGCACGGTTCCAGTTGCAACAGCGAGGCGGAAGTGGAGGTGGCTGCCACACCCGTCGTTTCCGCCCCGTCCGAAACGATAAAGGAGAATGGCCACAGTACGCCGCCGCTGCTGACCAATGGCTATGCGACCAAAGCCTCCAATTACGCACAGCTCGACGCGCACAACTTTACGAACAACAGCAGCGTGGCCATTGTGGAGCCCTCGGACGATGAGTACGACGATCCCTACGACCTCAGCCACGAGCTGACCCAGGCGATTGCCCAGAACACGGATTTGTTGCGCCAAATTCAGGCGGCCATCTCCCGGATGAACAGCGATGTGGGCGCAGTGCAGCAGCGCGTACGCAGCCTAGAGCAGTCGCTCAACGAACTTCGCAGCGGCCAAAAGGCAGCGAAAGGAACGGTGGCACAGCCACGATCACTGCCCGCCTGGTGGCCCTTCAGGAACATCTCCCCGCTCTGGTTCGCCGTCCTCATCTTGTGGCCTTTCTTGGTGAGACGCTTCGCGAGGATGCTGCAGAGCACTCCGCAGCGCAGACACTGACCTGAAGGAGCTATAATTGCGGAGGAAGGAACAGGTGTAGTTAAATTGTAAGTACATATGGAGATAATAGTTACAGTAATTCACAATTTACGACGACAAAACTGCCTGCTACTCTAAAAGTATAACTATAATCATCAAATCGTTTAAAGATTTGTTTTCCTAGAATCTTTAAACATTCCGACTTTAAATCCCATCGGCTACTTTTTTCTTGTTTATACTCGAGAGGAATTCCCGCAAAGATTCAAGACCACTGGGAACCTGTTTGGCAGCGAAAGCTTTTACATCATATAATGTCCATATTTGCATTTCATTAACTCATTCAAGGAAACGGTCACTAAGCAAACTCAGATTGTTGAATATCGTTGATTATTTGAACAAGGGAAAGTGCTTTTGGCCCTTGTGTTGATACTTCTTATCAGTAATTAGGATTTCTAAAACAGAGATGGACTTTTAACTATTGCATATAAAGTTTTTATTATAAACTAATCCAATATCACCCTCTATATTTCAGTTACCTTTGGTTACGGGCACGAGCTTGGTCTTTGGCTTTCTTCTATCCTGGAAAGCGCTTCAGTTACTGTACAGAGTTGGCCTTATTTATACTTTTTTAACCCCAGGGTTATCCAGTTGCAATATCTTTATCCTCTTTTTATACGTCTATATGTATATTTATTTTGTACACACAAATCGCGACCTTTTTTGTCACATTCCCCCATCTGATTTAGTTTGTAAGTCGAATGTTTTTGGCACTTTTGTCTGGCAGGAGGCGAGTTTTATCGACCTAAAAGCGCCGCCCTGCTGAAATACGGTTGTAAGCGTATACTTTATTGTGCATTATTTTGTTGTTAATTATAATTTTTGTAATAAAGTCATACATGAAAGAAGACTGTTGCCTCTTTAGGGCTGCGGAGTGATCCGTAGATAACTCTTTCCGGAGGGAACTTCAATGGTTTCGATACCACTGGGAAAGAGCTTGGGAACGTCCTCGGCTTTTACGGTAGGCAAAACCATGCACTTGCCGCCCTGTTGCCAATCTGCAGGCGTGGCCACGCTCTTGGTTTGGGTCAAATGAAGCGAGTCAATCACTCGAAGGATTTCACTGAAATGGAAAAGGTAGAAGATTGTGATTTAATATGAATAACAATGATATAACAATTTAACTGGGCCCTATATTTAGTTGCTAATTTCATTAGTTTGTATCGTTACTAAACTAGATTGTATATTCATCATTATAGGCACGGTATACCGATTAAATACTTATAATTCATTAAATAATTTTGTCAGCTAGCGTTTATGTGCACGATTTGTGAGTATGAATAATTATAGATTTTAAATATGATGATGAATCCTTAGAACCTGAAAAATATATAAGTACTCACTCGAAATTGCGACCTGTGGTGGCAGGATAAAGGATGGATAAGCGCAGCTTCTTCTTGTCATCCACAACGAAAACAGCGCGACAGGTGAGGGGAATACCCTCGGCATTGATCTCGTCCTTGTCCAGCATGTTGAACTTGAGGGCCAGTTCCCGCTTGTCATCCGCAATGATGGGATAATCGAAGCTGCTTAGCTCTGGAAAGGAAAACGCCATTAGAAGAGTACCCAACCAGAGACCAAAATCGAACCCACTGCCGAAACTTTTGATGTCCTCGATCCATCCTTTGTGCGATTCCACGGTGTCGCAGGACAAGGCAATTGGCTTGACTCCACGCTTCAGGAATTCCGGAACCAGGGCAGCCACACGGGATAATTCCGTAGTGCACACCGGCGTATAATCAGCCGGATGGGAGAACAGAATAGCCCAGCTATCGCTCATCCAGTCGTAGAAATCAATCTTTCCCACGCTGGTTTCAGCCGAGAAGTTGGGAAACTGATCGCCAATATTTAAGGCCTTTCCGGTCATTTTGAGGAGTTCAAAAAATTAAGGGGAAGAGCAACGAGCTTTAGATAAATGCGAAACAAAATTGCCGCAAAATTGAAATCAGCTGATTTTACGGAGTGACCGTTTGTGTTTTCACCTGGTGCACCAGGGATGCAATTATCCAATGAGCTAAATTAAATGCAATGACACATGTAAGATATAAAAGTTTGCTAATATAATCATCAGTCATCAGTCATAATATAATAATCAGTCTAAATATTTAAAATTGTTTGCTACTAAAAAATCTCTTCCTGCCAAATGACATTTTTAAATTTTATTTGTGAATCATTTTTTTCAAGAACGGAACCAGTGAACCGAACCACTAAAAATTCTTTGCATCCCTGGTTATTACATACACAACAAAAACTCAAAATCGCGCATAGTAAACACAAGTAAACCGGATAACTTTTATTTATTTTAAGGAACGAAAAGGACATAACCATGACAGACCTGAGCATCAGTGGACAGCAGGTGCTGCCGCAGCCACCACCACCGCCACCCACGATGCCAGAACCCTTCAGGATCACCACGAATGCGCCGCACCAGATGAACGATGCCAGTATGACCCCCGGAAGAAGGAAGCTGCAGAAATGGTTGGGTCGTGTCCTCCGGATCGTAATCACCGATGGACGTGTTCTGGTGGGATTCTTCAACTGCACCGATCGGGATGCCAACATCGTGCTGTCCATGTGCGCCGAGTACCTGGTGGAGGGCCAGGAGCCCAGACTTTTGGGCAACGTCATGGTGCCCGGAAAGCACATCGTTTCCCTTTCCATCGACGAACCGGATCCGCAGTCCAGTCTGCTTGTGCAATAGTTCTCAGTCTGTTCCTAGATCATTTTATGTTAATAAAGCTGTAGAAATGTAATTTGTCAAGGCATTTTTAAAAGACCGGAAGGCGATGATAGCTTTAACCAGTAAATCTTGAAACAAAAGGACAATTAGTAATAGAAACTACTCTAATCCCAATTGGTATATATTTTTATAGTTTTTAAAAAGAATATATCTCCGGTACTACATTTCTGAAATTTTGAAATATCATATACTACATTTTATACACATTTTTTGTATTTATCAATTGACTCTCAATTCGTCTTAAGACCTTAAAATCTTATCGTTTTGCTATGGGTATTAACTATGGCAAATCGGATTGTTCCCTGTAGAATCAAGGGAATATATAAAAACCCGTTTTTAAATCATTGTAATCAAAAGCAATCCTCGTGATGAAGATAATAATCCTGATACTTGCCGCACTGATCTTTGGACTGGTCAACGCCAAACCGTTTTTTTTCGATTATCTTTATTATGATTCTTATGATGATAAACCTAAACCTAAACCAATCAAATATCGAATAATTGGGAACTGGCCACCATGGTTCGACAGAGGTTCGGTTTAAAAACTTATTAATAAAAAATATTTAAACCAAAAATCAATTACCTTTAATCGGGCAAATGTTTTTTTTTCTTTCTTAGAATCTATTTTAAAATGGTAAGTAAATGAGGGGTTGTTGAGGTTGATATAATCATTATTTATAATTTTTATTATATCTTAAAGTGGAAATAATATAAACTGTTTGTTTATATTTACACCCGTTACTCGTAGAGTAAAAGGGTATATTGTATTCGTGCAAAAGTATGTAACATGTAAAAGGAAGCGTTTCCGACCCTATAAAGTATATATTTTATTGATCAGGATCACTAGCCGAGTCGATCTAGTAATGTCCGTCTGTCCGTTCGTATGAACGCTGAGATCTTGGAAACTATAAAAGCTAGAAGATTGGCATTTTGCATGCAGATTCTAGGAGTTCCTACGCAGCGCAAGTTTGTTTCAGCCAAGGGCCACGTCCCCTCTAACGCCCACAATCGCTTCATCGCGATTTTAAAAATTTAAATATTTTGGAAAAGTAAAAATGCAGTTTTATTGTGTTTATCAATACCTATCAAAATATATAATAGTAGAATAAATTTTTTAAATCGGACCATTCGTCTACAAGTTATGCCCGATCAAAGTTTTATATCTCCATCTCCCTCGCACTCCCTTTAGTAACGGGTATCTAATAGTCGGGGCACCCGACTATAGCATTCTCTCTTGTTTTTTAATAAGAGTGTCACAAGTATATGGTAATTTATCAATACTATGATTTTAAATCAAAATATATAGCACTGGGAACCGGCAAAAAAGGCTTATTGTTATTATAATTTTTATAGAAAAAAGATCTAAACGTATGAAAAATAATTCGGTGAAAATAACATCTCAAAAGGGTTTTAGTGTTACTAATCCCCTTTTACTACACCCTTGCACCGATCAGCTGTTTGATAAGCCTCCGCCGCGTTGCCAACCATCGCGCAGATGAATCAGCTGCGCTCGATTCGGTTCTCTTGGTTATTTATTTGTTCGTAGAACTGTTCCTGTTAATTAATACGGTTAATCGAGCGAAACGTCGAGCAGAAGAGGATCCCTCCCGTCCGATTCAATTGATACCAATCAGCGATGGACTTCACGACCTTCGTAAAGCCTTCGAACGGCGAAGGCGGCGCTGGCGGCGATGCGGATGGTCAGAAACTTCAGTTCTGGAAGCATGTGGAGTACATCGAGAACCATGGAAAGCAGGAGGATGACTACGAGTACTGCATGACCGAGTTCCTGCGCATGTCGGGCATCTACTGGGGCACCACGGCCCTGGACATAATGGGCCAGCTGGACAGGCTGGATCGCAAGTATGTCGTTGAGTTTGTGAAGCGTTGTCAGTGCCCCACAACCGGAGGATTCGCCCCCTGCGAGGGACACGATCCCCACCTGCTGTACACCCTGTCGGCCATCCAGATCCTGTGCACCTACCAGGCCCTCGAGGAGATCGACTGCGAGGCGGTGGTGCGTTTCGTGGTCGGACTGCAGCAGCCCGACGGCAGCTTCTTTGGCGACAAGTGGGGCGAGGTGGACACCAGGTTCAGCTTCTGTGCGGTGGCCTCCTTGACGCTCCTCGGCCGAATGGAGCAGACCATCGACGTGGAGAAGGCGGTCAAGTTCGTGCTGTCCTGCTGCAACCAGACGGACGGAGGATTCGGTTCCAAGCCGGGCGCCGAATCCCATGCGGGTGAGTCACACCACAATGGCATAGCGTTTTTCTATATCATTTCAATATCATTTCAATTTAAAGTTCTCTATTATTATTAATCTTTACTCTATTAAAAGGCACTGGCAGACAAATGTGCCAGTACTTTGAAACATTTATTTATTTTGATACAAATGCAAATATGAATTTTATAGATTTTTATGTTCCTTACTTTCCTTTTAACTTTCATACATTTAAGCCTTTTCAAGGATATTAATTTTCTTAACATTGTAAAAAATTAAGATAACTAACAGTAGTTATATTGCAAAACTTATAGTATGAAATTCGCGAATTCTTGAGTACCCTTGACCTAATTCCGACAGTCCAGTAGACCATTACTACTACTTATAAAAAAATTAATAGTTATTTTCGATCACAAAAAAAGAAACCATTGTTTATGAAAATGTATTCCAAATATTTAAATTTTTTAAAGACTTTTTTAAGGTTTCTAATATTCCACAGACTCCATTCTAACGTATTTACCTTTTCGTAGGCCTTATTTACTGCTGCGTGGGCTTCTTCTCGCTGACCCACCGCCTGCACCTGGTCGACGTGGACAAACTGGGCTGGTGGCTCTGTGAGCGCCAGTTGCCGTCTGGTGGCCTGAACGGACGACCCGAGAAGCTGCCGGATGTGTGCTACTCGTGGTGGGTGCTCGCCTCGCTGACCATCATGGGCCGTCTGCACTGGATCAGCTCCGAGAAGCTGCAGCAGTTCATTCTGTCCTGCCAGGATACGGAGACGGGTGGTTTCTCCGATCGCACGGGCAACATGCCCGATATATTCCACACGCTCTTCGGCATCGGCGGGCTCTCGCTGCTGGGACATTCCGGCCTGAAGGCGATCAATCCGACGCTCTGCATGCCCCAGTACATCATCGATCGGCTGGGCATCGAACCGCAACGATTGGCGAGGCCGTGAGGGGGGACTCCAGAGCAGCAGTCGTAGCCAATGTTTACCGCATAATCAGAAAAAAGACCTCTACCGTATTCCCACGCTAGCCTCTCTTAGTTTTATTTGTAAAAAGACCAAAATTCCACCGCAGGAATAAGTTAACCATGCTCGATGTCTTTTGCTCCTTAACTTCGTTGTGCATTTACACAGGATGTATCCCCTCGATAAGCTATTATTAATATATTTTGTATAACGAATCGAGATCAGCAATAAATAAATATTTTATTTTATTACAGCAGGACATCAGTTCTCATGATTAAAATAAACGACAAATACCATTAAGATCAGTTAACATTTGATTTATTTGCAAAAATAATTAAACTAACATTTGCATATGTGAAAAACAAATCGAAATGTTTGCGCTAAAAGTCTAGTCTATACATATTAGGTAAATACATATCAATGTGTAAATTTATGTACATGAGGATACCGGGTGTAAGGACTAAATAGTTAAGAGCTTGGCAAAAAATTGCATTACGAAAATGGCGAATCACAAAGAATTGGAATTACGAACTAAGCGCTAAGTGTAGTCACCGTGTGTGGGTCAGCTTCAATTAGAGACAATTGAAATGAATTTTACAGAGCACAAACAAATATTAATCGACCACGTATATGCATGTATAGGCAATGTTTCAGTGTTTTCGGGTTGTGTGTCTTGTGAGTGTGGTGTGTATTGTGATTGTAGTATACTCGATGCACGTCTAAGGCACTCTATAAACAATTTCAGCTAACAATCTTTTTTAAAATGTTTTTGTTTTTTTTTTCTTGTTTATCAACTACGGACTAATGGAGGAGCATTAGGAATTACTGAATTTTTCATCGCTAGTCAGAACATTGTATGCACAGCCCAGGGCCCAAGAGATTTCGTGGCCATCTATCTTCTTGTAAAGCTGCAAATACAAATGGGAGTTACTTGAGAGTGAAGAAAACTCCTTTTGCAATGACTCACCTTAATCTTTTTGCCGTCGTTGAGGCCAAATCCTTCGCGCAGCAGCGTCGAGATGAAGGTGAGGTCGAAGCACATGAAGGGCTGCTCATCGTTGGGAATGGCGCAGATCTCCTGGGCCTTCTTGCGGTAGGCCTCCACAGTGGTCTCGCCGCCAGCCAGCGGGTCCACGAGACCCGATTCGATGGCACGCTCGAAGTAGTAGCTGAACGCAGCCACCGCATGTTGCTTGAGGGTGAACGGCTTGGGCTTGACCAGCGGCATAACCTTGCTCTTGACCAGCTCCAAGCAGGCATCGAAGTCCACAATGGGCTGCTCGGCACTGGACTTGCCGTTCTCCTTGCCACTGACCTTGTACTGCACATTGCCGTAGGTCCACGTACGATTGGCGATTATGGGATTCACGCAGACACTCTCCAGCACCGAATCCTCCTTCTTGTAGCCGTGCGTGAAGACGGCATGCCGGGCGGCCATCAGTCCCAAACCCAGGTAGCTGTGCGTGAACACATTGATCTTCTTGCTGGAGGTCACCACCTCGTGCATGTACTTGTCGTACACGGGCACCTGTTCCGGATCGGTTGGCGAAAAGGTGACCTGAGTGCTGCCGCCGCCCAAGTCGAGGGCAGCTGCCTGATTCGTCTTGGACAGGCGGCCCAGCAGGAAGTTCACGGTGAACCAACTGAAGATGCCCTCGTCCGTGCCGTCCATGATCTCCACGGCATCCATATCCACACTGAACTCGGACTTGGCAAACAGATCTCGGACGGCATTCAGGATATTTTCCGCCTTACTGGCGGGCAGTAGCCTCAGACCGGCTGTGGCCTTCAGAACCAGCGGCGTGGACGACCAGTGCTCCTTGGGTATGAAGGCTCTGGCCTCGTCCAGCAGCAGCTTGATGGAGTGGGCACCCTCGGCGGGATTATCCGCAAAGGAGCTCAGACCCGGCTTGCGCTCCTTGAACAGCTCCTCGTAGAGCACCAGTTTGTTGTCGATGAAGCTGCGATTGAACTTGTAGGCCAGAACACGGCTGCCCGTCGATCCGGCATCGATGATGGCCGCATACTGGACCTTGCTGTAGCCAAACTGGGAGGCCAGACGGGCCAAATAGGGACTGGCATTCTCGGAGACAAAGCCTGCATCATCGTCGGCGTTGGTGGTTGGTTTTTTAGTGACAACACGGCGAACAGGAGTTGGAAAATGGGGTTCCACATTGGCGTAACGCACGGTAACAGTGGGAAAATCAGAGGGTTTGGTTAGTACAACTTTGGGAACTGGATCGGGCGCAAAATACAAATGGTACACACCGAAAACAAAGAGCAGCAGGATGACGGAGATGACCAGGCACAGGAAGGAGATCTTGAGGCCGCTGGGACCGCGGTTTCCACCGCTGCTGGCATTTGGCGAGCCACTGCTTTTCCGCCGCGGCGGTTTCTCGTCCGTGGCCAGCTGGAAAATATGCAAAATGAATTAGTTTCGTTGGGGATGTGGGTTATTTAATAGCTTTTGGGTCGGTTGGTCTAGTTTCTATTTTCGGTCTACCAGCTTATATTCGTATTTCATGGCTCGTTCCGTTGCCTCTGGTGCCACAACATTTATGCATAGCCGGTCTTTCGGTTGGAACACATTTCAGTTGTTTGCTCTTCAAATATTAACACGCTGGCTATTTGCTATCGCTTGAAATGTCAATGATTATGTTTTCATTTTTTCATTTTTCCTTCCACGACGGGCTTTTATCGCTCACATGTCCCAGGGCTGCAGAGCTAAGCTCATCGATAACGTTAACCAGGGATGCAGCGCTCTTTTTTCTTTGGTAACGGTAACACACGGTTTTATGGAAAGAATACGGTTACTTTTAAATTAACTTCCAGTTTTGTTCCTTTGCACACTTAAACGCATAATTCAAAAATGTAATAGGTCAAAATAATTTTAAAAATTACAAATTATCATAATCACAAAGAAAATAAATAAATTGAATTTTTAGTGATATTGTTTTGTTATTATTCTACTCAAATTTTTCACTAGAAACCGGTAATACGCCATAAAACTAAACTAAATTAAAATTTAAAATTTTAAAATAATTTAATTAAAAACCGATTTAAAACATGAATTGCTATATGTATTATTGCATTTGCTTACAAGATATAGGCATTAGCCCTTGAAATTAATAAACACCTCTAGCTAACCGGTGAAAATCGGGCCTTCAAAAAGTTCAAAGTCATGCCAAATCACATATTTTTGCCGCACACCAGTGTCCATTTGTCTAAAATCTAAACGGCATCTTATCAGGTAACCTTCTAGCGATACGATAATGATAAGACGCAATCGTGTCTGGACACCCACTAGCAACCATCATAATTGGGCCACAAATGCGATATTTTTGGCTTGATTAAATATTCAAGTTGCCTTTGGGGCTGCAAACAAAACCTGATGAAATTCCCACTGTTTAAACAAATGTTTCGCTATTGGTAAGTGGCTGACGTAAAAATAGCTAGAGGGCAATGAAAAAAGCCAAACAAACTAGGAACACTGAACAGAGTATATTTGGTTTAGCAGTAATGGAGTTGACAGGCCGAATATAGATACTTAAGTACACCCATTAGTTTATTAAAAATACAATTTCCAGGCAATTACACCGATGGAATAATTAAGATGAGTTTTTACTCAGGCAGCGTTCATGAAACATTCAGGGTGTGAACTTATCGCATATGTTGCGAGGGGCACGCTACTGTAATCAATAAATCAATTGATAAGTGGGGACGTGGGCGACTTTTGGGCCGATCAACAATGAGTAAGAAGCCAGCGATGAAATGCTTTCCGGGCTTATCAAGGAAATGCATATACATAATAATATAATCGGGCCTGTAAGATAGCAGCGGAATTATTTAATTTCACCGGCTAGGAATATCTGGCGTCCGCTGGAAACGTTTATTTTGTACGGTACGGTTTTAAAATATTAAAACTCAATATTTTAAAGTTTTGATAGAGGATAATGACATATATTTTAAAAATACGCTTTAAAACAAGAAATTTTCGTTTCCCCCGAAAATACGAAAAATATTACCCAATGACTAAGTAGCTAATCTTCTTTTATGCGGTTACTTCCTTATCTTGAAAAATCTGGAAATGCCACCTAAAAATGTGAAGAATTTTCTTGTATCTAGAGTGCCGAATACCCATGTCTCGAGTACAGGCTGCCTAGCATACACAAGGGTTAAGGCCACGTTCACAATCTTGCACTCTAGCACTCACTTGCAACCTGTTCCGGTTTTGCCCCATCCTGTTCTCCACCCACATGCGATGCACACATAGATCAAACGATCCAATCGCCCCCGAAATCGGCGTGTGTATCTGCTGTCTGTGATCTCTGGGGTTCCGTTTCGAGAAAGCAATTGAAAAAGTTGTCTAGCGAGGTTCGGAAACGGTTGCCAACTTTCCTTATTTTTTTAGCGGCCCCTTTAATGACCTTGCAAATGAGAAACTGGCAAGAGCCTGGCCACCCTAATGAAAATGTACATATATTTGAAAATAAACCGGCCGGCTCGGCGTAAAAAAAAAAACAAATCCAACACTAATATTTTGTACCAGTCGCACGGGGCAGCATTATGTATTTCCTAATCAAATGAAATTTGCATTTTGTTTACCAGTAAAAACCTGCCTGACAGTCCCCGCGTCTAAATTTAAATATCTTGTAAAACACATTTTCAAATAAAAATTGGCACAATCGAATAGAACTTGAAACAATTAATTTACGAGTCATTTGATTTTTTACTTCCGCGTCAAAAGAGCAACAATTTGAGGGATCTGCCTGTGTGTGTGATCTCGGCATGTGTGTGTGTGTGAGAGCGCCATTAACCCTGCAAGCATTTTCTATCGCGGAAGTCACTATTTAGTGACGCCTGGAAGATGAAAACGATCGTCCGCGATATCGCATTCGGATCGCCGAAGTCACCCCCGTCGGGAAGAAATGTTCCACTACGGCGACACTTCCCGAAGTCACTTCTGAGTGACTTCCAGAAGTGTCGCCGAAGTCACTTCTAGAAGTGACTTCGGCGACACTTCTAGAAGTGCCGCCGTAGTGGAACATTTCTTCCCGACGGGGGTGACTTCGGCGATCCGAATGCGATATCGCGGAAGTCACTTCTGGAAGTGACTTCGGCGACACTTCTAGAAGTGCCGCCGTAGTGGAACATTTCTTCCCGACGGGGGTGACTTCGGCGATCCGAATGCGATATCGCGGAAGTCACTTCTGGAAGTGACTTCGGCGACACTTCTAGAAGTGCCGCCGTAGTGGAACATTTCTTCCCGACGGGGGTGACTTCGGCGATCCGAATGCGATATCGCGGAAGTCACTTCTGGAAGTGACTTCGGCGACACTTCTGGAAGTCACTCAGAAGACGCTTGTTGAAGATACCTAGAAGATCCTTTTCCAATTAGAAATTTAAAAAATAAATTTTTTAGTTTACTTGTTTTTTATTTATTTTTATTTATTTTGATTACAGTGGTTTTTGGCGTTTGTACACCCGGTCCCTGGCATGCAAGAAATGTTGCTGCACCACTTTATTAATGTCCACCTCAGTTGCATTTGTAAATTTGAGAATAGCCATTTCTAAAAAAAACAGAAACAAAAATGAGTTTATATTCAATGAAAATGAAAATAAGATCGTAGGCATTACCTTTTATAATTGAGTACGTGGAGAACATTTGAACGCTCGGTTTGTCAACTGTTCCACGCCAGGTTATATCAACCGCTAATTTGTCTGATATAACAGTTTTAATAGCCAGTCGCGTAAAGGTGGACACATCTTGGCCTCCAACCATTTTTATTTTTGATTTCTGGAAATAGGCAAAAAAATATTTTTAAGATGACCAAAAAGATACAATATTCAAAAAAATTACCAACTCTCTCCGCAATTCATCATCCGAGTATAGCTTTTGATCGAATTCTTGGAAGGGCGATAACGACTCAAATGGCAGCATATTAAGACGGCTACTTTCAGGCTCGGAAACCGGGAAGGCTTTAAGCTGCCTCACCTCGCCACGAAGCATAATCACTTCCTCCGTAAGCGTTTTTAGCAGCTTACTATTTCCTTCCTCCCTTCGCCTGCTCTCCTCCAATTGCTTCAAAATTTGTTCTTCCCGTCTTCTACACATTTCCAGCTCGTGCATAATTCTCTCCAAGACGGAATCTGAAACATTTTTAATAATTAATAATAATTAGACAGAAACCAATATTTTGTAAATATGCACTTACTCTGGGGTGAAATCGCGTCGAATGGCGAATATGAACGGCCTAGAAAAATTTCAAAAAATAAATGCAATTAAATTTATTCAACAGTTAATTTAAAAATATAAATAAATATTTAATGATACAAGTATTACTCACCTGCATCCTGGTTGGAATTCATATTTTGGAATTTGGAATTTCACTTTACTTAGAAAACTAAACGAAAGGAAAAATAGCAAAAGAGTTTTGTGTATTTCTAAGTATTATTGCTTTGCTTTTTATATCGTAAAAGTTTATTCTAATAATTTCGTTAGCTACAATCTCATCTATCTTAAAAATTCCAAAATTTGTTGAATCAAAAGGTTCCTTGAAGAGTGGTTGTAAATTTTTAATAATTTTTCCTTCAATTAATGGGACCTTTTCAATTTTTTTAATTTTTTCAATCAGAACAACATTTTTATCGACATAACAAATATTGTTGGGAAAATCTATGGAAAAATAGAAGTCTTCTGTTTTTAAAAAAGTATATAATTCTTCCTCATCAGCAATTGGTCGACCAAATATTATATTAAAATTTGTTTGCTTCCTTTTGAGGGTATAACTTTTTTCAACATGTCTATTGTAAATTTGGGCAGCCGCATTGTTTGATTTTTTAACCTGTTTCTTTATCATTTGCAGGTAATTTTCAAATCGGAAAGCGCTTATAGTTTCTATCGACCCAAAAGATATTGCCTCTTCATGAATATGTAGCAAATAATGAAAATTACAAGTCATAAAGCAAGGGTCGTACAACGAAGTTACTTCTATTACAAAACCTATTAATAGATTATGGGCCATTTTAATTTCTTCTAAAGCACAATTGTTATGTAACAATAAACGAATTGCTAGGGATAATTTCAAAAAATGTTGGTATCTGTTTTCGGATAGAATTGGCTTTAAAACAAACGGTCCGTAATACAACAAAAACTGTCTAAGTTCCGTTGCTTTAAAGCGATCAAGCTCGTCTAACGACCTAGATTTACGAGAAAATTCATAGGGGCAAGATTTTTTTAAATTTTTTAGTTCGTTTGACAGTTCGTTTATTTTCCATGAAGTCAAGGAATATTGCTCTCCTTTTTTTTTTACCCAAGACTTAAGAAGTGTCCTTACTACTCCAAGGCAAACAACATGCATATAGTCCAACCCAACTTGTTTTACAATATCGATAGAAAGTTCTTCTAAAATAGTTACTTCTTTCCTGTTATGGTGTTCTGGCTGGTCTCTACTTCTAAATGACTTGTCATCCCGAATGGGGTCCATCCCAATTTTTAAAAAAACAACTCGATTTTTATGCATTTCTCCTTTTTGAAGGCACCTTGTACAAGAATAATAACCGGAATGGCCTTTTATTCCTAAAATAAATGCTCGGGCTGGAGCATCCATAATAAAGCATCTGATGCCTACGCTATAAAATTTGCTTTTATATTGGAACCCAGTTTCGGCCAGTTCCTTTACTTCTTTTATAAATTCACTCAGGTATTCGTCAGCGTTTTTCGGCTTAGAATATCCCTCGTAAACACCTATTAACATAACTTCTGGATATCCAGGCACATTACATAATATGGGCCAAACATTTTTTGTAGAACTTTTACATAAAGGCAAGCCATCAACATTTACGTCAATATTTATTTGTTCCGACTCGTAGTCATTTACTATTAAAAAATCTGTAAGTGCGTCAGACAAACCGTAATGAGTATAAAAGCCGTCGCCCATACTTCGGCTTACAACTTCTTTTGGCGTTTTTTTAAGGGTTCTAGAGTCTTTGGGCACATTCATGTTATTATTCCTCAATATTGTCAACAGTTCATTTAATACATTATTAGCAATGTTGTTTTTAATTGCCCACTGCCTTAGCTGCTCAGGAAAAGTCTCTTCGTAATTGAAGTCACCGTCACTAGTCTCGTCAGAACTACTATAAATATTGTCAAATTCGTCAGGGACATTAACATTTACTGAGTCAGGTTCGTTTATATTGACTTCCACGTCAGGTACATAATAATCTACTACACTCACAGGTACATTATTAGTTGCTGTTTTTTCACAAACATCTAAACATATTTTTTTCGAAGAGCCAGCATCAATTGCTGAGTCCTCAGTCTCGTAAAGCGCTGAAAATAATCGCGCAGCTTCACGCTTAGCACGTAATTTAGCAGCCTTTGTTGGGAGAGACATTTTAATATGTTATTAAATTAATAAACACAACACAACACATAAAACCAAAAAAACAAAGCAATAATTTTTAAACACACAAATTTGGCACAAAACTGCACTGACCACAGACAAATCGCGAATCGAAGTGACGCTTGGGCGAAAAATAATGGCGTGAGTCAAAAGGGAGACCCGAGGAATAAAGGGAAAACGGTAGATTATCGCGACCTCCTTTTAACTCGCGCGCGCCGTTTTTGAAGACACAGTGAACTATCTATTCAGTGAACCATTAAATATAAACGGCGTTTGCTAAATATGTAAAATATGTTCACTGAACAGATTGGAATACGTATTTTATTTATATTTCATTTTGTTGAAGTAGATATATTATTTATATTTAATTTTTGTAATAAATATTTTTTTAATATTTAATTTTTTACCATTAAAATTGATTTTAGATAAAAGTTTTATTTATTTTATTAAATTAACTAAATCACTCAATAAAAACTAATACTTAAAGATATATTTGGTTATAAGATATATTTCCCTTATCATTTTTTAAACATTACACATACAAAATAAGTTGGTTCATCAAGAAAGTGTTTACTGTTTTGTATAGATCGCGCAATGTACCTGCTGAGACGCAGACTGAAATTACTTCTTCGCGATCGCAACCCTTTTTAGGTAGCCAAATGTGTTCTATCGTATTTCTATCGCCTAGAAGTGCCTTAGAAGTTACTTCTCCACGATCGCAACCCTTTTTAGGTAGCCAAATGTGTTCTATCGTATTTCTATCGCCTAGAAGTGCCTTAGAAGTTACTTCTCCAAGATCGCGACCCTTTTTGTTTTTGTAAAATGTGTTCTATCGTATTTCTATCGCCTAGAAGTGCCTTAGAAGTTACTTCTCCACGATCGCGACCCTTTTTGTTTTTGTAAAATGTGTTCTATCGTATTTCTATCCTCCAGAAGTGACTAAGAAGTGACTTCTTCGCGATAGATGTATATTTTGTTTTTGTAAAATGTGTGCTGTCGTCTTTCTATCTTCCAGAAGTTACTAAGAAGTGACTTCTGGACGATAGGCGATAGAAATATCGCTTATTTGCTTGCAGGGAAATTGGCATAAAATGTGTGCTTAGATTAACCTTTGGCCTTACATTTCTCTTTCGCACATCGGTGTTCGTCATGTTGTTGTTGTGGCGGCCGTCGTTACTTTGTACTAAATTATGTAAATACGGCGAGTGCGCGTTTTTTATTTGCGACTATTTCTGGGATCGCCGAGCGGAACGCACTAATGTCGATCTAATCGAAATGGGCGCGCCTTCCGAAAAACAAATTCTGAGCAGGCAGCGCGAGCGGAATGGCGTCTTTGAAACAACTAAAAACACGAATAAAACACCTGCTCATTTATATGCTGCAGCCCTATCAGCTGTTCGCTGCAGAACGCGTTATCGGCGGAGTGCGGTCACACTGAGAGGCGAACCAGGGCCGCGAGAGTAATGACAAAACCGTTTGGCTACAAAATAGCAGAAAGAAAAGCTGAACCAAATATGTAGAACTAAATAAATTTTGACAGGAGAGGACTATTGATATCACTAGTTGACAGTCAAAATTGTTCCTGGTAGAGTTAGACCCCTAGATCACAAAAAACTTTTTTGAAAAAAGATATTCAAAAATTTGTCTGTGAATACATTATTTTTAAAGATGTTTTAAAAAGTTGTTTTTTGGTATGTACTAAGTCAATTTAGATGATATTGGTTTTAAATAAAAGCTTTAATGTCACCCTTAAACTTTGCCGAATAAATAGGATCAATGTCGCAAGTTCCCACGTGGGCCACGTACTCCCTTAGGGACAGGCGCCTTAATAGAAATTTTGGACACCTGTACTGGCAAAAACGAACTTTGAAAAAAAAAATTGTTAACTTCTTGACATATTTGTTGTCGTTAACATCGCATATTAAACAGCAAAAATTTTAAAATAAAAACCCAACAAAAAATTTCAATTCTCTTAATTTTAGTACTTTGCGCCGATCACAAGCGTCTAGAGCTGGGCAAGAAAGCTTTGGCGCTTTTCACCAACAAGTGGGCGTCTTCAGATGCTTCTATGAGTTTGACTGGAGCCCTTCTTCATCATGTTGGATGTTTTGGGCATGGGGAAGTCGCCTGGAAGAAGCAGAGTGCTCTGGTTGCTCCTGGTAGATATCCACCTCATCGGACCTCCTCCTCTTATCACAATCACATTTCATCACAGCCGCATAAAATAACTGTTAAACTTGTGAAATTATTTAATTCTATTATCTAATTCTAATCTACTGTATATATTTAAATAATTTCATCATAAAACTTATTTCCTACCACAAATTAAATGCATTGACTAATTAAAAGTAGTGAATCATTAACATAGATAAAAAAAAATAAGCATGCACGCAACCTTTTAAGAATTTAATAAGATAGCGTATATCACGGGAGTGATATGGGTGATAGATCACCCCTCACTTGGGTGAAAAATGCAAGGAATTTTGGTATTCAAGAAGTATGCAACAAAAAAATTGTTCTGATATCACCCCCACAATAAAATCTTAGATCCGCCACTGTTCTTCACTATTTACTTTTAAATAATATTCTTAACAACATATTTTTGATTCTGAACCTCTGAAGTTAAGTTTTTATATCAGGCCCCTCTTTACACTATAGTCGAGCTGTGGAGTTGTGGGGTTAAGGGTATAAAACTTTATGGTATTATACATTTTTCAGTAAACCACATTTTTGACACAAATCATCTGTTTTATAAAGATCGTTAAACAACTTTAAAAATTAAAACGCGAGGTAACAATACATAAACACAAATTGACCGTCCAATGTTGACCGATCTTAATGACACATGTTCATTTTTTAGACGTTTTTACACAATTTTAATTGTTTTAGCCAATTTAGCAAATTGTAATTATACCCGTTACTCGTAGAGTAAAAGGGTATATTGTATTCGTGCAAAAGTATGTAACAGGGAGAAGGAAGCGTTTCCGACCCTATAAAGTATATATATTCTTGGTCAGGGTCACTAGCCGAGTCGATATAGCCATGTCCGTCTGTCCGTCTGTCTGTCCGTATGAACGCTGAGATCTCGGAAACTATAAAAGCTAGAGGATTGGCATTTGGCATGAAGATTCTTGGAGTTCCTACGCAGCGCAAGTTTATTTCAAGAAGGTGCCACGCCCCCTCTAACGCCCACAATCGCTTATATACGATTTTAAAAATTTAAATATTTCGGAAATGTAAAAATGCAGTTTTGTTGTGTTTATCAATACCTATCGAAATGTAGAAGAAATTTTTTAAATCGGACCATTCGTTAAAAAGTTATTGCTGATCAAAGTTTATATCTCCATCTCCCTCGCACTGCCTTTAGCCGAGTGACGGGTATTAGATAGTCGGGACACCAACCCGACTATAGCGTTCTCTCTTGTTTTAAGTTTACTTTCGTGGAATCTACAAAAAAAACTTTGGCTTGCTTCCATTGTGATTGAAAATTGAAAATAAAAAAATGTATATACAATTTTGTTAAAGTACAATTTTTAACAACTTTCAAAAATGTATCTTTAGTGATTATCGGATATATGCAATATCTAACAATATCAGAAATATTTGAAAAAAATATGAAGATATAAAACCAGTGTTGGGTAGTGGTCCCAACCCCTACATTGAAGACTGAATTTTTTAGGGGAAATATCGACTTTTTGAGATTTTTTAGGGGGAAAGCCAAATGTTCATCTGGCAACACTGTCTCCCCAACACTGGACCTATCGCCCGCACAGCTGATCTCCCGCCAATATGAATTACTTACAGACAAGTTAAACTCTTTCTTGCCTATATCACAAAATAGTAACAAAGAAGGCAGTAATATAAATAAAATAATTTTACAAAGTGCTTATAGAAATATATATAGGGAAATTGGAACAAGTAAAAAAGAAAGTATACAAATAAGTCAACTACAATTCATTGTATAAGTGACCAAAATTCAAATGACCTTAACAAATCAAGAGGATATAGGGCCGCACAAAACAGCAGAATTTATGGAAACCACAACATTAATTTCATAGAATTCATTGAATAGCCTTAAAGGAAACACACCAGGATACGATAAAATCAATTACACAATGATAAAACACTCTTCAAAACCCGTAAAACAATTTATACAATATACATATACTTATAAAATATTCTCATTCGGCCTTCAAAAGCACATTCTATTCATAATATATTTACTTAGTCGAATGTACAGGACGAAGTAATTATTTGTTACTTTGTTTCACACTGTAAAAGGTGCGATCGTCACTAGTTTAACTCACCTGGGGCAGATGCAGCTCGTCGACGAGGACGACGAAGGGCTATGAGAAATCCCACTTCTCTTCAACGGAGTTGAATAGGGGAATTGCCCCATTGACGCTCTTGACATCCTTCGCGAATTGAAAAAGCTTCGGCCCGGTAACCTCTAGGGATGTGCCTTCCGGAAACCTGAAAAACTGAAAATACGGAATTTTTCGCATTACCTGCATCCTATCAATATCGGGAACGACTTCGTCACCTGATTCTGATCCTGTTCCTGGTAATGGTCCTGGCGCTTCTCCAAGGACCATCTCGGCGTTCTCCCTCTCCTCGTTGTAGTAGTTGTCGTAGTCCATGGCTCGGATAATTTAAGACTGAAACTGAAACAAAAAGCATGATGGCGCTAGATAAGCTAGATAAACAGGGTTGCAAATATCGAAAATCGATATCTTTGTAAACATAAATAAAAGTAACGCAATCGTACAAAACAACGTGGTAACATGGATTCATTCAGATTCAAAACTGACAATATTGAAATAGACATAAATTCTAGCCAATCGGGATTATTAAACAAAGTAAACGTATTGGATATGATCCAATCCTTGAAGGATCTGGCGCAGAGCATCAGAACCCCAGCTAAGAGGCCATTGGAGGACTGTGCTGAATTGGGGCTGCCCACTTCCACAAAGCTCGCCAACTGCGGAGGGAGCGGTGAGGAACCGGGTGAGGAACTAGGACCCAGTACTTCCCACAACCTGGTCGAGATTTCCTCCCAGCAGATGGAGCGCAGTCCCCACAACCTGGTCGATATTACCTCCCAGCAGCTTGCCGAGCTGGGTCCAGATGAATATCCAGATGAATATCCCTGCGAAACACTGGAGTTTGAGCTTGAGAATCCGCCTGGCCCTGGCCCTGACATGCCAGACTTTGAAACTCCAACCAGCTCAGTGTCCTCGAAACGGGCATTCAAAATGGTCAACGACTGCCTAATCTGTGATATGGGTTTCCAAAACGGAAAAACCCTACAGTTGCACAACCTAACAGAGGAGCAAAGTTTAATGAGAGCAAAGTTTAATGTGCCAAGTGAAATCAAATACTTTTGCCGCCTGTGCGGGAGATATCTAAAGTCCAAAACAAATTTAAGGGACCGACCGGACCCTTCCTGGGCTGCGGGATGGTCCTAAAAACCACAGAACACTGGCTGTTGTGGAGTTGTGGGGGCTATTAAACGTTTGCAGATGGTATTATACATTTTTCAGTAAATCACATTTTCGACTCAAATCATCTGTTTCATAAAGATCGGTAAACAATTTTACAAATTAAAACGCATAACGCAAGGTATCAATACACATGTACATAAATACAAATTGTCCGTCCAGTTTTGACCGATCTTAATGAAACATGTCTTATTTTTTAGTCGTTTTTACACAATTTTAATTGTTTTTTAAAAAATGTAGCAAATTGTAATTTTAAGTTTACATTCGTGAAATCTACAAAAAAAAACTTTGGCTTGCTCCCAATGTCTTTTAAATAATATTCAAAATAAAAAAAATGTATATAAAATTTCGCTTGAGTACAATTTTTAACAACTACCAAAAACATATCATTAGTCATTATCGGATACATGTATGCAATATGAACAATATCTGAAATTATAAGAAAATAAAACCAGTGTTGGCTAGTGGTCCCAACCCCTATATTGAAAACTACAGAGATTGTTCAGGTTGAACTAGTCCATATACTTGGCCAAATTCCAACCACTATATAAACAATTTATCAACCACTTCCGGTAACAAGATTAGTACCAGGCGAAAATCTTAAATTTGCAGACAAAAGAGAGGGCCGATACTCCCCAACACTGGACCTATCGCCTGCACAGCTGATCTCCCGCCAATCAGCTGGGCGATAGTTGCCCTATCGATTGCCCTGTCATCGATAACGATATGTATTTTCCTGCTCTCTCTGCACCAACAACACGGCAACTAAATTTCGTTTTAAAACCCCCAACTAAAAACAATGCAAAAGAAACGGAACCAATTAAGTGATTAAGTGGCTAAACGCGGCGGCGCCGAATGCGAGCGCAGTGCATTTTTCCGGATGAAATCGCGTTTTCGGGGAAACTTACACAAACATTTTTTTCGTAAGCGCTCTCATGTTGTCTCTTTCGCACAGCAGAATTACTAGTTGCTGTGTGTGTGCGTGCGTGCGTTTGTGTGTGCCGTATGCCGTGTGTGTGCGTGCGTGTGTGTCAGTGTGAGTGACTTTGACTGCAGTTCGCGTACGTTTATTTTTTATTAATACCACACAAAACAACAACAACAAACACTAATGGAAACTAAACATATTTAATGCGAGGAGAGCAGAAATCGGCAAGCGCAACAACAACGGCAAGGCTCTTCATCACCACCACCACCGCCTCACCAACAACAACAAATTACTACAGCCTGTATGTGTGAACGTATTTGTGTTAAATAATGTTTAAACATTTCTGATTTCGCACACAAAACAATTTTGAGTTGTGGTCACCAGCAGAGAGAAACAATTGAAGCAAACGAAGCAGAGGTAAGTGCAAAAGAGAGACAGCAGTCCATACAATTGTTATAAACAAAATGTGTCAAAAGTTCGTCATGTCGCGCGCTCTCTCCCTCTCATTTTTCGCTCTCTCTCTCTCCCGCCACGCCGAAAAGAAATTAATTTTGATATTTTTCCCTGCTTTTTTTGTTGCTCTCTCTCGCTCTCGCAAACTTTTAATTCGAATTCGCGCGCAAAGGCAGCAAAAAAAGAGGCAAAGCAAAGGCAGCAACAACAACAATAAAGGCAAAGTAATAAACGTCAAAATGCCAGACGGACAATGCCGCCACTCTCTCGCGCTCTTTCATCGGCCGTGTGCGTGTGTGTGTGTTTGGGTTTTCTACCTTTTTGTTTTTATCTATTATTTAGGTGTTTGCCTTAAAAAGAATCACTATAACAGGCACAAATTCGCAATACTTGTGTATTTATCAATCGGAGTTCTAAAAAAAGGGTGAAAGGCCAGTAAAACCCCAAAAAGAGAATGCGAATACTATAAGAAGGAGGGAGAGAAAAGAGAGAGAGAGCGGGAGTCACACACACACCTCAAGCAATTCTGATAAGAACAATTGTTAATTGTTTGAAAGCCGACATTCCAATAGTCCATTCGCGCAGCCATTGGAAATAATCGAAAATTGAAAATATTTTTGTGTTCATCACTAAACCTGAGATTCTTTGACAATTGATTAAATAAAGGTGTTTCGTTGGAGTAAATTTATGTTTTCACTTCGATGTCAGAGATA
Source organism: Drosophila prostipennis (assembly GCA_037075205.1). Lineage (NCBI taxonomy): Eukaryota > Metazoa > Arthropoda > Insecta > Diptera > Drosophilidae > Drosophila > Drosophila prostipennis. Next base: position 1,013,003 of record JBAMCJ010002255.1, on the reverse strand, counting down.
ATATGTAGAAAACCCTAAATCATTTTATAATTTACTGATAAGATGTCGGCTAAAGCTGTAACACATAGTTCACATGAAATAAATAACTTTGATTTAAAAAACCACATTGAAAATTTAAATCTTTCATATTTAAAAATGTTTGTATCTTAAACTTTCAAATAGAAGATGAACTGGTTTTGTTTTTGAACATCGAAGTATGACTTTGATCACGTCCGCCATTTGAGTACTATCTCGAATTTGTTGTAAAAAATATTTCGATATTTTGGTTTTATTCATGTCTTGTAAAATGAAAAGTTCTAACCAACTAAAGCAAAGTATATTTTGAAAAGAGTGCCAAAATATGTTCTTTGAAATTGAATTCCCATTTTTTTATTTCTACTTAATTTCCGCATTATCCAGTTTGATAAATAACTGACGACTTTATCATTGAAAGCATCATTTAATTTTGAAATGAAGGTGAAGAATTTTTGAGATTGTGGCGGGATCACTCTTCTTTTTGTATTTCCTTGCTAAGGGTATGTATAATATCCATTAACTCTCATTTGTCTCTAAATATCATCTGAGTTTTAGTTCTGGTAGGTTGTTTTATTGTTATTGATATGAAGTGAGGGCATCACTAAAATTGATTCATGAAGTCAAATTACAAAACAATCTGAACAAAAGGCCATTGGCAATAAGAAGAAGAAAATAATGCAACCGAGCTTTTTTTCTTTTGTTGTCCGCACGGTCTCGAATTTGAGTTCCGATGTATCCATCTTTCGTCGCTCTCTGGCCAATTCATCCATTTATAAAATAAATATAAAATAAATGGAAAAATATACGAACCTTAACAATACAAAGTATTTAAAAGTATTTAAAAATATTGTATATAATAGTGAAAAACTCCCGTACCGTAATCGTAATCAAGAAGTACATTTGAATAAACTTTGGTTGTTAAAAACTAACCAAAAAACAACTAATTTTGCGATCGAGATCTTTCCTATAAAAACTTGACAGATATATTTTGTATATTAATATTTTGAAAATGGTTGCACTTTTATTTTTTTATTTTAAAGAATATTTTGACAAGCTTTATATTTTAACTTAACATTTTTTTTAGCAGTTCAATTTAAATGTATTTAATCAAGCATATTAAGACGTACTTCTGATGGTTTTATTTTATTTTTATTTAAAAATTATTTATTTCATTATTTATTTCATATTTTTTTCCAGCAACATGTTCGATGTTTGATCATGTTGCTCAACATTTTTTCGTATGAGTTCGAAGGTTCGAAGCGGCTCTCCCGGTTTGCGTTTGAGTTGCGTGCTGTTGGAAGCGGGTATAGTACTTTTTTACAAATAGTACTTTTTGGATTTCTCAGCCGGTCGAACACAAAATCGGCGCGACGGGTAAAAAATGTAAAGCGAAAACAGCCAAAGAAGTTTGTAAAAAATATAGAAAATTACAAATCGCGCCGCCCAACCGCAAATCTCCAATTTAATTCCAATAAAAGTGCTTGCCATCTAATATTGTCATTTATAAGAAGTGTTTGTGTGTGCAATCAATGTTTTTTCTGTGTGCAAAGTTCAAAGGCAAAGGCAAAAAGAAAAAGCAATAGCAAAGGCAAAGCAAAAGCAAAATCAAGCCAATGTAATCTTAGTTTCGAAAACGTAAGTTAATAAAAAGTGAAGAGTGTAAATTTATAGAAAGATAGCACATGTGCCACCCTCCCCTTTCCCCACCTACCCACCTCCTCTCGCTCTGTCTCGCTCGCTCGCGAAATTTCCAATGCAAATCAAATGGAAATCAACAGATCAAATACAAATACAACAACAAATTCGCTTTCGCAAATAAAAAACGAAAAAAAACAACGAACTGCTCGAAAACGGAACAGAAGAGAGCGCAAAAAAGTGAAATGCGCATTTTTTATTGTCAATTTTTTCAAACGGCAGTTTTGACCTGGACCGTGTGATTTTCGTGCTCTCACGCTCGCTCGCTCTCTTTTTCTCGCACGATCGCACGCTCACTCTCTCGCTCTCTTTGCATTGGCTAACGGAACTGAATTGCCGTCGCCGTCTTGTGCTTCTTCTTCTTCTTCTTTTATTTGTTGTTGTTAGGCAAAAGCAACGCCAAAAAGGAAAGGAAAATTTTTTTTGAAGCGGTGCGTTGCCCTTTGAGTTTGCTCTTCCAATAACAACAACCACAACAACTAATGAATGAATGGGGAAGTAAAGGCAGCAACAGAATCAGAAACAACAACAAAGAAAAAGATACATTGCGATAATTTTCTCGCTCATCTGGCGTCTTTATGACATTATGTACGCTACATTTTTGATTTTATATTTAACACCTGCTGTTCTTCCATCAACATTTATATGTGCATATGTAATCAGTGCATCAGTATCTGTGAGTGTGTGCTCGCTGCAATTGCGATCAACAGCTGTTGCTGGGAGAACGACAGAGAGAGAGAGAGAGAGAGAGGGAGAGAGCACGAGCGAATATCTCTGTGTGTGTCCTTGCGTGTGGTTTTCTTTTGTGGACATTTTGTTGTTGCAGCTGGAAGAATATTTTCCCAAAAAGGGGGGTTGCGGAAGATTCCAATCTTGTATAGAAAAATGTTTCCTCTTGACGAACTTTTTGACACATTTTGAAAATACATCGTTAAAATAATGACTATCTTTAAGACGATGCTTTCATTTTTGCAGCCAACATTATTATTAAAATCGCCTCAAATACAAGCAATAATAAATAATATATAAAAACAACCCGAAAGTAAAAAGTTCAACATTTAGTAAAGGAAAACAAATTATTAAAAATCGTAGCCATTAGCTTTAACAAAACGCGTAAAAATTTTGAACAGAACTTAGCAAGCCTATAAAGTACGCCTTCCAATAGTTATTATATATACACGCATTATATACATATGCATATACATAGCCATAGCACTTACAACATACATACATATATATACAACAACGATCAAAGGGAATAAAACAACAACAAAAACCAAACGGGAAACGAAAGAACGATCGAGAATCGTGGAAAAAGTGCGTTATATTCTAACGGTGCAATCAAATCTTAATGTAGCCAAGCGATATTACGGCTACACACTAACATAAATACCATAAAATATATATATATTATATATATTTCTTACATCCATAACATAAACCAACAATTTTTACAATCCGCAAAGTTAAGCAGCTTCAAAGTCAACCAACGCAATTACTTTAAGAGAATTACTTTATCGGTAAATAGACAAGCATATATGTATATTGGAGGATTAACGAATATTGAAGGCAACATTAAAAAAAGATCAAGTGCAAATTACAACAAATTATTCTAAATATTAATTAAAGTGAGAATTATAAGAAATTTCCAATATTAAAATCAAATTATCCTATTATTCATAGGCTTAAGTAATGAATAACAAATTTTATATATGCGCCCCAAGTGCTTAATAAATAAAAACAGCCACAACAACAACACCAGACAACCAAACAAGATTAGAAAAACTATGTTAAACAACAACAACCTCAACAAACAGCGAATCGAGCAATATTATCAATAATATAAATCAGTAAATTGTTAAATGTTAAAATTCAAATTTAAACAACGCTAGCAACCTGCCAATAGCAACAAATATAAAAAATAAAAAAAAACTAATGCGGTGCCCAAGAATCATCGCAAACTTAGGCATCCCGCAACCAGAAAAGTCAACAGGAAAAGCCCAAGGAGTCGGATATTATCATCAGGAGGGGCTGGAAAAAGGATACGCAGTTTTCCCTGCAACGAAGTCCAGAGGCCTTGGATTCACTCAACGCCCATTTAGGGCGGAGGGATTCCCTTCTATGAGTCAACCAATTGCAATAATTGCAGCATCAGCAACGATTTGGATCCCCATATGGATATACATATGAAAAAACTAACTAAGCCACGGTAAGTCGATATTTTGAGGGATATTATTATGATATTTAAAGGAATATTAAGGGAATCTGTATATGCATTAGTTTACTAAAGATATTTTTATACCCGTTACTCGTAAAGTAAAAGGGTATATTGTATTCGTGCAAAAGTATGTAACAGGTAGAAGGAAGCATTTCCGACCCTATAAAGTATATATATTCTTGATCAGGATCACTAGCCGAGTTGATTTTGCCATGTCCGTCTGTCTGTCCGTCCGTATGAACGCTGAGATCTCGGAAACTACGAAATGTAGAATATTGGGATTACCAACACATATTCTTGGGGTTCCTACGCAGCGCAACGCCCCCTCTAACGCCCACAATCGCCCATAGTCGCCCAAAAACGATACTAAAATGTGTCTTAAGGATTTCGGAGAAGTATAAATGCAATTTTGTTCTGTTTAGTTATACCTATCGAAATGTAGAAGAAATTTTTCAAGTCGGACCATTCATTAAAAAGTTATACCCGATAAAAGTTTTATATCTCCATCTCTTTCGCACTCCCTTTACCTGAGTGACGGGTATCAGATAGCCGGGACACCCACCCGACTACAGCGTTCTCTCTTTTTTAATATGTTGTATAATTACTTAATTTGTTTTGTGTATTTAAAAGCGGGGTGTATAAAAATACTTGGTTAAGTACAGGATAAAATAGGCTTGCGACCTTCACTGCTTATCACTGAAGACCCAGGCTTTTAAAATAAACCCAATAAGTTTAGGGACCAAGTTTAATCTCTGGACATTTCTTTATTGTCCGTCATTGACAATAAACCAAATGCTACGCACACGACATCAAATCGGATCTCCTAAAACTTTTCTCATTTCTGCGACCGACCGACCCCTTTTCTTTCCGGTTTTGGTTCTGCTTCAGCTTCTTTTCCTCATTTTCTCATTTTTTATTGTCAATGAGCTGCGGCGGCCACTAAAATGTATAATTGAAAATTGTACGCCCACATTTACTGCGCACACACAGCAGACGGACAAACGAACAAACAAACAAACTAACAAACAAACAAGCACATCCACATCCATATAATAGATACGTATACGTATAAAGAGCAGTCCCACCAAAAAAAAAAACAGAAAAAGAAGAAGAAAAAACGGTCCCCAGTTGCTTTTAGCGCCATGCAATAAACAGAGCGAGAGAGCGTTGCCAAGTTTTGCGGGTTTTCTTGGCCTGCTCTTTTCAACCAACAGACTGTTGGCTGAAAATCCACCTTCTTCGCCACCCCCTTTTTCCGCTTTTCGCTGTCGTCTGTTGTCCCACCTTGAAGAAAAGTAGAAAAATCTAAGTTTTTCATGCCTCTTTGAAAGTGGAAAAAAGGGTATGTTGAAATTGTAGCATTTAAATCGGAAAAAGATAGTAATTACTATATTATAATGAGAAATTTCAATTCAAATTACATTATCAGAAAACATTAAAGGTTTCTTTATTATTGCAAGCACTTCTCAGTAGTTAAAGCAGGTGTTTTGAAAATATGCCTTCTTATTTATAACTCTTAAATAAATCTTAAAAATTAGTTTTTGCACTAAAGATATCAGATAGAAATACCTTTTGGTACTTACCTATAGAATTTCTAATAAGCAATAGTTGATGTTATAATCCTCGTGATAATGATCCCTATTTATAACTTTACAGAACTGAGAAGAGCGTATCACATAGTCGGAAAATTCCAATATACCGTTCTTTCTAGTCATATCCTCTCTCTTTTCTCCGTGTTTCGGGTTTTGTTGTACATTTTGCCGGCGTCGCCACGCACTGTTTCCCCATGGCTAAACCATTGTGCACTTTTCGCTGCAATTTGTCGAAAACTTGGAATTTTTTTTTTCATTCGAAAGTTTAACCATAACAGATTTCTTTAGACCACTTCCTCCTGAGCGGAAAGGGGTTTTAAGTTGGGCTTTAGTGGTCCCTAAAACTCTTGAGCCCTCATTTGATGCCCGAAAATGTGCCAGGCGGAAAAACTGGAAGGCAAAAGGGTGCGTTTACAGAACATTTTATTTAGGGGTTCTGATATAATCAACAAGGAGTCTTCTTTAACCCCAATTAGTTTATACTTTCTTTGATATATTTACTACTACTTAGTTGTATAGCTTTAATAGGTGTAGGATAGCTTTTAAAGGGTCTGATCTAAAATTCACAATTTACAATTTACCGTTTGAGTACTTGGGTATTTTATGACTTTTGTCTGCCCGCATATTAGTTGGAATTTAGGGGGTGGGGTTCGAAAATGAGAACTCAAAAACAACAAGCGCACAAAACGTGTGCGACACTCTCAACAAACTGATAAAATTTTAATTTCTCCAAAATTGAAATTTTAATGTGTGTCTAGAGCGCGGTTTACCCCAGTTCATCCCACCCCCACCCTCCGACCCTTCCGACTGCACTTTGTGTCCTTCCTACCGGGGTTTTCCCACCTTGCTGGGAAAATGTGCTATAGCTATACCCTATGTATATGTGGCACTCAGCCATACACGCGCACAAGTTTTTGGGTTTTTGTGGGTTTCCCAACCCAACCAACCCACCACCCACTTGGCTGTCCGCATTCTATTGCATTTCGGTCGCCCACCCCTCCCTTTTGGCCGACTTTCTATCATTCGCTGCCTTTGGCATTGGCCAAAAAGCGAATTTCCTTCGTTGCGTCCACATTATAGAGTTGAATTATTAAAATTTGTCTGGTTGTGTGTGCCAGTTATGAATAGCTAAGTGGTTGCCAAGGAGTGGAATAAGTCTATATATGTATAAAATGGTCTGCTTAAGAAGCCCACTTATACGGATTGGTTCCACGAAATTTGCTTTATGCATGATTTAAAGGTGATATAAATCGAATTATTGAGTTGTCATTCTAGCTAATGAATGTGATATGGTGTCAATATTAATATTTAGGTAATCTATTATTATAGAAAAATATGGTTAAATGGTTTCAATCTGGGTTATATATATCATACATCAATCTGACGATCCAAATGGTCGCCCAAAGAGTCTGAAAAATAATCCTTTTTTGGCCGTAATGCCAACTGTGGGACCCATCATCGTGGGGCTGCCTTGCCCTTTCACCTCCATCATTGGCCCACTTAAACTATTGACCCACACACCTAATTGATATGCTACACGTACAGTCGGCAATCAAAGTGCGGTATGTGTGTGTGTGTGTGAGCGAAGATGGTGAAAGTGTGAGAGATAGCAGAAGGCAGAAGAAATCTCTCGGGGGATTTTATTTTTTATGTCGAAATTATACATTTTATTATGTCATTTTAATGCTACAAAGGCACCGAACGTAAAAGTTGAAGGGAAAAAGGAGCAACACAACATGCAAACTAAACAGTCATCCAACATCAACCCCTCACCCCCTCCTCCACCCACTTTATACCCCCCCCACCCATCTTATGTCAGACCATAAATCAGCAACAGTTAGGACCCAGAAGGACCAGGTTCTCTGGGCACAGAAACAGGAAGGAAGTGCAGGGAGTCCTGTTTTCATTGTGTATGCAAAAGTGAACAAGGTGGAAAATAGAAGAAGAATCTCAAAGAAAAGAAAAATAAACACTGTAGCAAGGAAAAAATATATTAATATTTTATATGGAGGAATTATTTCAATATATATTGATTCTCTTTTTCTCAACCACAAATTATTAATTTTTTAAATATTAAATTTTTGAAAAATATTATTAAAAAGATCCTTTGATTATTTTAGATTTTATAAAGACAAAAGTTTTAGGGGAAATTTAACCTCAAGGCCTTGAGGGCCCATGTAATTTTTATACCTTACAAAATTCAACCAGAAAACCAAACCAAACAAAGGGAATCGAAGATATGTGCGCACACACAAATGACAGATGTTGGGGTGGATGTGCAGGCAGGAAGGATGAGGAAGCAGGACGAAAACGAGGACCAGGACCACCGAGAACTGTCATTGAGAGGCAGCCAAATTGTTTTATGTCTATCGATAAAGTAAATCACTTCCCCCTTCTCGCACTTTTGTTTGCAAATAATTCGCTTGGTACTTTTTTCAAGGGGTTTTTCATCCGAGTCCTTCGTCCTTTGACTGTTTATATATATATGTATGTATAGGTACATTCGTCTGTTTGGCCGTCGCTTTATTTAATGACCCGAAGCTTGTGTTTGAAGCCCAAGCGCAGGGCAAAAGCAAAAAGCAAGGGAAAACAGCAAACGAATCTGAGCCACAATTGACACGTGTTGGGATTGGCATGTGCATATATGTATGTATGTATGTACGAGTGGTTGGGGTGGTTGGCTTATAAAGGGGGGGAGCAACCTGAATCGAAGCTTATTCACATATGGCATAAAAGTACCCAACCTCTGGGAGTAACTAATTAAACAATATGGTCGATGATAAACTCTGCGGTTGCTTAGTGATAACCTGTGCTCCAGCTTTAATTCGAGTGGGGAAAAATGCGCTAATGAGGTCGTTAGCTAAGTAATATTAATTGAGGTTAAAAATGATTAATAATGGTAGAGTAGCGGAGAATGAAAGTGGGTTTTAGTTTTCAAGATGGTGTTTCAATGGAAAATTTAAAATTTTTATCAATAGTTTATGGAACAGTAGCCTTGCAGTCATTATTTAAAATTCAAAAGCCTCGACACACCTTCCTGTAAGCCACTCCCATAAATGGCGACTTGATAAGCACCCTACCTTCCACTTCTACCAAGGATTTCTCATCTTAGATGAGACCCCTTACTTACTGCCACCCCCTCAATGATTAACTGTTGCACACCGCGCCACGCCCATCAGTCAGTTGCAGTTAAACTGAAGGACACACGTTGTGGAAGAGGTCAGAAGTTGGGTGTGGGGCTTAGCCTGTGTGCAGTATGTATGTTGTTGCCTTGGCGATGTCCATGTCTCTCCGTCCATGTGCATTGTGGCTCCAACACTCCTCCATTCACCCAACCCGCCACCTTCTTCGATTTCGCACATTTCACGCACAAGTGCCGCCACTTTAAGCCAGAACCCGCGAGAACTGGCAAAGTGAAGACAAGAAGAACAACTACTGGAACTTTGGCTTCTCTTCTCCTCTTCGGCTTCCCCCTTTCGGTTGATTTATACCCTTCTAGCCAAGGATTGGATATTTCCAGATAGTTATGATCTTAAAAGGCTGTGTAGAAGAGGTGCCTTGACTTTAAAGGTATGTTAGTACTGCATAACAGCAATAAAAAAATCGACTCATCATAAATCCTGAAAAAATAATAAAAATGTTCTCCTATATTATATCAAATAAAAACACCTCTTAACGAGGTAAAAAACTAGTGACGATCGCACCTTGAACATACAAAAGTTCTGATATCAACATTTGTGACGAAAAATTATTACACTCGTTATTAAAAAGACTTTCTAATATTTTCTCATTCGGCCCGCCCTAGCAAACTATTCCAGCCTTTTTCCCTTCACAGGCATTTTCTATTGCAGCGTGCCGAATGAGAAAATACTAGAAAGTCTTTTTAATAACGAGTGTAATAATTTTTCGTCACAAATGTTGATATCAGAACTTTTGTATGTTCAAGGTGCGATCGTCACTAGTTTTTTACCTCGTTAAGAGGTGTTTTTATTTGATATCAGAAGTTTTTGTTTGTTTACATTGGCTCTCATAGGAGCTAATATATACATTTAAATTTAAATTGGTCAATCTTAATTTGTAAGCCATTGTATTTAAACAAATTAAGTTAAAAAGGCGTTTAAGTATTTCAAAATACCTTTTAAACGAGGCATAGCACATGTCTGTAGCTTCAGTAGTGTACAACTTACGAACTAAAGAAATTTAGCTATTTTTAGCTTTTTCCCGCTAAAGCAGCGGGTTTTTCCAAATGTCGTAAAACAAAAGTTTCCTATTTGGAATTCCTTAAAACAATTGAATTGATTCCATGACCCTAAAGTACAGTTTGCATACGCACATACTAAATTCAATGCTTAGGCAGCGTTAGTTGTTCGAGCCGGCAAAAGTGGCTATTTTCGTATAAAAATAACTTTTAAACGTGACTTTTTACAGTAATGTGTTATATACCAAAATTCAGGGAATCTCAAGGGCTATACAGTTTAAAGTTGTAAGGAAAATCGTTAGAGCCGTTTTTGAGAAAATTAAAAAAAAGCTAAAAAGAAAGTTTAAAAAAAATTTCTTTTGTTCATATCTTTTTAACTATTACATTTACACAAATTGATATGAAGGGCATTTATAGCATTTAAAAATACCTTTCAAACGAGATGCAGCACAACTCTGTAGCTTTAGTAGTATAGAAGTTACGGCTTTCCGAATTTTAGCTATTTATAGCTGTTTTCCCGCTAAACTAGCGAGTTTTTCCAAAAGTGGTAGAACAAAAGTTTTTTATATCGATGTGATGAACGTCATATCAAATTTTCAAAACTTAAACAAGAGAGAACGCTATAGTCAGGTTGGTGTCCCGACTATCTAATACCCGTCACTCAGCTAAAGGGAGGGCGAACGCTGTAGTCGGGTTGGTGTCCCGACTATCTAATAAACGTAACTCAGCTAAAGGGAGTGCGAGGGATATAAAAACTTTGATCAGGCATAAGTTTTAAACGAATGGTCCGATTTAAAAAATTTCTTCTACATTTCGATAGGTATTGATAAACACAACAAAACTGCATTTTTACTTTTCCGAAATATTTAAATTTTTAAAATCGTATATAAGCGATTGTGGGCGTTAGAGGGGGCGTGGCACCTTTTTGAAATAAACTTGCGCTGCGTAGGAACTCCTAGAATCTGCATGGAAAATGCCAATCTTCTAGCTTTTATAGTTTCCGAAATCTCAGCGTTCATACAGACAGACAGACAGACAGACGGACAGACGGACAGACGGACAGACGGACAGACAGACATGGCTAGATCGACTCGGCTAGTGATCCTGATCAAGAATATATATACTTTATGGGGTCGGAAACGCTTCCTTCTAGCTGTTACATACTTTTGCACGAATACAATATACCCTTTTACTCTACGAGTAACGGGTATAAAAACATGTTTTGGACAAACTGACAAACTGACAAACAGAATTAAATTTTCATTTTGGGAAGAAGAAGAAAATCTTATTTTGGCTATAACTTTTGAACGGAGCGTCGGATTTTGACAAATGACCCCTCATTCGACGGGTATTTTCAAAAGGAATACAACTAAGACATTGCGAGGGGGCATTTATCCCCACCGGCCCCAACAGCTCCAAATTTCGAAATTTTCACTTTTTCACTTTCACCGCTCTCTCTCCCAAGCCAATTGATTTTCTTAAAGTCTTGGTATGCAATCCTTTAAGTTTTTGCAATACCTTTCGATTGGTGTATTACTCATTACGATCGGACTATCACAGCAGATTTTCAATTTTGCGGCTATATAATAGTAGTCGCCTTCGCACACTCTCCTGGTGCGCTTCGTCACTACATGGACTGCCGTCCATAGTGATTTTTGGTTCTAATTGCAGATCTGTTTTTACTAAAAAACTTTTTAGCATGAACTATACTAAGAAGATTTGTTTATATTCGTAAAATTGTTAAGTATATATGTAAGTCAGCAAATCAATAGACTGTTACCAAGCGAAATCACTAAGAACTTGTCCCATTGATTCGGAAACCAATTAAAACAAATATGTTTAAATTGTACAATATGGACAATTGCGGGACCCTTACCCTTAGTACTTAGTGAATAGGCTAACGATATTATGTTTATTTTCCATTGTGTGAACAATGCCTTGACATAATAAAATTTATATTTAGACTCATTGAAAGAGTATCCTTGCTTTCAGTCCTTGAAGGGGTGCATATGTCCTCTGGCTGGCATTTCTTGATGCTCCACTTGGACCACCCTCTTCCGGCGCCTCCTTTGGCCTCCTGGCCTCCCGTTTCCACATCCACATAGATGGCCATTCCAGGAAACAGTAAATAAGTTGCACTTTTCCGCTTACCAGAGGGGAGGATTTCTCATCAACAACCTTCTTTTTTCCAAGAAATGGGGCGTTGGGTGTCCTTGGTGGGGTTTTTGTTGCGCCGGCGAATAAAAACAAAAACTTATTTGCCATTTATTTGCAGTTGACTTTGTTTCTTCGTTATTAATATTGACAAGAATCGGGGGGATGGTCGGTTGGTTGGCAATCGAAGGAGTGGGGGAAAGAAAAGGACCTCGACAAGCCTTTGGGGTCTCTGTCGGCATTGCGTTTGTGTTTGTTTTTGTGCTTAATGCGCTAAACTGGACGCTTCCAGCTCCGTTTTCCCCCTTTTGCCACTCTGTCTTTCTTTCCCACTTCCGGTGGTGAGACACGGAGGATTTAAGTTGTGGTTGTGGCTTAAAATTGTAACCTGAAGCTTTATTGAAGGACTTTTTAATGAGTGTTTGTATTTGATTGCCGAGAACTGCAGGCAAAGAAGCGTTGCCTCTTGGATTTTCGAATACATCTCGCTGACCTGAGAAACGTGCTTTCCTTTATAAATATATCGAATAGCTCTATATATATAACAAGAATAATGCTGAATATATAAACAAACGTGGGCATCGCTTGGTAGTTGCTTACATCCGGTTGATGAGATTTCCATTTCAATGAAATTCTGAGATGTTGGGAAATTGTTTGACGAAGAAAATGATATTCACTCCCGGTTCTCCGCTTTATCCGATCATGTTTTATTTAGTCCAGTGATCTATATATTCTATTTATGTATTTGAACTCGAAAAACTTTGTGTATTGTAGATGAGATGTTACAAACTGATTTCAGGGAACCATTTTAAGGAATCATATTCGATGGGATCTGTGGTAATTAATGGTTATTATACCCATTCCCACCCTATAAAGTATATATCACTAGGATTACTAGCCGAGTCGATCTATCCTTGTCCGACTGTCCGTCCGTATGAACGCTGAGATCTCGAAAACTATAAAAGCTAGAAACTTAGGATTACCAACACATATTCTTGGGCTTCCTACGCAGCGCAAGTTTATTTCAGCCGAGCGCCACGCCTCCTCTAACGCCCACAAACCCCCTTAATCGCCCACAAACGATACTAAAATGTGTCTGGCGCCCATATTTTTAAAGATTTCGGAGAAGTATAAATGCAATTTTGCTGTGTTTAGTTATAACTATCGAAATGTAGAAGAAATTTTTCAAATCGGACCATTCGTTAAAAAGTTATGCCCATTCAAAGTTTTATATCTCCATCTCCCTCGCACTCCCTTTAGCTGAGTAACGGGTATCTGATAGTCGGGGCACCCGACTATAGCGTTATCTCTTGTTTCTTTTTAAAATGTATTTAATATTAATGGGTAAACTGGGTATTTCTGAAATAAGAATTATCACAGAAAAAGAATGACATTTCTATCCAATTCTTCCCTTTTCTCTCATCCTATATTTATTTCCGTTTGCCGGTTGCCACTTTCTGTTGCTCTTGATTCCGTTGGTTTGTTGCTTCTGCCATTTTTGTGGGGCTTTTCCAACGTCAGGGGGACAAACACACACAGAAAAACAACAATAACTATAACACTTGGGTGGGTGGTGCCGGCATACCCCACTTTCTCCGCCCACACCCCCTCCTTTTCGGCTTGTTCTGCCCGCCTCACACGTTCACCATAATTAGGTGTTAATATGACATTTTGCTCGACATTCAGCAACTGAGCAAAAAGCAAGCTGAAATATTTATGCACTGTTTTGCCAACCTGAAATATGTGTGCACTTTATACACGCGAAAAAAAAATGTCAGGGATTGCAATTAATATTAAAAATTCGAGAAATTCAAATTAAAAATTTTTAAAGGTAATATTCCTGTTGATTCATGAACAGGCTTTGTACTTTAAGTACTCATATTACATTTCTCCCGGTGTAAAATATTTATTATTTATATGCATTTGTATGAGTAAGTGCTTTTTACTTGTAGCGCCCTCTCGCTCTCAACAATTTTGTTGTTGTTTGCTTAACGATCGATAAACTGTCTCAATGTGCGTTTCCTCCCGCTGTGAGTGAGTGTGCGTGAGTATCTGTGTGTCTGCATATGGCAGCGAGTTAGTGTTAGTATTGGTACTTTTGGATTACATTGTAATGCTGTTCTTCCGCTGTTTTCCCCCTCACTCCACTGTCGCTGGCATTTTGTAAACACTGGGAAAATGCCTCAACGTGCGGGCAAAGTGGGAAACTATGGATTGGAAACATTTTTAGTGCTTTCTCCACTTAATCTTTTAAACATTGAGTCCAAATTAGCCATTTCTTATCACATTTTTTAAGGAATACTGATATTTTTTACGAATTGGTTTAGTATTAAGATCTTTACAATTTTTAATATTCCTTAATAATTCTATATTTTGGTATTATATCTTTAATTTGACTAAAAATCAATTTTTTGTCAGCACTACCATCCATTACCTTTACACCATTCGCTTTCCTTCATTTTCCTTCTCCTTTGTTTATTTTATTGGTTGTTGTAGCTTTTAGTTGAACATTATTCGAGACGTTTGCTCGTCGTAAATGTTTATCGATTGCCTATCGAATAGGGGAATTCCCCGCCGTAGGTGGTTAACTTTGTTTAGCCATGGGAGTGTGTATAAAAAGTAATTGTTGAAATGTGCGCTTAAACAATACGACAAGTGTTGTTTATAATTATTCTGTAAATTTGAAGTGTTATGAGGTTTTGAAAGGTTAAGAAAACAAATGGAGAGTTTGGTTTTTTAGATGTATACTTTTTTTTATCGTTTGGTTAGTTTGATTATAATTTCATATTCAAAATCATTTAGTGGGGTGAGCCCTTAAAGACCGAACGTCAAAACCAAAAAAAATAATTCAACTCTACCCATTAAAAAAACTCTCGAAAACAAGGCGAAAATGCAGCTCAATAGCCATGGATTATGACAAAGCATCGACCCAAACATTGGGACAAGCCCACATTTCGCTTATGAAAATGTATTCATTGAGTGGAGATGTGTGTCGCTTGCAAGGGTTAGACATTCTCATTCTCGTAAATACAAAACAAGAAAAATGAGTGGAACAGACCACCGAACCCCCTAAAAACCCCTGAGAACTCGCCACGAGTTGCCCCAGTTGCGTGTTGGAAAGAGACGGAAAGAGGATGTGCGAAAGAGAGAGGGTCGATTATGAATAAAGAGGGTTAGCCAGCCAAGCTTACCGTTGTTGTGGGAAATTCTCTAAATCATCATAACCTACTCTATTATTATAATTCTTTTAATTAGGAATTTTTTAATATTCCCTGTTTAATTTAATCCTTGTCGTCTTAACTTGTGGTTCCTTTTTGAACCCAGAAAAGAGGTTTAACCGCAAAGCATTACAAGGAATTTTAATATATTTTTCAATTGTAAAGTCCTATTTGGTTTCAAGGACACAAAAAAAGACATGTGGAGAACAGGAGGATTGTCGAAAGTGCTCTTCCTTTTTATACGCTTGGATGCAGGCCCAACAATGCTGATTAACACTTCATTTGCATGCAAAAACTTCAATCACTGACAAAAGACCCAAGAACCAAGAAGACGACAACTATGATGACGTCGTCATTCCAGCAACAACAATGCGAAAAACGTGTCAATGCATGTGCCATGAATGTCAACACATGCGCCAGAAAAGGGGTTAAGGAGGGGGAGGGGTGGGAGAGGGGTAGGGGGTGGAGCCAGGGTAACCAACGCAGACATCCCAAACACTCGCCCACACATTCCTAATCTCCCATCACGGCAAATGGCCGAGCCAAATGCATTTGGCACCAAGGGAAAACTTTTGGATTGCCTGGAATCTGCAATGTTTTGCATTAGCTTTGAGTGCAAAAGCCTTTTCTCGCTTTTTCTCTAGGTTTTCTTTTCATTTCCCCATATTAGGTGTTTTTTTCTTTTACTTAGGCTTTGAAATCTCTTTATCTAATTTTATCTTTAATACTTTTTTTATTGCATACTTTTAGACACCTTTAAAATATAATAGTAACTGGTAAACTAATTTATAAATTTTTATGATTACGTAAATCAGAGTTTAATAGACAATAAATCATAAAAAGTAATTATTATAAGTCTGGATATTGAAAATTTAGAATAGTTTTTCTAAATATATAAACATAAAAAACCGAAAACTTTTGTGTGGCGATAAACTTTAATTTTAGGCAAAGCGAAAACGAAAAATAAGAAAATACGTGTGGTCGATCTAAATCAATTTCAACGAATGCCCGACTATATTTTAACAAAGTTCTTAGAGCCTAGCTTAACGACGGTTGACGAAGACGGGGCGAATTCGCAGAGAGCGAGAGAGACCTTTATTGTGCACCCGCCTTCGTCCTAAACTAACTTACACTAAACTTCAAACTTCAAGTAAATTCAAATCTCGCAACACCGGCCCCGTTGAACGCTTCAGGCTTCAACAAATGGGAAGCGGCGCCAATTTATGGATGGCTCGCCGAAAAACGCCTCCTGCGCCCGTCCTAACGTCGACGACCCTGACCATGCCGTCCTCCCCTGCGTGCCTGGCGATGATTCTCCCCAGGAGCCATTGTTGGGGCGGAAGGTTGTCCTCGGCCACGACGACGAGATCTCCCTCGCTGATGTTCGGCTGCTCCTGGTGCCACTTGCCCCGAATTTGTAGGCCCAGGACATATTCCCGGGACCATCGCCGCCAGAACATTTGCCTGACTGACGAGACAAGCCGCCATCGCCGTAAGCAGCTGAGACCCTCCTGGTCCGGGGTCCGGAGTGCTGGTGTGGCGAGCAGCGGCCCGCCTGTCAGCAGGTGCCCGGGAGTTAGCGCCTCTCCGTCGCTTGGGTCCTGGCTGATCGCTCCGAGCGGGCGCGAGTTCATCACCGCCTCGATTCCCACGAGCACTGTCGCCAGCTCTTCTGCGCTTAGGAGCGCGCTGCCCACCGCCCGTAGGAGTAGGTTCTTGGCAGTTTTGACACCTGCCTCCCATAGTCCGCCCATGTGCGGAGCCCGAGGCGGTGTGAACGCAAACTCGCATCCGCTTCTTGATGCGAATTCGCGTATCGCGTCGGCTTCCTCCTCGATCCGCTCTCGAAGGGCCTGGAAGTGGCGACTGGCTCCGACGAAGTTCGTCCCGTTGTCGCAATGGACGACTTGGGGACATCCTCGGCGCCCAACGAACCTTTGAAAAGCCAATAAAAAGGAATCTGTGGTTAAATCTGAAACAACTTCTAGATGAACCGCCTTGGACGCGAAACAAACAAAGAGCGCAATGTAGGACTTATACGGAGGCCTACCACGAATTTTCAGTGTTGTATAGACAGGGCCACAAAAATCAACGCCACATATAGCAAATGGGCGGAGAGCACGGAGACGATCTGCGGGTAAATTTCCCATAATTTGTGTCATCAGTCGAGGCTTGCACTTGAAGCAGCGGATACATGATCGAACTGTCTGACTGCAGACCTCCTGAGCGTTTACGATCCAAATTCGCTGTCGAAGGAGACTCACAAGTGCTCGTGGACCAACATGAAAATTAGAATGGTGCAGATGCCGGACATAGCTCTGCACAAATTGGGAGCGTTTCGTCAACAACAATGGAAACTTGGCATCGTATGATATAGGAGCGTTAGCTAGTCGCCCCCCAACTCGCAACAACGAAAAGTGACACCAAGTCCCCTTTTCTTCATGAATGAATGGATTCAATCGCTGAAGACTTGGGCCAACTCTGGAGCCTTTACGGACTTTTTCCCTTTCTTCGTGATACTCGTGTTTTTGTAATACCTCGACAATTTTTAAAAAGGCTTCATTATATTCAGTGGGTGACAAAGTTTTTTCAAATACTTTACTTTTGTCTTTGCATTTTCTAATGAAGCGGAACATATAAACGAATACCCTAAGCAGTTTAAGGTGTGACGAAAATCCCTCGATGACATCTACCAAGTCCGAATTTTGTACAGCAGCGGTCAGCCCGACCACAGTCTTCCTCGATTCTTGCAGTAGGACTTGTTCATCTAGGTCAAAGTGTGCATTTTGGGGCCAGTTTTCTTCTCCTTCCGTTAGATACGCTGGTCCAGTAAACCATATCGACTGTATGATTTCGTCGACGTCACAACCTCTTGATACGATATCTGCTGGGTTCTGTTTCGTGGGGACATGCCGCCATGTAGCTTCACCTGACCACTCTTGAATCTCCGCAACTCTATTCGATACAAATGTGGACAACGAAGACGGATGAGACCGGATCCAATGAAGCGTAACTTCAGAGTCCGACCAATAAACAATTTGTTCGATAGGTACCTTTAATAGGGGCTTGATTCTGTGACAGAGATCTGCGAGAAGGTGAGCGGCACATAACTCAAGTCTTGGAAGAGTCTTAGTCTTGAGCGGCGCTACTTTTGACTTTGACGTCAACAAGGATACTTTATAACCTTCTGCAGTTTTGCTACGAATGTAGACGCAAGCTCCGTAAGCTCTTAAGGATGCGTCGGCAAAGGCATGTAATTGGACCGGTGACATCGGATCGGTATGCACAAACCGAGGAATTGATATTTCTTCTAAATTAGACAGTGTATTTTTTATCATATTCCATTCTGTTTCCAAATGCATTGGAATCGACTCATCCCAATCTAACTTATTGAGCCAGAGTTCCTGCAACAGGATCTTTCCTCTAATTACTATTGGACTTAATAAGCCGAGGGGGTCAAACAGCTTCGATGTCACCGATAGTATGTTCCGTTTTGTCGCTCGGAGACCCATGACAGCATTGTCAATTTGGAACTTAAAGGCATCTTCGTTGGGCAACCACGATATTCCTAACGCCTTTGTAGACTCTGAGTCCGAGATGGGTATGGATTTAGCTGTGCTCTCAGATGCGGTGACGTCAGGTGAGTTTGAAAACCACTTTGTCAATTCAAAACCTGCAGTTTGAAGAACCTGAGACACTTCAGACTTAATAGTCTTTAACTCCTCTACGCATGCAGCACCAGTTAACATGTCATCGACATAAAAGTCGGATCCAATAACTTCAGCAGCTCTAGGAAAAGAAAGTTTGGCAGACTCGCTTAACCTTTTTAAACACCGAATTGCCAGAAATGGGGCTGGTCCAGTCCCATATGTTACGGTGTTGAGCTTATATAATCTCAAGGACTCAGAGGGGTCTCTTCTCCACACTATAAGTTGAAACTGCCTATCCGCTTCATTTACCATCACTTGGCGATACATTTTCTTTACATCGGCGGTCAAGGCGAACCTATGCAGCCGGAAGCGAAGTAGCGTTGAGTACAACTCATCTTGGATTGTCGGCCCAACCATCAAAATATCATTTAGAGAGATCTGAGTTGACGATTTACAAGAGGCATCGAAAACGACACGTAACTTGGTTGACGTACTTTGGGGTCTCAGAACGCATTGGTGTGGGATAACATAATGTGGAGCAGAAGGAATTTTATCTGTAGGAGACATATGACCTAAGGAAAGGTACTCTTCCATAAATTCTAAATACATTTTCTTCATGTCAGGGTCTCGAGACAACCTTCTTTCAAGCGACAAAAACCGCCGTTTTGCAACTTCAAAGGAGTTGCCCAACCCATTTGGATCAGATTTAAACGGCAGCCTTACTTCAAACCGACCTGATGGCAAAACCTGAGTAGTCTTCCGGTAGTGTTCTTCACATAACTTTTGCTCAGGCGACAGAATTTTCTTTAGAGATGGCATTTCTTCCAGTGACCAAAACTTCTGTAGTGTGCTGTCAATAGATACTAACAGCTCTTCACTACAACTAAAACTTTTCACAACTTCTGTAGGGGAAGATGCCTTATATCTTCCTGATACAACCCATCCTAGGAGGGTTTTCTGCAAAGTTGGAAAGTCGGGACCTTGTCTAATTTGTCCAACAGCTAATAATTCGAAAAAAGATTCTGCTCCTATTAACATATCTATTCTTTGTGGCTTGTAGAAATATGGGTCCGCTAAAGGTAGGTTCTTTGGAATTTTCCAGTCATTGATATTGACAGACTGGTCAGGATGGTATCCTGATATTGATTTTAAAATCCAAAAATCGAATGAGAACTCACTACCATTTATACGCGACTTCACCACTGTATGTACCTTTTTCTTAACTTGAGAATTGGACTCGCCAATACCAAGTAAGTTGATACACGACTCCTCTTTACGGATCTGTAAGCGGTGAGCAAGGTCCTCTGTTATAAAGTTAGTTTGGGACCCAGAGTCAAGAAGTGCTCGGGCCAAAATATATTCACCGTTTTTGGTTCGTACACTTACGATCGACGTGGCCAAAATCACCCTCTCCGATGATGTCGCATGCATAACATGTGACGTGGAAGGCTGATCTTGATTTAAAGGAGGAGTAAGAATCTCTTGGGGTGGTGGCAACGCTAAACTGTTCTCGGAAACTGTATATCTATGCAGTAAAACGTGATGCGAGCGTCCACAAACTCGACATTTGTTAAATTTGCATTTCGAGACAGTGTGACCCTTTCGCATACAATTGATGCATAATGAAGCAGATTTTACAAAGTCAAACCTTTGCATAACGGAAAGACGACCAAACGGACCACAGTTCGCTAGGATATGGTCGTCTGCATTGCAATAGCTACAACCTTGCTGGGATTTACTGTTGGACGAAGAACATGTAAATGAGCTACGATTATGTGGCTTGCTCGACGTAACTTTATCTAGCTTTGGTTTCGTCGATTCTTCAGCAGATAAATGCTGATATCTGCGATTTAACATTTTTTCAAAATCGGACCAAAGAGGTAATCTTTCATAATCTAACTGTTCTTCCCATTTTTGTTTGGTCACTGGGTCGACTCTG
Organism: Drosophila prostipennis; assembly: GCA_037075205.1. Classification (NCBI taxonomy): domain Eukaryota; kingdom Metazoa; phylum Arthropoda; class Insecta; order Diptera; family Drosophilidae; genus Drosophila; species Drosophila prostipennis. The sequence continues at coordinate 992,324 of JBAMCJ010002255.1, read as the reverse complement.
TTCAAGACGAGATAGATCAACATTGCATTTGAAATCTTGGTATCGTCTCCTATCGATAACAAAGAACCGTATATCGATGACACGGTATCGATAAGATTCCTTAGAGACGACGCAGACTGTTGCGATATTTTCGGAAGACTAAACAATGTTGAAATATTATTCATAAAAATTAAACATTCGTTATCATACACTTTTTTCAAGCTGACCAAAGCTTTCTCATAATTGCTCTCTGTAACTTGGTAGGCCTTGATAGTCCCCAAAGCTTCACCAGAAAGGCAAGAGATTAAGTGATTAAACTTTTCAATAACGGGAATGTTATCGTCTTGATGAACTAGAGTTTCAAAAAGGCTCATGAAATTTTTAAACTCCGAGTATTTGCCGCTGAATTTCGGCAATGCCAAATTCGGAAGTCGAGCTCGAGTTGGGACTACAGAAGCTGACCCAAGAGTTTTGGTATCGCTAGCTGTCTTCAAGGCCGAGATAAGCGACAATACTTTTGCCTTGGTTGTTATGGAAAGCTCTTCCAACTCTTCTCCAAACTCATCGCCATCATCTAAATCTTCTATCTTTTCTTGTAATTGATTTGCCTTGTTAATTACATCATTTAAATTTTCTAGCCTACATTTTAATTCGTCTTCCAGAATCGGAATCTGGCCGGCTTCTAGCCGATTATTTAATCGGCGGATGCTATTTACTGGCTTTTTGAGCTTGTTTTTAAGGTCAGCAAGAAGTTCAATACTTTTTGGCTTATCTGGACTCATTTTTTATATTAATTTAAATATATATAGGCCACGAAAAAATTATATATAAATAATTATGTAGAATAAATTATATCCAGCAACAATTTACTAAATTGAATAAATTTAATTTAAAGTATAAGTGATGAAAATAAATTTCGAAACAAAACAACGAGAGTTAATAATTTTTGTCTATAATTATTAAATTTGTTCGAAAAATGTTGTTACCAAATGTTGTATTATTCACAACAAAAGCGACGAAAATATTTAATTAAATCAAACCACGTAGTATCAAATTAATAGTGGTGACGGCAAATCAGTATACCCGACCGAATGCAGGGTAGCGCGTCACTTAACGGTCAGCTAATCGTCAGCGCGCCAAACCAAATCCTACAACAATAACAACTTTGCTAGCGGCGGACAAGCGAAAGCGAAAACGAAAAAATTCACCGCTGCAGCTGCTTGTATATGAGGGCCTATGTATTGGTTATGTATAGCGGCTGGGATGAATTTTCCCAACTATTAATTTTTCGAGTTTTAACACAATGTAGTGGGGGGCGACAGTGATTGCAATAATTTTCGTAAGAAAACACAAATTAAATGTTGCATCCAAGGGCGGTTCAAATGGGTTATGTAATGTGTATGTGTATATGTGTATATGTATATAATAAATATAATATAAATTTTATTTATTTTTTCTGTATATGTGTAAGTTTGCAATTTTTCCTTTTTATTATAACTAATGCATGCACAACTAGCTCTACTATATCGATACGTCTGTGCCAAGAATTGAAAGCGAGGTGCAATTTTTCAGCACAAGACAAGAAACAAATAAATTGTTTTGTTAACAAACTCTAGCTTTCAATTTTTTGCACAAATACCTCGGGTTCTGCGTTGGGGTCTTTTAATCCAGCTGCCACTTTCCTTTTGCACATCGAGCAATCACAGGGCATCCCTTGGCAGCGGCAGTACTGGCGGATTAACGGGGTATTTCGCGACCGGCACGATAAATTTAGCAAAGCTGCTATGTATTTAACTTTTTTACTCGCCGCGGGCAACGATTTTGTGGGTTTTGTTATTAATTTTAAATGCAAATCAAGTTTGCTATCACTTGTTGTGTTTTCACTGTGTCACTGTCACTTGTTGCCTTTAATTATTAATAGTTTAAAGTCCACCCGGGGGCGCCATGAAAATTTAGAATAGTTTTTCTAAATATATAAACATAAAAAACCGAAAACTTTTGTGTGGCGATAAACTTTAATTTTAGGCAAAGCGAAAACGAAAAATAAGAAAATACGTGTGGTCGATCTAAATCAATTTCAACGAATGCCCGACTATATTTTAACAAAGTTCTTAGAGCCTAGCTTAACGACGGTTGACGAAGACGGGGCGAATTCGCAGAGAGCGAGAGAGACCTTTATTGTGCACCCGCCTTCGTCCTAAACTAACTTACACTAAACTTCAAACTTCAAGTAAATTCAAATCTCGCAACAGATATTTTTAAACTCATCGAGGAAATACTTTTCAACGTCCTGCTTGAATTATAAACCCATCGATGAGCCAAGCAATAAATTCCAAATCGCACAGCGGCATCTCTAAAGGGGTGGTGGCACATGTCCTTGCTCATCCGCTAGTTGCGATTTATCCAGAAAATATATTTCCATTCAATGCCAAAGCGGGAAAATTCCGCAAAATCCAGACAACCGATGTTTGTGGACTTTTTTTCCCCGCCCCTTTTTTTTTTTGTTATTTTTTTCTGACCACCCACTTAACGCAAATGAAAAGCAGGCGGCAACAAAAATAACAATCAGAAAAAAAAGTAATTTTAGCTACAAGTTTGTTGTGTGAATGCGCGCGGCGGCTATTTTAAAAATAAACATCGACAAGGCAGCTCACGCGGCATCAGAAAATAGACAGAAACTGAGGTGAGAATGGCCCAGAGAATTGCAGAGCGAGAGAAAAGTGAAACGGAATAAAAAGATAAAAAAAAAATGAGATGGTACAGAAATAAAAGCAGAGTTCATTATTTTTGTAAACGCAATTCCCATGAAACTCTTATCTTAATAAATTATTTAGTTATAGCTGGTAGAGAGGAGAATCGTCTTTCGTTTGCAATTAGCCCGTTTCATGATTCATTTGTGCTTGGAATAGTTTATAAACAAATTTCGATTTCATTGCTATTTGCTGTCTGCTTCTTTAACTAGGTATAAAAATAATTTCCCAGAGCGCCATTTTTATGGTCTTTTAATGGCCAGAAGATTTGTGCAATTCTATTTTAATCGATTCTCTTCTGTTGCCGTTTTTTAAAAAAATTGTTTCTAATGCCTAAGTTTGAATGGTTCTTGCTCTACCGGCATTAAATATATTATCGCATTCAATAATACGTCAACATGCACAGAGGTCTTTTATTTTGCAAGATAAGATTAGTCGGTTGCCTAAGAAGTAAGCTTAATAAGATTACCAAACAGTAGAGTAAGTACTACCCAAGGAAGTTTAATTTTTGGTTTTATTAAGCACAATAAATAATTTCCCCTGATCAAAATTAATACTTAAGTGACTTTCATCACAAGCAAACTACTTTCGACAGCAAACTTCTTAACTTGCCCTGAATCATCATTACCGCATAATCAAATTCTTAATACTTTTTCCCCCAATCCCAAATCGGAATCAAGCCAAATAGAGTTTTTCTAAGCAGCTGAGCACCTAGAATTAAGTAGCAGCCAAAGCAACTCACATGCCGTTCAAGGTTAACCAAGTTAATAATCTTTTTTGCCGATTTGAGGGCTTGCTGCCATCACGTTTCATCTGGCTGATAGCGATTTTTTTTAGAGGGAGCGAGCAGGAAATGGATGGATGGAGAGAGAGAGAGAGAGGTCAGAGAGATACACATTCAAGCGTATATAGATGTCTGATAAGTTGGCACTTGATAAGACAGCAGAGTGAGCTTTTCGATCGCATTGTTATGGAAATAATAATAATTCTTTGCATTATTCTTGGGCATTTTTGCACGTTTTTCGCAATGGTGGGGAGCGACTCTTTGTTTCTCTTTTTTTTTTGTTTGTCGCTTTCGCTATCTGAATTATACGGATTTTATTTGCCTTCCCATTGCTCAACTTGGTCACTGTGTTGGTTATTGCATGGGAAATGGAAATATAAGTGCAGCCCGATAGTAAAGTTTAATAATGCCAAAGATATTTCACAGCACGATAAGGTCGTTCAAATATTATTAAATGCTTTTGTACCTCTGTTGAAAATTTTACAGCAATTACAAAAGTGAGGTTTTTATATCTTTGAAAAAAAAAAACAAACTATCACTTGATCTATAATTTGTCCTTTTATAGTATATTTGAATTATTCAGTAATTACAAAATTAAAGGTTATCATGTCTAGATGACTAATGTTTTTTAATACTGATAGATGTGCTATCAAATCTCAGCACTTTCATTAGTTCTCCTCCTCAACGGATTCGTAACGTAAATCAACTCAACTCAATTTGTTATCGATAACTGCAAGCAATCACATATTAGTTTGGCAATTTTTCATTTATACTTCCAATCGAATTATGACGGGCGTGTGAAGCCAGCAGCATCGGCTACTCGACCGAAACTTCCACTTGCACATTGTACAATGGTCGTAAATTGGGTTTTTTGTGGAAATAAATACAGAAATATCTTTAACTGTATTTAAAAATCCTTTCGATTATTTTTTTTTGTAAAAGTATCAGTATTAAAAATGTTTATGATGAAAATTGGATAAAAATATTATAACCATTTTTCAAAAAGATTATAACCATTTTTCAAAAATATTATAACCATTTTTCAAAAATATTATAACCATTTTTCAAAAATATTATAACCATTTTTCAAAAATATTATAACCAATTTTTTAAAAATATTATAACCATTTTTTAAAAATAATTTAACCATTTTTCAAAAATAATTTAATCATTTTTCAAAAATACGTTGCATTAAATTTATATTATTTTTAAATAACTTGAAAACTGTTCCACTGTTTCGGCAAAAAATTTGCCTGGCAAACGTCGCCACCTCGCCGCTTTCATCTGGGCCCCCTGCACAAGTCCCCAACTAACCAAAACCTTAACACATTTTCATTTCTTTTCAACGCGCGCGCGGTTCCAAACTTGAAGTAACAAAGTTAGCCCCTTTTCCAGCACTTCCCGCAACACACAAAACATAGCACATGACTACACTTGAAACAAAAATGTGCTAGCATATAAATATATTTGATTAAGAGTTATTTTTTTTTTAAAGTCAAAATAAAATTACTATATAAAAAATATAGTATATTTTCAGCTAGTAAAATACAAAAGTTAAAGACAATGCTTACATCTAAATAAATATTTAGTTGTCTAAAAGACAATTTTAGAGTGTAATACCAAGAAGCAGGATTCCGAGTCACGTAATTTAATAAAATGCCAAAGTCCCCGCTGCACACACCAGACAGAAATGCTGTGAGAGAGATGCGAGGAACGTGAGTCCTGGGTCCTGAGACCCGACCGCTTTGCTTCCTTCGCCTCGCTCCATCCACCTGTTTCACCTGCTCACTTGCTCACCTGTATCGACGACTCCCACGCGTGACACGCCCCCTTTTCGCCCAAGCTGCTGGCACACGTGTCAATAAAGAATCGGCAAATTGGTTAGGTCGGAAAACAGTTGGGTCTTCGGCGAAGGGCGTATCGAACGATATGTGTGGGGTCTCTTGGATCGCTAGTGTCGAATGAAATTTCCATACAGAAATACAAAATACAAAATACAAAAGGAGTGTCTAAGTTCTCGGTGCTCAGGGCTCACATTACACTTGAATTGAATATGTACTTGCAAGTGGCAACTGAACTGTTCTAAATGTAAAATATCCCTTTTGTTGGGAGTGTGGAAATGCCAGTTAAGGGGGTTATTAATAAAACAGGTGTTTAGATCTATATTAAGACAAAGGTAGCTTAAATTAATGCCTATTAAATATATTACTACCCTTATTACTACTGGCCAAAATAATAAGTACATAGGTTACATAGGTTAAATCCTCACTTATTAAGAGATATCTCTATAGTTAAACCTTTTTATTTCGAAAGATTATGTTGTTCTGAAATAGTTTAATAAACAATGGATACGGTAAAGGTCGGTTTTGGTGTGGTCAAAATAATAAGTACACTTGTGTTATTTATAAATTTTAAAATATAAAATCTAGAATGGGGCTTCGGTTAGTATTTTACCTTAAGTTAGGATTACATTTATAAGAAGTCTGGGCCAATTGGACTTTCCAAAAAGTTTCCAAGCCTGAAAATGACTTAAATTCTTACTCAACTATTAGTTGACGATACTTGGACTAGATACTTGGACTAAAGTTTAAATTCTAAGATTTCTTTACAAGCAACTGATTTGCCTATTTCCTGTCCCTTAAACATTGCCCGATTTCCATTCCCCCGTAAACGTATACTACCGGCCTACATAGACACAGACACAGGCTCTCACCTCAATGACGTAAAAGGCTATGCAAATTGCAATTGCAACATCAACATAAACAACAAACAAAGTGCAAAACTCTCTTTCTCTCAGACGGCGACTGCAGCTGCAGCAATGATGCTGCATCCCAAGTGAAATAGCAACAGTTACAGCAGTCGAAAAGGGGAAATGAGGAGGAGGAGGGGCGAGTTGGGGACAGGGCAGAAGAAACCGCACCCAAAAGAGCCAACAACATTTGCATTTCACCATTCTCTATCTCTATAAACCCGAGACTCAGCCCCTTCCGCACGGCTCTTAACTCAACTTGACTCGCTCGTTTGGCGCTACTTTTGCGGCATATCCTTGCATATCCTGCAGCCTCCACTTCACTTCATCCCTCCCTCTGCACTCTGTCACTTTCTTTTGTGCCTTTCTAATATGGTCTCGTTGCCCGCCTTCTTCTTCCACTCGCTTTTAAGTTGAGCGCCTAAAATGCGGCGGCAGCAACAGCAAAGGCAAAAACAACTAAAACACGTACATGGACGGGCAACACATCCTTTTTACTTTGAAAATGCAACATTGAACTGTCAACTGCCTCTTTCGCCACGCCCTCTCCTCTTCTCTTCTCTTCATCGTCGTCGTCTCACAATCCATTGCAGTTTGGCATGCAATTTCCAAATGCAACTTACTCGCACAGCCTACAAAATCGCCCCTCTGCCTTTTTCAAGGGACTTGCCTGGATTCTATAGCCTTGTATTAGTGCAAAACGCACTGGAGATGGTGTCGTGAGGTCTGCAATAAGTGAAAAATGTATAAAAATTCATTCAACATATTGAATATACTTATAGATAGGTTTCCTAACTCCAAGTTCTGTAAATTGAACTTGATAATAACGAAATGTTTAACTGGTAGTTGACAGTAAATAGTAATATTTTTTTTCTGGAAGATTAAGAAGTAATGAAGAAATTAGAAACCGAAATTCTAGAATAGTTCGTAGATTCATACTAAGGAAGAATTTTACAATATTATATCCCCCAAATCCTACAATATCATTTTACTTTAAAACGAAACATGAAACTAAGGTTCCATCAATGTATTCAATGTAAAATTGAGAAACCCACTTTGTATAGGAATTGAACCAACATGATTTTGAAACAATTTATGTAATGTCCTTTATTTGGCCAATGTTTTTAATATTTTAGACATTCTATAGGACATTCCCATCCCTAATCTGTGCATTCCCCTGCTACTAAAGTCAGTCCGAAAGGATTCTTCGGGTGTCTCCGTTTCGGTTTCGCCCGCTCTGGGTTCTGGGCTTGGCCTCCGCTTAGTTTAGGGCAAGTTTAATGGTGGCTATAACCCAGAAATTGCATGAATACTCAAGTGCTTCCTACTGTTCCCGTTTCCCCGTTTCCCAGTTCCCCTGTTGCCTTGTTTGTTGTAACGCTGCTCCTGTAACGCTTGCAGTCCAAGGCTTGGTCCTCGTACATAAATCATCATTGCTTTTGAGTTTGCCCCGACTCGATGTCGTCGTCGTCGTCGACGGCGATGTGAAGTTGTCCTCGTCGTTCTGGTCGTCGGGAATATATCCTTCGTCCTTCTCCTCGGGCTTTTGGCCATGTCTTTTGTTTTCGTTTTCGCCGCTTCTTCCTTTTTTCGTTCGTTTTCTGCTTCAAGTGGCATTTTCATTCTTTTCGGCTTGTAAACCTCCACCTCCTTAGCCTCCTCCTTTTCGGCCGGGAGTCCTTTGAAGTCCTGGTTCCTTGTTTTTTTTGTTGTTTATGCCTGCCACTGTTGCCACACTGCTGATATGTATTTTATAGCTCATTGGCGGCAGTTACGCTTCAGTTTTCCTCCGAATCTTTAATTGAGCGTGTGCAAATGGAGTTTTCCCAGCCCGGAGCCCCCAGATTTGAATTACGGATAGGGAGGGATACGGATAGGAAGTATCCATCCATCCTAAAGGAAGAGTGGGCAGAGGTCATGGCAATAAAATCCAGCATGATTGATATGATGACATTTTGAATGTACGACACTCTTTGGAAGTGTATCGAGTGGAAAATGGTCATTGTCTTTTGAGTAATGTTGTTATTAAGGTTTCTTTTGTCTAATACTTCTAATATATTATTAAAAATAAATATTTTATAAGATTTGCAAGCTTTCTTTGTGTTTTATACTTGATTTTTAACATGTCAATCATTGATAAGCATTCAAACTATCATTTCCCTCTGAAATAGAAGAAGTCATTTGTTGTTTTCTGCGATTATTGGTTATCAATACACAATGCCCAATTAATACAGCGATAAATCGCCAAATGTCAGGGTATTTGATGTCAATAGCATCCATTATTTACCAATATTTAATAATATTTACACGATGTTATGTGTGTCAATGCGTGTTATTCGATATGGGCAGCAACTTAATCCGCTTGTGTGTCAGTGAGCTTCAAAGTGGAATGCAAATACCACTCGGCGGTTTTTGCACGAGTTTTTTCTTCTTCGTTTTTTTTTCGACTTGTTCTACTACTTTTTACCGCCATTTAACGGCGCTTCATTAAACAAGCTTCTTGTGTGACCGACATACTTTGCTTAATTTATCAATACCAATTACGCAGCCTATGCACTTTTTTTTTTATTTATATATTTTTTTTCTTTTCTTTTTGTCGTTGAGTCCGTTTAAAAACGCTTACATTGATTGATTACCTCGGAGGCGCGACTTTTGTTGCGTTTTTCCACGCGTGCCACTCTCTTGCTCTGTCTCCCTCTTTCTCCCTCTCCCTGTCTTACTCTTCTCCTCACGTGTGTGTGTGTGTGTGTTAATTGTTGTCAAGGTTGCTTTATTTAGTTTATGTTTTTTGCTCATTCTTTTCGCCTCTTCCTCTTTCAAGCTTTTGCATATGTTTTTCGTTTTTTGACGTCTGGTTTTAGTATTTTCTCTGCTTCTGTTGATTCTCTCCTCTCTGTTTTTATACCCATTACTTATAGAGTAAGCGGGTATAATGATAGTTATGCATGAGAAGAATTCCGGAGTTTTGACTTTATAAAGAAAATATACAAAATTATACATTTTAATTTTACTTTATTTTAATATTTTTAAAATAATATTAAAATTCCTGTTTTAAATATTTTATTATACACTTTTTACTAATTTTTTACAATGGTAATACGGAGTTTTGACTTTATGAAGAAATTCTAAAAAAATTATACATTTTAATTTTACTTTATTTTAATATTTTTAAAATAATATTAAAATTCTTATGTTTTAAATATTTTATTATACACTTTTTACTAATTTTTTACAATGATAATCTGGAGTTTTGACTTTATGAAGAAATAATAAAAAACTATACATTTTAATTTTACTTTATTTTAATATTTTTAAAATAATATTAAAATTCTAATGTTTTAAATATTTTATTATACACTTTTTACTAATTTTTTATGATGGTAATTCGAGATATGATACTTTGTAAGATAAGAAGGCAGTTATTAACGGGTATCTCAAAGACTGGAGTGTTCTTTCTTTTTTTCGCATTTATTTATTTAAGTTTTTTTGTTTTAGTTGCTTGCTTTCTTTTCTCGGTTGCTGTTGTTGTTCCGTTTCAAGCTTGAAAAGTTTTGTGTTGCTGTGATTTGGCTAATGCAATTTGGTAGCCGCTTTGTTTGTCTTTGGCCTAAATTTTTTGTTCGTTTTTTCCTCACTTTTGTCAGTTTGAGTCTTTACTTTTTTTCTTTTTTTTTTTGTGCTCAGAGCTTTGTTGCTGTTGATGATTTGATTTGATTTCACGCAATATATACACACTTTTATTTGCCACTGAGTGAATTTCGTTTTGGGGATTTTGATTTTTCGGCTTCAAGAAATCACTTTTAATTTTATTCATCGGACATTTGGGTTAAGCGAAATGGGAATAAGATAAAAATAATTGAAACCAGGCCACTCAGAAGTGTTGAGGCTTGTTGCTTTCCGCAAATATTTTAATCAGAATTGTAAGCGATGAAAAAAAAAGAAAGAAGAAATTGTTTTACGACTTTCTACCCAGCGAATGGTGAGTTGTTGTTTCTTGTTTTTGTTGCCGTCCGCTTCCATTTGTCACTCTCAATGGAATTCCACGCAGTTTGATCGATAAAACTTTAAAATAGGCCAAGTATAAAAACGGGTGGAACGAGCATAAAGAGCTGTTCAAGGTCGTTTAGATGGGGGAGCTAACTACTTATTGTACCACGTAGAAAAGGAGCAAGTGTAAGTTTTAGAAGTCAGTTAAAAAACTCGATAAACTTTTTAAATCTCCTAAATGGATTAAAGTACTTACGGCATTGCTTTGATTTCAGAAAGCCACAAAACCACAAAGCTTTGTTGACATTTATGTGGAGCATTGAACAAATCTAAGCAAAGTGGAAAAATAAACATTTGTTAATTTTTCCAAGTATTAAATCTACTTTAATTTAGGAATTCTTGTTTTCTCTTGAGGTTTCGTGGGTATGTGTGTATGTAAACCGCAAACATGACAAACTGATAACAGGCTGAAATTATACAATCGAATCTCGAGTGTCGAGTCGTTTAAAAGTAAGAACAGAGCGAATCTATAACTTGTTATCAGGCAAGTAAGCAAACAGAAGTCAGAAAAACGGGAGGCAATACACAAAAAGAGATCCTAAGCAAGTCTATATAATCTACACTTGTTATCATATGATGAGTAATCATTTAGAAACGTTTTGAATTTTTTTTTAAATGATTAAAATTGAAAACTTGTTGGAAATGGCTTTTAAGAACTTTTGAAAAGTAATAAGTTTATGTTTACTTCCTAATCTTTTCTGAATTAAGAAGCACTTCTAGTTATCTTTTACTGTTTTTTAACAAAGTGAAAATTGGCAACGTTGACAAAGACAAAATTAGCTTATCTGGTACTTTTTTTTTTTTTTTTTTTTAGTTTAATATAAAATATAAAAAGATTTATTTATTACTCGTCATGAATTCTTCATCCCAATAAGTTTGAAGTTATTTTACATATTTCTTTAGTAAACTTCCACGTAGTTTTATATAACCAAACGAAATCCGCCAACAACTTCAACAACCACAACTTCCTTTCACTATAAAGAGAAGAGGGAAAAAGACTGGCGAAAATTATTCAACATTTTTGCATACAACAACTGTTGCCTCGACAACATTCCATCCGAATCAATTCGGAGTAGAAAACCCAAGATTAAAACTGAATAAATGCCTTCCCAATTTAATGCTCTTTATTTCTTTCTTTACAGGTGAGTCATCCACGCATGTATTAATAATAATAATAGTAGATAACGGACCAGTAAATGTAAGTTAATTCTTGATTTTCTATCTGCCCGAGGGAAAGTTATGGCCAGGTTCTTTCTTGCAAGTCTTTGTCTGCTGCAGTTGATAAACCACTTGAGTGGAAATTTATGGCAAGTCGCAAAATCGGATGGGAAAGGAAAATTAAAATTTTAACTGCCTTGAAACGTGTGGAAAGTCGCGCCCACACTCAAACGCTTTTAGATCAAGAAACAGAGACGGAGACGTTAAAACATTGTTGTGCTGGATGGCTGTGTGTTTGTAAGGAATCGCAAGGAAAACTGCTGTGTGAAAATTTTCTTACTTTATAGATTTCACTTTTCACAACGCAAACCTTGCAAAGAAAAGTTTACGAGGCGTATGCTTGATGACTTTTACGACATTTTGACCCGCTCTAAAACTCACAGTCAACCCCCGACAATGGGGCTTATTAAAAAAGGTCGAGGAGCAGAGCAGAGAAGATTAAACTTGCCCAAAGCAGAGCAGAGTGTGTATATACACATTTTGTCAACTTTGTGGCAGGAAATTCATCTTCAAATTGTTTAACGAAATTGAGCCATTTGAGATTTTGATTTTATGAAGAAGAGCTTAGAAAATATCGAAAGTTTGCTATTTCTCGATATTTCCATTCAAAGCATCGATATTATCGAATCAATATTGTGAAAATATCGGAAATATCGATAGTTGTATTATCAAGAGCTTACTAGATGGTACCCACTCTTATTTAAGTTTCTTTTAAAATGAATGAATATAAAGAGTAACAATTTAACCCACACCTGATCTGCAATAAATTCTAGTTTTATCGTACCAGTTTGCTATTTCTCGATATTTCCATTCAAAGCATCGATATTATCGAATCAATATTGTGAAAATATCGATAGTTTTCAAGCTCTATTATCAAGACCTTACTAGATTGTAACTAGTCTTATATAAGTTTCTTTTAAAATTAATGAACATGAATAGTATCAATATAACCCACACCTGATCTGCAATAAATTCTAGTTTTATCGTACCAGTTTTTGATAAGTTACTTACAAACCAAAAGTATGGTGCTTTTAAGCCGAATTATTTGTTGTTAAGCTTCTCGTTGGGCCGTCAACTTTGACCTTTTCACCAGTCTGTACCCGCGGGCAAACACTTGACAGGCTCTAACTTCGACCTTCTTCTCCTCCGCCCTTCGTGTACTTATTGTGTTTGTCATCATACAGTTTGACAGCCTTTGGGTTTCACTTTTCTTGTCTTTCCACTGGCACGCGATGCGTGTGCCACTTGTTTGGACCAAGTTGCCACCACCAACCAACCTCTACTCCACCACCACCTCTGTCTTCTCGACGATGAACTGTCGTTGTTTGCTGCCATTTCTGCCTGGGCTTGTTATTGTTTAACTGGCAATGATTAATGACAGCAATGGTGGGCAACAAAAATAATAATAACAACAACAACGAGAGCAAGAAGGTGTGCAAAGAGTCTTGAACAACATCGCTGGCATTTCTTTTTGCCACTGACCCAGAAACATTTTTCGCTGTCCTCTCATCGCCAGCTGCCATTCACCACTTGAGGGTGATTAGAATTTTCGCCAACACACAGAACAGAAAGAGGAGCATTTTATTGATTTGTCTGACTCATTCGGAGGTCGGTCAACAAATGTGTGTACCTAAATGAAGTCGAATCAGAATAATTCTACAACAGGGAAATTATCTTTGGATATCCCAAATGAAATTTAATGTCGAAAAATATTTAATTCATATAGTGCTTAAGTTTATTGTATTAAATAATCAAAATGTGGAACCTAAATATTCTCAACATAAGTTATTTACAAACTGTATATGAGTCATTTTTCCTTGGAACATATTTAAATAATATAGCTAACTGATAACTTTTTGAGTCACATTTTTGTATATTTCGTCAGTAGAATTTATTTTCCATTACGCGCTTCATCTTCCTTTGAAAAATACTAAACAAATATGTAAAATCCACAAAGTTTTAACCATTTCGATTCAACGATTGTTCAAGACAACGCACAAAGTATTTACTTTTCCCTTGCCTTAATTTTCTGTGGCATTTCACATATATATTTTACATAGCTTTTACCTGTTTGTTTCTTTTTCTTTCCCTTTTTTTTGCCCGCCTTTTTATGAAGCTTATTTTATTACACGGTAAGCGAAGCTCTTGTCATATTTCCCTCTCGCTCTCGCCAGCTATGTGCGTCTCTTTCGTTTCGAGCTGACATCGTCGTTATGTGAAAAACCTGCCTCAAGGTTATTGCCTTCTACCCGAAACCAAGACGAAAAAGAGATCGCAAAAACAAACAAATTTCTCCATTACACGATGAGGCGGCTCTTTGTTGTTGTTGTTGTTCTTGTTATTATTGTTGGCATCAGCTCATTTAGCTGATGCTACTTTTTGTTGTTTTTCTCTTTTTCTCTCTCTGAGGCGGCTTTGTGGAATATAGACACCAAATAAAACCGAAAAAAGGGAAAATACTGAAAACTTATCGAGTTCATTATCTTATGTTCTTGGAATTTTCGACACGAATAATAAGGTCAAGGATTTTCATATTTCTGAGTGCTCAAGAACATTGATTATTGTCTTGCGCTTCTAAGCTCTTAAAATATAAGGAAGATACTAATCTTGGGCAAGTAGGTTCATATATACTAATATAATGCGTTATATTAGAAGTTATTTGAAAAATCCGGCTCGAAGGACCAATGTAAAGTTCTGTAGTAGCAAGATAAACATTTCAACACCAAGCAAGAGATTAATTAACAATTGCCTTTTGCTATCTACAATGCAGGCAGTTAAACACAATAATTTCAATACAATGTTTGCCCTAACCAACATTTCAATGTCATTTGCTAATGTGCAAGTTCAAAGAACTTAAGCCAAATGCCAACAATAATTTTTCATTAGGCCAAAAACAACAGAATCGAACAATATTTGCTATACTTAGTTAATTGTGTTGCGGAGGTGAGAGACGGGAGGATATTATATCGGGGTCGTTCGACTCTCTTGCCTTTGTTGTTTACGGCCAACTGTCAACGGTGTCAACAGCACGCTACAGACATTGGGTCGACGTCATTTGGTCATTTGTCAAAAAAAACGAGAAAATATATACAGAGGAGAGAGCCGGAGGCAGGCAGACAGACAAAACAGACAGGCTCAGGGGGCGGTAGATGGTTGTAGGTGGGTGGTGGGCGTTTGAGGGGGAGGATAGCCGTTTTTGGGGACAGACGTCGAAAAATGAGAGAACAAAAAGCGACCCTGTTTAAGTGAATCACAAAAGTAGCAGACGGTGTTGCCGAAAAGAAACTAAATTGAGTAATAATATAGAAAAAGTTAAGAAGAGCTTAGATTCGATTGTAGTTTCTCCACTATAAATAGAAACACACTTAACGGAATGTAATTAAGAGCAGAAAGGTGTTATTAAAACAGGAATTCCAAAGGTTTTTCTATAACCTTTTTTTTTAAGTACCCATAGGCAGTTCCAACAGCAATATCTTTGGGGTGTAAATCATTCTGGCCTCTACATTTCATTCAGCTCCTCCACTGATATGGTTAGTTGTTGGTAGTTTGCGCAAATTAAAGTGGCATGCACAAGTTTTTCCATAGAAAAAAAAACGAAAGAAAATAAACGAAGAAAATGCCAGCAATCACACCCACACAACTTGCCGTGGATGAAGAAAACTAGAAGAAAAGTATGGCAAAAAAGTAGCAGGAAAACAAGTTGATGAGTCTAAGTGGTTAAAGAAGTTGAAAAGTCAAAACTGGACGATGCGTTCAGTTGAGTTCAGTTCAGTCTCAGTCTTTTCCTTCGACGAGAGGTTGTGGGGATGAAAAGTCTGAGCGTTACTTCAAGCAGCTGTTCGGAAAGTTGTGTCAAGTGTTGTTGCTGTTGTGAGTTTTCCATTTTCTGGGAGGGAGAAGAAGCAGGGAATGAAGTGGTAGTGCCTCTATTGCGCTGTGCTTTTTGATTAAAGGATGGTCGAATTTTTAAGGAGCTGACAAGTTGAGAGATACTCTCGAGTTAAGCTCAAGGAGACACACACATAAAATACAGGATGAGGTCAAGCCGTCGGTTGTTGGAAAAATGTGATAAAGCTTGTTTGTGCAGGCATTCTAAGGATAGGTACTAAGATTTATAAAAGAAATCGGATCTAGGCTTAACTTTTTAACTTTTAACTGTTTATCATTAAGTTTAACAGTAATTTAACTGTTATTTAACAGTAACAGTGATTTAACAGTGATTTAACAGCTATGTTATTGAAAAAACATTTTCGAACCTAGTTACTTAAATTATAATCTAATATTTATATACACGTTTATAAGACCGTCGCAAAGCGAGAAAGCAACAAGAAGAAAACACTTGAGCCAAATAGAGCGAACAAGAGTAGCAATTGGGTAAGGTTAGGTAAGGTAAGGTGGTGATAGAGGGGGAGGGGCAGCTACGGGGGATCGGCAGGCAATGCGAAAATGTACGAAACAAGCTTTTGGCCGGCAACAAGCAAACAGACGAAATGTTACTGCCGCCGGCTAAAAGCAACAACCAGCACAACCAACAGCAACACCACCGAAGACAGCAGCAACAACAACAGGTTCAACTTCATTTCCAGATGAGGAGACAACGTGGGCAAGGGGGAGGGGGTCTTAAAGGGCAAAGGGAATTTGTGGGCATAAGGTCGTCGCTTTGGTTGCCAAATCTTTACCCCGCCACAATGCCGCCCACTTGGCCATTTCCATTTGCAACTCCACCTTCTGTTTTGCGGCTTTATCCTCTTGCAACCAGTTGCCACCACCGACGAAAGCAACAACATTGGGCCAAGAGGAGTTCCCTTTGAAGAATCGCCCCCTCGGTCTCCGCGCGCGGAACATTTGATGAGTTTTTAATTGGTAGTTTTTTTTCTCCCCCCATCCCCACTTTGAGCTGTATTTTCCTCCTTTTTTAAAGGTAAATGTATAGGGGGCCTTAAAAGGCGGCTAGTACTTGATGGCTGAACTGCGTTTGGAGTCGGCTTCACGTAGCTCCAGCTGCTTATGTAAATAGAAGCCGATGCAATTAAGTAAACAATTCGTTGGTCAAAAGCTGTAAAGTGGGTACACACTGCTAATTGATTAATGCCAAGCCATAATATAATGGCTGGAAGTTGAAGCTGAGTAGGGATTGAATACAGATTTATTAGGATAATTTAAAAATAATACTATAGCACAAAAATAATACTATACAGATCATAAAAAGTGAAAGTTATTATTGAATTTTAGATTATAAGATTATATCTTTAGATTAAACCTTTAGATTATATCTTTGTTGATATAAATTAGCTAAACGTGTCAAAGACATTTGTGTCATTTTCATGCCAACCCAAGCTGGTCTTAGCTAAAATCCCATTAACTCCCGATTCCTGGCCATCGCATCACCACAGACAACCCCTATCATCTTAATGATGCTCTGGGTAAGAAAAATTATTGACCACTCTCTCGGTTTTTGGACTTAATTGACATGGGTTGCCAAATGTTAATTTGCATGATTGGGTGTAGACAAATTTATACTTAAAATGTTTTATTTTTTAGTGGTTTTCATTTTTATATTTTATATGTTGTAGATATATTTTGTTATTTTATTCCACTTGATTGTCAATCAATAAACATTATTAATAATGACTTTCAGTTTTTACGTTTTTAATTATTCTTATCCTAATTTCGCTTGTTACTTTTTGTAAAAACCTGTAGCTCGTTAATATGAACATAACCAACATCAAAGTATATCCGTTTTCCCCCTTTTTTTATGGCTATTTAATATCGAGAAGGTTGAATGCGTTAACCACTTGTGTTTAATTAATTTGTAATCACTTTTTTCTTTCTTTTTGCAATTGTATTCAATTGTTGTGACATTTTAAATTGCCTGCGATGTAAACGTTGTAAACATAAATTACGTAATTAATTTATGTGGTTCGACATTTAATTTTTATTTCATTGTAAATAACTTGCATCAGTCATTTCCCTTTAACTTTCCGTTTTATATGTCAGCGTAAAATCATTGTAGTCAAATGAATAAACATTAAACCAGAAAAATTTGTGGAATTTGGTTATTTAGGAAAATAATTAAACCTATAAAAATGTCGCCGTTTAATATATCGCTTGTAGATTCATACAATTTTTCCCATAATCGCATGAACTTGCCCTAAACAAAAAGCGAATACTATCCAGACCAATCTGCAAAACTTTGGGGAACCCCCGATACGATCGACCTACAAGGAACTTGGCTTGTTTTGCCTGAACTTCCAGGGACCGCATTTAATGTGTGTCATTTAATGTCAACTTAAATCAATTGAAATGTCAATTACAATAAAACATGAAACGAAACGAAGACCCCAAAAAGAAGAAGTGGATAGGGAAAAGCAACCAATGCAGGCAGAGGTAAAAAGTTATGGACAAATCGGTGAAACTGAAGGGAAGTTCCTTATATTCTGTTTTTCTTATTTTTTTTTTATTTTGTGCAAGCCTTACATTTGCCAAAGGAATCGAGTCGAATTGAAGGTGAAATCGGATAGACGGAGAATGTTGACTGGGTGCAATCCAGTCAACCTCTGTAGACTCCTCTCCTTCGTTTTTGGGCTCCTATTTTTAGGCTCACGAAAAACGGGCGAGTTTGGGTGTCAGTTTGGGAACAGGTTGACATCAAAGTTTTCGGTGTTTCGGTTCGCAGTTCAAATGTCATCGTAGCTACCCAAATTGTTGGGCATGCCCACCAAATCCGTTCAAGGATGGCTATGGCTACAAAATATCCGAGGACATGGCTTCGTTCGGTTGGTTACTTAGACCAGGAATTAGCACAAAACAAAAGGAGGAACGAAAGGAAAAGAAATATACGTTCAGGGAAGATGGATAGACAGTGAGCAAACATGAAGCGAACTTGCAATTACACAATCTCTCTTTCTCGGCGACAAGTGAAAAAAGTTTGTCAAACTCTCAGCTGTCGATTTGTTTAAGCAGCTTTTTCTTGCAGTTAGTTGTGTGTATGTTATATCTTTTTTGCCAATTTCTTTTACTTTTCTTCTCGCATTTTACTTCTTCTGTTGGCTTCTATTTTTTCTATGTTGGCTCTCGTTATGCAAACGGCATTTTCGTTTGAGGTACATTTTAAGACGATGCAGGGTTTTTTTTGGTTTGTAGTCAGCTTTGATTTCTATTTTGAGAGTTGTGTAGCCAAACTATTAATTAGAAAGCTGAAAAGGTACAGGAAAAAAAGAACGTTAAATACATATTCACTTCTAGCTTGTGGTAAAGAACCGGTAATTAACGCTAGAACTTTCATATTTGAATTTATTTGAAGAATAATAATCTTTAAATACAAATTTGTTGTGTTTTTAGTACCTATCGAAATGTAGAAGAAATTTGTCAAATCGGACCATTCATTTAAAAGTTATGAGTAAATAATTGAATTTGAACAGTGCAAGCAGTGCAAGCAGTCGTTTTTCTGCAAGCATACTCGTATCTGCATCTCCCTCGCACTTCCTTTGGCTGATTAACGGGTATCTAATAGTCGAGGTACTCGATTATGGCGCTTTCTCTTGTTTTCATTTGAATAATTTCTAACCCATAAATCATAAACTTCAATTTTAAAACCAAAAACCTTTAAAAAGCTTTTTATACCCGTTACTCGTAGAGTAAAAGGGTATATTGTATTCGTGCAAAAGTATGTAACAGGGAGAAGGAAGCGTTTCCGACCCTATAAAGTATATATATTCTTGGTCAGGGTCACTAGCCGAGTCGATATAGCCATGTCCGTCTGTCCGTCTGTCTGTCCGTATGAACGCTGAGATCTCGGAAACTATAAAAGCTAGAGGATTGGCATTTGGCATGAAGATTCTTGGAGTTCCTACGCAGCGCAAGTTTATTTCAAGAAGGTGCCACGCCCCCTCTAACGCCCACAATAGCTAATATACGATTTTAAAAATTTAAATATTTCGGAAATGTAAAAATGCAGTTTTGTTGTGTTTATCAATCCCTATCGAAATGTAGAAGAAATTTTTTAAATCGGACCATTCGTTTAAAACTTATGCCTGATCAAAGTTTTATCTCCATCTCCCTAGCACTCCCTTTAGCTGAGTTACCTATATTAGATAGTCGGGACACCAACCCTTTAGCTGAGTGACGGGTATTAGATAGTCGGGACACCAACCCGACTATAGCGTTCTCTCTTGTTTTTAACTTTACTATTTGATACTTCGGTGATCATATTCGTTAAGCTGTAAAAAATAAATGCATTTTTCTTTTAATGGAGAGACTTTTTGTTGGCCACTCTTAGGCGATAAGTAAAAAAGAAAGAAAAACAGGTGCTATGAACGTGAAATTCATTTATTTTTCCCCCCCTTTTTCCGGTCCACGCTTGTCCTTCTTCTTGCACATAAAAAATATCTGTGCATAATTTCATAATGAGGCACTGAACTAACACGTGTGGGCGGCGGTGGGCGTGGCGCGTGGCAAAAGGATGTGGGAGATTTCAGCATATGCTCCGCTTGGCATTTCGAAATGCGTTCGCATTTTCACTTTGAGTGGAGAGTGAGCCAAATTGCTCATACGCCGCGTTGGGCGCGAGATGCGGGCTAAAAGGACGATGACGATGACGACAACGAAGGGAAGAGTAGAGTGGAGGAGAAGAAAGGACGTCAGCACGTCATAATTATGGTTATATGAGCCGTGATTATTCGCTTTTACCCCTGCAACAAGAGGACTACTGCTGCTGCTGCTGCGGCGGTTCCTGTGATTTGGCCTGTGGCAATGACTAACTGACTCCACTGAATGCCTCTTCGGGGCAATGCTGGGGAATGGATTGGCATGATTGACTGGCTGGCTGACTGAATAAGTGATGAGTGAGGAGCGCAGCCGAGAAGCCCGTGGGCTCCCGAAATGGCTTGACTTAATAGACGTTTAATTATCATATTTTCGGGTTGAAGCCAAATAAATAGCGAGGTACTTTAATGATGATCCTGTAAATTGTAAGCAAAGTCAAGGTCGAACATTTGATACGGTTTATTTACATTAAACTTTATTCAAATTATCAGTTTTTCCTCGAATTTTGTTTGCTGACCTTGCCATAATGTTTGTATGTACATTGCGAAACAATAAATCGATATATAAATAGAAGCTACGTGACCGCCAGTAGTTAAATAAATGAAAGCAAAAAACAGCCAGACCGCCAGAATAAAACAGAATAAAAGCAGCGGAAAATGCAATAGATTCAGTTGGGATGATTGCAAGAGAGAGGCGTAAAGGCAGCAAGCTCATATTTCAACTATAATCTTATCAGATTTTCGATGTTGAATTATAGTCCGAAAGAACGCAGTCGAATAAAGAAGAGAAAACATTTTTGTATAAATTTTGAAGCTGTTGAGACACCAAAACTTGCACAAAAATAAAACATTTAAAAAAATAATTATATATTTATTATTTCTATAAAATCCATTACACTTAACTGTTATAGTTAGTAACAAAACGCTTGAATAGTAAAATATTAAAAAACCCTATTTTTTAAGATCGAAGAAATAACGCGAATTCTTCAGCTTCTTTGATAAGCCTCT
This sequence comes from Drosophila prostipennis, assembly GCA_037075205.1. Lineage (NCBI taxonomy): Eukaryota > Metazoa > Arthropoda > Insecta > Diptera > Drosophilidae > Drosophila > Drosophila prostipennis. The sequence goes on along the minus strand of JBAMCJ010002255.1, from coordinate 971,246 downwards.
AGTTTTCAGAGATTTTAGTTAACAGGTCTTATTGTAGTTGAGTAACAAAAAGCGTAAATAGTAAAATATTCTTTAAAAAAAAACGAGTGTTTTTGATGGACCATGAGAACGCGAATTCTTCAGCTTCCTTGAAAATCCTCCAGTTTGCAGTGGCTATCTCAGCTATGTTTTTGAGTTACATTACAGTTAAGTAACGCAGTGTTTAAATAGCTACAAACAGTAAGATATTTTTCAAGGAATTAGTTTTATTGCCAGGCAATATTGGCGAAGGGGGTTCCGAGAACGAGGAGGAGGTAGCCGGATGTTTGCACACATGGCTCTTTGCTGGCCGCATTTGAAAATAAATTTGCATGACGATGGCGACGGCAACGGCGGCAAGCCAACAATTGTTGCGGCAGTGTCCTGCCACGCCCCCCGCCCGAGTGCAGTTCCTGCCCCCCAAAAAAAGCAAGAATAACAACAACAACAACAGCAGCATCCAGTGGAAGGACGCCTGCAGGGATACACTTGCTCATCTCCAGACCTCCTATTTTTCCCACCCAGCCTGCTTTCCCAGTTGCTTCAAAATTTACGAGCAAAAGCATTTTCAAGAGTTTTATGCGCGTTGAGTGGCAGCAGGAGTTGGGTTTTTTTTAGAGGGTGGACCAAAAATTTAACTTTGCAAAAAAAAAAGAGGAGCATATCCCATACACACAGTTACGAATAGATATAGACTATATGTATGTATGTGAATATATATAGATATGCGCACAGCGAAAAAAAAGGAATAAAATCGCGTTTCATTTGAGTTTCCATCTCCTCTTTCATTTTGGTTTTTCTGTGTTAGTTCAGTAGTTGTTGTTGATTTTTAGTGCATTTTCCTAGCCAGTTCGTCAGCCAGGAAGTAGGAAATTTTCCGGTTTTACTGTTGAGCCTCCTGCTGCTGCCGCTGCTGCCAGGAAATCGCTCCTAGTGCTGAGGAGAAAACAGATAAAAAAAAAACCACGCACACAAAATGAAAAGCGCGGAAAGTCCCCTTGGTCCTTCGGCACCCTTCCCCACCCCTTCCTCCCCCCACCTTCTATCCATCCATCCATCCACTAGCCCCACCAAAGGCAATTGGGCTGACGGGCGTAGTAATTTCAGTCGAGAGACAGAGCAAAAGAGAAGGCTGGGCTCTCTGGCGAATGGAAATGGAGCATTTATTGAACTTTTCGCAAAAGATATTTTTGTATTTTTCGAAATGGGTTAACTGGGGGGAAGGCAAGGCCCGAAATGTAGGCCGTTTATTTTTGGTCCCGCATCCCCGCGCAAACGGGCGAACGAGATTGGGTTCTCGGTGAGTGAAGAGTTTGTTCTGCTACTTTAAAGTTTTCCGCCTTTCCCCATGCAATTGTAATGAGTTCAGGCTGGCCTGGGTAATGGCAGCAAGGATAATGAGCAGAAAGAATGTTCGCTATTAACAGGAGTTACTTTTACTTTAAGGCCCAAGTAGTAAAAAGGCAGATACAAGGATGTAACATGAAGAATACTGTCTTTTCGAGAGCACCACAAAAATCTCTAGTGTTTCAAAATCACTTATAAAGGAGTCTAAAAGTATGTAATGGTATATATTCTGAGTGATATTTTCTATACTAGAACTCCATAAGTTTTTCTATTAACTTTTAAGAATAAAGTCAACTTGGACACTGTTAAAATTCATACAATTTTTATATAATTTTATTAATTAACAACTTATGCTTACAAGTGCTGTTTACGGTCAAAAGTGCAAAAGAGTCAAAAACCAAAAAAGGTGCACAATTGCAATACTCATATGATAACTTATGACCTCGACAACATAAAAACTACAGAAAAAGAACAATATGTAAGAATATTCCAACATATTCAGCAACGATGACGATATGTCAAGAGTAAACATTTTTCCTCGCTGTTTTTTTTACTTAAAAGAAAGAAAGTTAAGAGTACGCGATTCGTTCTTTCGTACCTTGTTTGTTTTTTTTATCATTGGGATAAATAAATAAATATTTTATTTGTTATGCCGAGGAAATTCGCTCAACAGAAGGGGGGAAAAAATATCAGCGAGAAAAGAAGAGCAGCAATTTTTCCTTTTAATTTGTCACCTGCGAAAGAAATTTGCGGAAATAATTATCGCTCGTTCGTTGCGTTGACACATTTCTTCTCCCCCTCTTGTTGACTTCTTCGCTTTTTATTTGCCTGTAAATTGCTTTTAATTTACGGTGAAACATGAAAAACCATATTGTATCAATGTAGAAGCAATAACAACAATAATAATAACAATAACCATAAGAAACAACAATCATTTGGTATTTTTAAAGCGTTTGCCAAATGTTTCATGAATCATTTCGTTTGTATTGGGCATTTGCGGAAAGAGGTTAGTGATATTGACAGGGGGATGATGAGGGGCTGTAGATTGGAGATTGGAGATTAATAGGGTCGATGGTCAGAGTGGCATGTTTGTGGAAACGGAAATGGCAAGGCAAACAGCCAGCTGCGGCCAGATGAAAATGTCAAGTCATCGGGAAAACGCAAGGGGAAAATTAAAAGAACACAGTCGTTTTTTGACTCGTTTGATTTGTAGGTAAGGTAAAGGATTAAATTTACTGCCGAGTTATTAAAGTTTATTTAAAAGCTACATATACATTTTGTAATAATATCTACAAATCTTCTTATAATAGTAAATTACTTATCTCTCTATTAATTCCAAGGTGATCGATTGCATTTTTCCTCTAATTCTATTTACAAACAAATAATTACTTAATCCCATTTGCATTACTGACCTATCAAATAGTTATTTCCGTCTTTATCATTGCTTCGTTTTTCTCGCATTTTCTTTTTCATTGTTTAAGAGCTGCAAAACTAAAATCAAGATTTTTCCTTCCGCTACTTTGCATTTCTCGTTATTCTCTTTTACAATCTGTGCTCTTTTCTGCTTTCCATTTTGCACCTAGAGATTCTTTTTTGTTGTTGTGCTACGTTTTTACAATATATATATTTTTTGTTATTATTAAAGTATTTTTTTGTCGTGTTTTGTTTCGCTTGCATTTCCGTTGGTCTTATCAAAGCGGTGGGTAACATTTTTCTCGAGAAACTCGAGGGTAGCGAACTGAATACCAGAAGAAAAGGGGAAAAACTCCAAATGTCGCGTTTAGACAAGCTCTTTGAGCTTAGTTGCGTTTTAAATACCCTGCATTAATAAAAAAAAAACAAAAATTAACAGAGTTTTATGTTTTTAGATCAATCATGAAGGTGTCTAAAATTATGCAAAACATCAGCAGACCTTAGGATTTAAAATATAGTGTTGCCTACTTTTAGACACCTTTAATATTTAACAATTATTTTTATTGCCCGTTTCAGTTTTGCAAAGTTCATAAAACTTCCTGCAAACTAATATGAAAAAGGGTATACAAGTGGGGAGAAAAAAGTTTGCCTTCCGTGGAAAACATTTCCCTCACGAGTGACTGGATTTGTTGTTGTTGCTGCTGTTACTGCTGATGATTATGTTGTAGTAAATATACGTATATATTGTGTCCCCTCCGATCTTTTTCGGTTAACAAACGCAACAGTGAAAGCCATCGGGAGGGGTTGCGATAGGGGATTGTGATATGGGGCTCTCGCTTCTGGTGACGTCTTGCGGTCGTTCATCTAACAACCTAAATAAGTTTCGCTGCCTTCGCCTCCATGGAGAGAATACTATACATTTGTTTGTGTGCATATTTTATTTTTTATGGTAATGGAGCACAGACCCCGACCATCATCATCGTCATCGTCGTTGCTGCTGTCGTCGCAGCCGCCGCCGCCAACTCACTTGCTGTCCCACTGTTCCATCGACCGACTGATTCACTCTATGAATAGGCCTAGCCTAGCCCAAAACAACATAAAATAATGCCAAGCGAAAAAAAAGACTGCAGAAAAAATGGCAAGCGGCGTTGACAGGCAGAGCTTGAAGTTGTATTTGAGTGCGTGTGTGTTGGCCAACAACTCCTTGGAACAGCCTATATTTAGCCAAAAACTCCAACCGGGTCGGCATTTCAAGTGTGCGTAATTGTGTTTGCTAAGAAATAAAATAAAATTCAATATATCTGCAGAAAATACAGCGAAAGAAATTAGCTTTATGAAAGAATTGAACTGATTAGCTTATCCTAACAGAAATATGAGTCCAAATTGACTCCAAAATTCTTTAATAAAAAACATCTAAAATCCTATTAACTTTTACGATTGATTTCAATTGAGATAAAAATGCAGTTTGATATCGTAAAAATATTCGTTGATAAATAAAACAGAACATTCCAGTTTGATGACTCGACAAACAGTCAAACTGTTCTAATTCAACTAGATCCGGGTATTGAGCCGGTCCAAAGGAATAAAAAAAAAATACTATCGTATTCAATAAATAATAAAATAACTAAAAAGGTACGAAAAATTGATAGTTGGTAATTTGAATACACTCACCAGTAAAAAACCTTTATATGCAAATCGTTTACAATTACAGTGTTTAAGCTCTTATCGAGATGAGCTAGTTATGGCATACATACCTACATAATAAATTGCCAAATTATTTCCTACTCAATTTCCAGTAATAAAAATCTATATACCCATACAAAAGCAAACCACACGAAAATCAACAAATCGACAGTTAGACAGGCAGGCGATTGCGGAAAATGATGGATATCAATAAAAACTAAATTACAAATACATAACAGATGTAAAAATAGCTCAAAACATTTTTATATTCGAGCCAAAAAATGCAAACACTTCAATTTGCGTTTTCAACTGTGGGGTAAATGGTAAATCGGGTGGTGTTGGCAAAACACTCGTATGCAATTTGTCCCAGAGGCAAAACTCTTGCTCTCACATTCTGATGTATGAAAAAATAGCTCTAAAAATAAATAAAGCCAGACAGGGAGAAAAATCAACTTTGTTGTTTAATTCGTGGCAGTGCGTCACATTAGTTTAAAGCAATTTTCATTATTCACTATAATAACAAATGCTAAGTTTAAGGAAAGGCTAAAGAATTTCAGTATAATTTTTTTAAGACTTATGTTTTTAGTTTTAATTGAAACTATCTTGAAAATACCTATAGTCACTGTGCAACAAACTGTATCAATATTCATTTTCCCGCTCCACCAGTCTTTTTGATTATTTTGTGTTTTCTTTTTGCGAGTTTTGTCATCAGAGCCCAGGGGGTTAATGGTTGGGGAGCAAATACATATTCGCCATTCCCTCAGTTGTTCTCCATCTGTCGCAGACACCTGCTCACCTCACCCACCACCTCCTAGCAAAACGATGAAAATAAATAATGCGAAAAAAGTGGAAATAAAAAATATATGAAAAGTAGAATTTGTTTTGACTGAATGTCATTGCAGTCAACAGTAGTCGTCGTCAGTAGCCGGCAGCACTGAGTTCAGTCTGCCATTCAGCTTGTTTGCCTGCCTGTCATGGACTCTATGACGATGATTACAAATTTTTATTTATTTTTCCTGATTTTAGTATTTGTTTATTGTGCCATGTTTCAATTGGCTGTTAATTATAACTGACTGGCTTTAATATATGACTTTTTGTTGACGAAAAAATCAAATTTTAAAAGTCAATCAAAGTTTGTTGGTTTTTGATAAAAAATATAGGTATTTAATTTTCTGCTGATATTGGGATTTGGATACACTTGGAATCACTTATAAAAGTGCCGAAAAGTAAACAATTAAGGAAAATACCTACTACTGATTCAAAAATATATTGTTGCATACTTTTAGACACCTTTATAAATGCTTTCAAAATCCTAATAATTTAAATAATTTTCAATAGAAAGGAATTTTGTAAATAATTATGATTACACAATTCATAAAGCAAGCTGATTATATTCAGGGTTTTTCTATTTCTAGTGTAATCTCAACTCCTGCCAACAAAACGTTAAAAACTTCTAAACTTTGTTTACTCAGCCACACGCTGTTTCCTCCTATCTTATCCCCCACTCAAATAAAATAGTAATTTTGACAGTGCCGAAAGAAGGGGAGGCCCGAAAAAAGAAGAGAAGAAAATTAATTTGCAATGCAAATTACTTTTAATAAATTTTATAACATTTTTTTTCGCTTCCCACTAGCAAGTGGCAATGGGTAATGGGGATGGGGCAGCTGTTGCTCACTTTTTTTTCCTTAGCGGGGGGGTTGGAAATTGGGGGTGGAAAGTGGGCGGCGGTGGGCGGTGTCTGTCTCATTGCTCTTGCCAGACTGACGGCGGGCGAAATTAAGCGTCGCAACGGCATTTTATGAAGTGGAGAAGAGACTTCGGCTGGGGCCACCGAGAAAATGGAGGAATGGACAACAGGAACAACCGATGACAGGGTGGATAATTTATTCCAGGGGTGAAACGTCGCGGAGGGGTCGATGGGTTCGTTGGAAGCATTTAATAAAACGTGCAGCAGCAGCAGCGGCAGCGGGAAAATAAGACCATGAGGGCCGAAAACTCCAGACATTTTTTTGGCCAACTTCGGAATAACAGAAAACTTTGCTTCATCAGAAGGGAGCCAGAAGTGAGCACAGAAATGCAAAAAGCTTCTTGTCTCGGCTTAATTGAGGCTCGCTAAAGTTCATTGGCAATTTCAATCGATTATCTTGAAAATTTCTCTGTTTTGGATATAGTTTTCCAATGCAGTTGTTCAAAGTTTGAAATGTAATTTATTGTTAGAGTGCCATTGTATTAAACTTTTATCAAAAGATTAAATTTATTTACATTTTAAAGTCTCAAAACGAAAGAAGGAGAAACCTTTTACATAATAACAGATTTGCTTCGTTCATTATTTTATTATTTATTATTATTTCTAATGACATCGCGTGCCGGGCCAATAATAAACCAAGCAGGTCCACACCCCTCAATTGCCGCCACCCAGCCAAATTAACTTTAATAACTTTACGGGTTTTTTTCCCTCTTTTTATTTGTTTTGTTGGTTTTTCTCCTTTCTTTTTCTTTCATTTCATTTTTTTTTAATTTATATTTTATACCCTTTTAAGAGTCACTTGCATTTTAGGTTTATAATCATAAAATAATTTCTTATATTCAAGAAAATGTTTTGTTTTTGTTATTAGTTTGGTTTATTTACATTTTTTGCGGCATTTTTAAATGCTGTTTGCTTGCTGTTCATGGCCTTTGCTTTTCAGGTTTTTTTATTTTAACTATTATTATTTTTTTTGTTGCCATATTGACTTTTGAACAACAGATAATATAGTTTTTATTTATTGGTTTGGCTTTTGAAGCCATAATTCATTTGTCTTTCGGGTTTTTATTCGGTTGTAAAAAATAGAATCGAATTAATGGCTACTATTAATCAATAGTTTATCTGGTTTTTCAATAATAACGAGTTAAAAATTGCAAGAGATTAACTATGCTTGGTTTTAACTCTTCTTTCAGATTAAAAAATCGAATTGTTATTCGTTTTGTTTAAATTATGTGAAAAACGTATGCACAACAGTATTTAAATCGGCAATATTCCTTTGAGTGAATCACATTCTGGCCTGCTGTTTGCTGACAAACCTTTCATGGCCATGCACGATTTACATTACTCATTTGGCAGCTAATTACAAATGCCGAGCTAATAAATTTAAGTTATATTAAGTGCAATGGCAACAGCAAATCATGTAGAAAAGATGGGGGAAGGGGAGATTTTTTCTTGCTAATTAAAATGCAGTCGGGCGAAGCAAAGGTAAACAAATGGAATAAAATGCATTCCGTAATTTAATAAGCTACATTGGCTACGAAGCCATAAATAAAAAAAGCAAAGCTTATAAGAACCTCTGAATACATAATATTATGTCAAAAACAAAACGAAGGTCCAAGCTAAAAATTATAAACAAACAAACTATCTCTCTCTCTTTTTGCCACAGTCTCTAGAGAATTATGCAAATCAACCGAGTGATTCTGTCCTTGAAAATTAGTGCGATGAGCGCTTGAATCGAACGCTTTATAAGTACAATTTGTATAAATAAGGAATATAAGTGCAGAATGAAGGCGTGATTTAAGTGCTTTTCCTATTTTACATATAAGCTCTTCCTTTAAATGAATTTATCATTCAATTAATTATTCAATTCGTGGAATCTCTGCATTCTTTAGTAACAAAATAATTAAATAATTCAAGTGCATTTAACGCAAACTCGCCTTGTGTTTATAACTTATAATTTGTAAGCCACTTAGGGCGATCAAGTTGTTGGTTTGTTTGTGAATGACCACCAATAGGGCGAAAACAATTTAAAATCGAAGGATTTTGCTGGACAATTAAGGCCATAAGCGATGACGACCAAGGGCGGGGCCGAAAGGGGGGGGTGGGAGATGTCAGGCGTTGGCATTCCGTGCAACACGTTGTGGCAAGGACATAACAAGTACAAGCCCTCTCACACATGTTGGTTACCATACGGTGTTGGCCATGAAAAACGCGACTCGCAAAATTGTTGCGTGGTCAGGAGGAGGCCGGAGGAAAAGGAGCTCGCTTAGCGGGGGTCTTCCGGATGAGGTTTCCTGAGGCCTGCTTGCTACCATAACATGGTAGTCATTAACCCGCCCCCCACAATGGTTACGCCCCTCTCTGTGTTGACCACATCCCCAACAGGCATGTGTGTGTGCGTGCGGTTTCTGGCCAGTTTCGTGTGACAATTTTCCTACGGTTTTCCCGCACATTTTCTTTCTTTTTTTTCGGACTCCGAATCCGCACTTTACCCATTAGCATGGCCAATAAGCATTGCCGGCGGTCCTCCATCCCTTTGTTTTAGTAATTGCCGCTCAGTTTGAATGGGAAAACGAAGTTGGTCAATGTGCGCGTACATTGCAGGTTAATCCCCTCATTAGGGTGTTGAGAGAGAGAGAGAGAGAGAGAGGGGTGTATAAGCAGCTTTATTTCGCGGTCCCCTTTGAAAAAGATCAGTTGTAAATAAGATGTTTCAAAGGGATAACTTTGAGCATTACTGTTGGTTAATGAAATATCATCACTTGTAGGAGAGCTTAACATTTGCTTTTTAATTGGAACTTGAAATGGTTTTGGTTTCTTGATAAGTTTATAAGAAAATCCTAATAGATTTAAACAAATTAATACAAGTGTGAGCAAAAAGAGTTCATATTCTTACTTTTGACACGAATTCCCCTGAATTCTACTTCTACACTCATTTTTCTTCACACCAAATTTTAAATATTAAAGAAACAACTGATTTCTACGAACAAATATTTTTTTTTTTTTTCTGAATTGTTTTGTAAAATATTTCAGAAATATTGTTGTAAGGAAATACCCTATCTGTGGTGAAACTATTAAGTGTCATTCCTGGCTATCCCCTTGAAAATAATAAATCCCTTTCCCTTCTTCAAATGTTTTTTGTTTTTCTCGGTTAATTGTTGCATGTCTCGTCAGCGAGGCCAATGAACCTAAATTGTGGGCACGTGTCCTTTCGGTGGACACGCAACAAAAATCCCACAGGGGAAGGACATACGAATAAAATATAAACGCAATGGTAGATCTTTTCAAAACTAGCAATTAACAGATTAACCACCTGAAGGGGTTAAAATCTCATCTAGAAAACCGGGGAAACAATGCAAAAGTAAACGACGTTTATAATGTTTGCCTTTGCCTTACTAAGTTCTAAAGCCTCTTGCTAATATTTGCCTTCGCTTATCAACAAATGCGACTCGGTGTTTCTTCACACCAACGGCGACGTATGCGGCGTATACGTAATAAGCAATCAATTGCAAAGGAAAAAATAAAAATAAAAGCAAGTGAGAAAAAAGTTGACAAACCGCGTCAAACCCATTCGATAGTCAATGAAAAGAGAATTGTGTGAGAATTCGAATACCTCGACTTGTTTCATTTTTCTTACATGCTTTTTTGCATTTATTTTTGTTCTCGTTGATTTTGCTGTTGTTTTCTTGTTTTTGTATTCATTTATTTTTGTTTTTCGTATTGGCTTTGCGTCACCATCTGTCGCTCTTTCTCTCTCTCTCTGTTTTTCTGTTTTTTCCGTCATTTGCTTGGACTTCCCACATTGTCGTTCGCTTTTGTTTCACTTCTTTCCTCTGCTTCTTTGCCTCTTGGCTTACATTTGGATTGCAAATTGTTGCTTGCTATTTATCGCTTTCTAGCTGATTTAATTAATTTTATTTCCACATCTAGATATACACATACGTTTAAACGTAATATTATATTAAATCGAACTTTTTTTCTTTTATCTTTGCAGGTGAGTTCAAAACCTTTTCGTGGGGAAAGCTAATGAAGAGTGAGTGTAAGAATTAAGATTCGGTTTCGAAATAGTTAAAGTGAAGAAATCTGCCTGCCCTCTGCCGACACACGCACATTATACGCTGTGCATAAGTAAATTGATCATTATAAAATTTTAACTTGAAGCCATTAGAGTCAAACTTGCCAAGGGAATAAATATCATAGCTATCAACTTGACTTGGACAGTTGAAAAGTTCAGAGTGCCCATCAACAAGTCAATGAGGAAGTCGGTCGAAACTCATAAGTGGACAACAAAACCCTTTCTCGTCCTGCAAAAACGTGCATAGTCAAAGGGCAAGCCTAGCCCAGGAATAGAGCTTTTGATAGTGGAAAGCTTTTTTTTTTAGACAATAGCCTGGCTAAAAAGAGTCTGAATTCTAGCCAGACAGAGAGGGAAGACTTGATGAGTTGACTATTTGCAATGTTAGCAACAAATGGGAGCAGATCCTTTAAAACAACAATACCAAAACGATGATGATAAAGGACCAAAGAGAACGAACACAGAGTTAGAGCAAGGGGACATAACAAAATAGGGAGAAAAGAGGAAAAAAAACTGACATATGGTAACAAAAGCCTGCTGGGCCGGGCGATAAAGGGGCGAAGTTTGTTTCGGGTGGCAAAATGGGACGCATACCAACTGTGTAGAGTGCATTAAACTGCGCCCAAGTCAATGCAAACACACACGAGTGCCAGACAGGGACAGAACAGGAATAATACGTCGAGAAAGAGAGGGGAGAACTGTGCTGTGGCAATACCATATCAAAATACTCTGAAATGGCTATTATTTAAATTAAGCTTAATGCATGTTTTTAAAATCTAAACTCAGAAATGTAGTAACTAAAACAGAAATCTTTAGAGTTTTTAAATTCCTTGAAATGATGCTCATAGGAAATGTAACAATTTATATATTGCATACTTTTTGCCACCTTTATTATAGATGTGATTTCTGTATGGTATTTTCTAAAAAAAAACCGTAAATTTAAATATTAAATTAAATATAAAACCCCGAAACAAATGTTTTGTAAGATAGCCTTTACCTCAATTATTAAAGTGCATCGCAGATTCACTCAGCGCTTTTCTATTTCTTGTATTTGTATTTATTTAAGCAATGAACTGCTTTTAAAACATTTGTAATATACATTTTGTTTTTTCAACAATAGCACCAAAACACATAAGGGGAGTTTTTCGACGATATTGTAGGCACATTGAATTACAAGTTTGAAGACGATAACTGACGATTTTTCGTTAAATATCGAAATCAGCTCCAAAATAGCCAAATGGACATTCCTGCCTGTTGGGGAAGTTGTTCCGACGATGGCGACAATGACGACCAAGTCGTCGAGTAGCTTACGGAGTCGCCGATTGGCGGAAAAAAATCCAATCCACTGGTGGATTTACAAAAAGCTTCAGCTACATGCCAAAACCCGCGCACATACACACATATGCACGTCGTCGAAAACAATAATAAATCTCAGCGGCAGCGGCAGAAAAAATCATAAAAAAAAGTAATGTAACAAAGGCAGTCGGAGGCCCATAAAAAAGCGCAAATAACTCAAATAAAAAGAAAGACAGAGAAGTACAAGTAAAATAAAATGAAATGAAATAGTCGGCAGCACCTCCCCACTAGCCCCTTTCATTTGATCATCGGACCCACACTCTCCCATCAACTAGAAATCGAAACGAATCGAATCGAAGAGCAGATGCAACAAGAAGTGTAAGACTGTGAGGAACCAGTCAAAGTAAATGGTCGCCAAAGCGAAAGGAAATGGGGAAAAAAAGCGAAGAGCAAATTTCCGAATGTTGGGTTTTTGGGGGTGGCTACTGTATGAAATAATAAAACTGAGGGATAAAGAGAAGGCAGACGGATATGAGTGAGGATATACATACTATATTGTGGTGCAATGATATATGTGTGCAAAATAATAATAATAAAAATGGTGTAATAAAAATTCAGTGGCGGGATTTGTATGCAGCATAGGGATACAGGATCAAAACAAAATAATATCTAAGGATTGAGTTATAAAGTTGTAACATGGTAGGAAGTACAGAAGTTTTGAAATCTATAATAAAGGTGCCCAAAAGTAGGCTGTGAAAAAATAACGCCATTTTAAATTCGGAATATATTGTTGCATACTTTTAGACACCTTTCTAAGTGATTTCAAATCACTAGGGCATTTTTGCGACAAATGGATTTACCAAAAGGATACATACCTCAACCTGGCTAATCTCCCGAGTTCAGTTATATTGATTCCAATATATTCACCTCTGGGTAGACTGACTGGGCAACTATGACAACAATATAGAGGTGGGGAGGTGAAAAAGGAAATGCGAAAACCCACACACATTTACCTAGAGGTATACAAATACATTTCGCTATAGATATATATATGTACGTACATATGGGAGCGATTGTTGGCCAACAGATATGACCCGACTCATTTAGACCGGCAGCAGCAGTAGCAACAAAGTTAGCCATTTATTCTGTCGAAATGGATGGAGGGGGGAGTGAGGATGAGGAGCGGAGTGGCTTATAATTATAGCCGCTGTTGTATTTGCTAATGGGATGGCCCATGAATGGGCGTCGTCGTTTGGGGCGTGGCAATTAAAGCACCTTGTCCAAGTGCTGCGATTTCGGGTAGAGTGCAATCAGTTGAATTGCAATTGGGGTATTTGGGAATTGGGCTTTGCAGCCATTAATACTGTATTTATAGAGGTCTTGTACACGAATGTGATGACCCAAGCTGATGAAATCCGTTGTAAATCAGGGCTGTGAACATTACAACGATAATTCTATTTTCAATTGTGGTTGAAGGGATAACGATAGGGAGTGTAAACGAAATTACCACAACAGTCTAAAAATATAGAACAATAAAAGTTCAATGAATTCCTTCTAAAATAGAGCTTAAAACTATCCATTTGTTCGATATTTTGACAATATCGATGTTTAAAAGGGAAAACATAAAATAAATATCTAGAAGTATCAAAATATCGATATTTTGTTAAGCTCCAAAAGGATTGTAACTTTTTTCAATGCGAATGTATTCAAGACACCAGTTTTATCAAAGGCACCCCCAATGGATAATTTTTAAAATATAAGAAAAAACATAAAAAAGGTTCTTTTCACCAAACTCAAAACCGAAATGAGTTGGATTAACTGCAAATAAGAGCTCCCACACCCTGAGTTATTTAATCCAGTCTATTAGCTTCCGATGCACAACTATCAATAAATCGAACATGCCAGAGCCAGCAGACCAAAAATTAAGTTTGCCTTCGACTATGTTTGCTTTCCATGTGCCAGTAGTACTCCAAGCAATCCAATACCAACTCAATATTGGCTAACCGAAAAAAAGGAAGAGGGACAACAAAAAGTTGCCAAAATTTTTTGTAGTTTTCCAGTGACTTTTGGCCAAAAGCGGAGTTGCAAGTTGAGTCTCGCACATCAACAGGATTTCATTTCGCTCTCTCACTTTCAGGGTCCTACATGGCGTATGTGTGATATTACGTATACGCAGTGGGTTTCAACCGAGCACTTTAGACATTTTGATAATTGCTTCACAGTAATGTTTTTCTTGTTGCTGGCTTAACTCGGCAGGGTCAACATGTCATACTAATTTTATGGCCCGGCCCCCAAACCCAAAAAATAAACCCAGCCAAGTAGCAGCAGCCCAAAAAGGAGTCTGTCTCGTCTCGTCGCCCGGTCTGTGAACTGTGAATGGCCTTTTGTGTGTATATATAAAGGAGCATGGACATGACCGGGTGCAGGGGGAAGTTCACTGTCCACTGGAGTCTGGGTTTTCGGTCGGTCGGTGGAGAACTAGAATGCCCTGAGCTACGCATTTTTGCGGTGTTACAGCGAGAGTTGAGCATTTGTTGTCCTTTCTATGCGAGTCCTGCCGCAGCAACTTCCAAGTGAATGGACAGGACACGACACACAATGATCGGCCACAAAGTATGCTATAGTTTTCTCGGTTGCCCACTATTTTTTGGTAGAAATAGCAGAGCACTCGAAAATCGATGCCAACTTAAAAACTTCACTCGCATATGCTTCCGGCACACATATTTTCGTTTCGTTTGGCAACTGTGGCACTGGAACTTTCTGGCACTAGTTTCAATAAGCTACCGAATTCATTGATATGGAATCGAGTTGCTTATTTCCTTGGCAAGGGCCGCACTTGATTATTAGTCGATGATCATATGTGTCGCAGTTACAATGCTTTTACAACGGTTTTTGAACGTTCTTTGATAAGCATAATTATATTTGAGATAATTTAAAAAGGTGTCCAAAAGTAGGCAGTGAAATTTGTGTTGCATACTTTCAGACATCTTTATAATTGAATACCAATCGATATCAAATTCTATCAAAACTTCTATTGACTAGAAATATCGATTCATTTATAAATTTTTTCGCTATCATTCTTCATCCTTTCGATCAATAACACCAGTTTACAAAAAAAAATTGATGAAATACGCACTTCATGAAACCTTTATTTTCCGGTAAGGTACATCTTTCTGATTAAGAAAAGGGCACTTAGAATTTTTTGTATGGTACCAATTTTTTTTTAAGTGTAAAAAACGTTTTTGACGCTTTTTTAATTTCTAACTCGACCTGTGATTAACCGATTGCGGCCATCGGAGACTCATTTTACAGGTAATAGAATACCCTCTAACTTTCTCATACACGGCATTGAGTTCCATTCATTAGTTTAGAAGCTACACTTTGTCAAAGTTGAAAATGGTAGAAAAAATGCAAAAATGCTGGTATAAATGGCTTCGTTAAAAATACACGCCTAAAAACCGAAATTAGTTTTATAGTTTTCTCTGGTAGAGGGTTCTTAGACGAAGAAAACAAGATATTGATCATTGCAATCCACCAGCAAATTAATTTGATATTCATTTTTGAAGCTTCCGAAAACGGTGATTTTTTGGCCGTTTACTGCTGTTAACTGGCTCAACAGGGCTCTAACAGGGCTGTAATACCCGTTTTCCCCAACGTAAAAAATCGATATAAAATCGAAACCTTGGTTGTTTTTGGAGTTGATGGTCTTATTAGTTGGCTTAAAGATGTATCTTTAAGTAGAAGTTATAAAACTAATTTCGGTTTTTATGCGTGTATTTTTAACGAAGCCATTTATGCCAGCTTTTTTGCATTTTTTCAAACTTTTTCCACTTTGACGAAGTGTAGCTTCTAAACTAATGAATGGAACTCAATACCATGTATGAGAAAGTTAGAGGACAATCTATTACCTATAAAATGAGTCTCCGATGGACGCAATCGGTTAATCACAGCTCGAGTTAGAAACTAAAAAAGCGTAAAAAACGTTTTTTACACTTAAAAAAAAATTGGTACCATACAAAAAATTATAAGTGCCCTTTTCTTAATCAGAAAGATGTACCTTTTCGGAAAATAAAGGTTTCATGAAGTGCGTATTTCATCAATTTTTTTTTTGTAAACTGGTGTAATTCAATTAGGCCGCAAGACAGCCTCTAGCATTGTTGGGCATCAATCAGGTTTTTGCCCATCAGGATTATTGAAGAACTCGTGTATTAAATCACTCTACGGAATGATGGTACAAAACAGAAATCGAACAGAAGAAAGGAATTCAAATTGCCTGGCCGGCGAGCAAGAAAAGCTCTGCACCTGACACTCACCTCGATACGAGTTCAGCTATTGGACATACATGCATAGGCCTAACTGTTGACCTTATAGCTTTTCTCGATTTTCCGGCTTTCGCTGTTCAGCTTCTCTTTGCATTTCCCAGGACTTTCTTGTTTTTCCAATTTTTTCTTTTTTATCTTCAACAAGATTTATGCCGCTTTGTGTCATAATTCTAACGCTCTCCTAGTTTTGTTTCCTATTTTTTTTCGTTCTCTCTTTGGTGTTAGCTTATGTCGGAGTCAGGCGACAGAAAGATATAGAAAAGAACAGAGGTCAGCCAAAATTGTGCAGTGTTTTATTGCAACTATTCCACTTGATTTATACATCACATTTTAGTGTTCATAATTTCTTATTTTTTGATGCTTACGCATTTTAATAGCTTACCTTTCTTAGCGCTTGAAAGTGGGATTATGTGAATTCATGTTTATTCTTACTTAAGGTCTAAATCTAGTTATTTGCGAAATCCAGTCCTCAGGTTATTATTCCTTTGGGGGACGAAAATCCGGTTGAGCTATAAAAAATGTATAGAATTAATTTACCAGCTTAAATATGACAAATTTCTGTGTAAATTATATGCCAAATTAAGAATTATTAGAAGATAATTTCTGATCATTTCCATGAATCAAAAAATGTCTTGGGAATAATTGAGTGGTTTCTTTTCATTCCTAAAATATAATTCTAACCAAAATAAAAAAGAGATAGCAAAATATTAATTATTTGACCTAATTAGCTTTTGTGACTGCCATAACTTTTGATTAGAAGTGAATTAAGTTGGGTGGCATATAAACACCCTTAAGTGCTGTCACTAATATATTCCAGTATTTCCTGCTAATTTCGACATCATTTTGCCTCACTATTTTGTGTCAGTCACAAAGTCATCGCCGAAAATATGCCAGCAGCTCAATTTGCCTTGGGGAAAAATGTCGTTTTCTTATGGCTCATCCTCTGCCATTTAGCATTTACCATTTGCCACCCGGGCAATTACAACCAGTCAGTCCAACCCGCATTTGACACCCAGAGCCGAGGAGCTCGAAACGAAAATTTCATCAAAATCTGTCACGTACGTGTGGCCACCAGAATCCAAAATCCAGAATTCAGAATCCAGAAGCCAGCAGCACACCCATCCACTTAACCCCATGATGATGACGATGTCGTGTTTGCTGCTGCTGTGTTTTGTGTGTTTGTTGTTCTTCGCCTTTCCAGCTTTGTTGTGCACATTAATTTTGACGAAAACAATTTCATTTAACGGCATTTCCGGCAGCAGCAGCAGCAGCAGTAGCATATATCGCATCGCTAGACAAGCGACACAACTACGACATTTTAACCGAAAACCAACCCGAAACCCCAAACCCAAACCCGAATCCAAAACCCCAAACCCCAAACACACAAGTTGGCAGACAACAGACAACACAAGATGAGTTAACCAGGCGCATAACTGTATAAGTATGTGGAGGGAATGGGACTTCTCGTTGGGACAGCAACAAAAGGAACCGTTTGGCACGAGCATCTGGGGCTGGTCAATGCATTTCCCGGCTCCACTTGATTGTATTGTCATTGTCAGGGCTTTTGAGTAGTTGACCGTTCTTGAGAACTTTAATAGTTGGGGTATATTTGGTAGAGGCATGACAATTTTCAAGTGATAATATAAATAATCGGGAGTTTTGAGATAGTTCCGATAACAAGCTATCGAGAGTAAGAAAATAATGTTTATTATTATCAAAAATTATAATAATAAACCATTTTGTCTTATATATTTTTCGATAACTTTTTGATATAAATGTCAAGAATCCTAGAGAACTAGACATACAAAGTTAGTTAAGAGAAATTTTTAAATTAAAAATTTTTCGCTTTTGAGTAGTTTACCGTTCTTGAGAACTTTAATAGTTGGGGTATATTTGGTAGAGACATATAATTTTCAAGTGTTAAGTGAATAATCTGTAATTTCGAGATAGTTCCGATAACAAAATGATAATTTTTATTATCATGATTTATCATAATAATGGATCATTTTGTCTTCCATATTTTTCCAGAACTTCTCGATATATGTAAATGTCGAGAGCCTAAGTAAAACTACAAAGTTAGTTAAGGGAATACTCTTGGTAGTATAATAAATAAAAAATTTAGATATATCTGAAATTAAAAAAAAAAAACTGTTATTTGCTCACAAAAATGAAAAAAAACCCTTAAGCTTTTTCAATCTACTAAATGTTAGTCATCTTATTTTTCTAACAATTTATAGGGTATTTCCGGCTTCGTTATGACTTGTGAGGCGCGATGATCTCAGCATTCCTTGTGCTTATATATATTTGCCATATTTGAAATTCCCATTATGTTCCGTCGCTGCGTCCGACTGCTCCACTCGGTGGTGTTGTTAGTGTTGTAAGGGGAAGTTGTGTCTAACACGCACGTACGACCAATGGCATGACCCTGCGCCCCCTGCCCCTTTTCCAACCCCATCCCCAACACCACCCACTCAATTCCGCCGGCTCATCCCACCGAGTTCCCCTTTCAAGCGACTTGACTTGATGTTTTGCTCAATATGCCAGTCAGTCACTTGGCCGGGAAAACA
The DNA here is from genome assembly GCA_037075205.1 of Drosophila prostipennis. NCBI lineage: Eukaryota > Metazoa > Arthropoda > Insecta > Diptera > Drosophilidae > Drosophila > Drosophila prostipennis. The sequence continues at coordinate 952,781 of JBAMCJ010002255.1, read as the reverse complement.
TGGCCAAGAAGGGGGGTTGAGAACCGAAGTAGACATTTGGCGAAATGATTTTCATATTTTGCGTGAGAGCAGAGCTGCTTGTTTGGTTATGCCTTCACATACTAATGCGATGTAAGCTCACACTCCTGGAACTGAAAGGAGGAAATTTCATTTGAAACCAGTAGTACCAGTGGCAACCTCCCCCTTCCACGAAATTCAAATTAATGAGGCGTGTCTCACTTATGTTTGGCTGCCTGTGTCAATATACCAGAGCAATAGCAATAATATTATCGTTATTGTTATTTATTGTTGCTGCATATTTACCCAATGGCCACGCCCCGCAGTTTATGGCTTTTGCTGGGTGGCCAGCGTAAGCCGCTTAAATAATTAGTTAATTGATTTCACTGGCCACTCTTGAAATATATGTGTGCAATTATTTTCCGTTTTTCAGTGGTTTCCACGCAAATTATCATATGTGTAAAATTCTTTAGTCATTATTTTGATTAATTTCAGTTTTGGTTTTCCCATTTCATCGGCGTTTTTGTTGAATAATTAGGAGGGGAAAAAATATAAAGGATTGCTTGTGAAAATATATAAAGTCTAGTTAATTAGTGTGCTTATGTAAATTTGTAGTTTTAAAATAAACGAATATTTCGTGTTTATAGACTGGATGGATTTGCATTCCTTGACTGCCCTATCATTTTCACTTAAAAGGCTCTCCCAATAGCACCTTTACATGCCAATAAAATCGTTAACTCTGCGTCGGGGATTTCTTGACCGACCGTTCGCGCTTAATTCCTTTATTTATTTAGCTGCGTTTTGACACTTAATTCCCTACCACTCCACCTCCAGCCACGCCAAGTGATGCTGTCCCAACCTGCACCTCCTCTCCATTATCATCATCATCTTCGACTTTTGTCTCGCTTTCCTCCATGGCAACCGCAAACAGTTTAACGCGACCACAGCGTCCACGGTTGTAATCAACTGCCACTCGTCCTGCGGCACTCGACAGTGGGTCAAAGTTTGAAATTGTACAGTAAATAATCTACATCAAAAAATAAAATGAACATCAAACAAAATGAACACCAAATTCATGGACAAGTTCATATTATTGCGTTTACCGTTTAAACGGATTATATATAAACACAAAAAAAGAACACATCGCGGTCAAATCGATATGCGCATGGTACATTTCTGGTATTCTGTTTACCAAAATCTCTCTCTCGGAGATTCTCTGACTTCAAAAAAGAGAGGAAGAAGCAAAGCGACTTAAATTATGTGAGTGGGAGGGAGAAGTACAAACTCTCTCAGAGGTGAGCATTTCAAGCATATCGAATTGAGGTGACCGCATATCATGACAAAATTAAAACCACATAACATCAAATCGATCATCGTTTCATATCAATTTGTTTTTTGGGTGTAGAACTCAAATTAAATGCTAACCAAAAAATGTCAGTATATAAAAAATTAGTGATTACAAAATATTCGACACCACTGCCTACTTTTTGTTTACGTTAGCGCAGCGTTCGCATTAAAGGCTACGCGGTTCTTTATTTATGGCCATCAATATTTTATGACGCGCAACGCGCATGAAAAACCGAGGGAAACCGAGAGGAAAGGGGCGAAGGAGTAAGTGCTTGGACAGACGTAAGCATGCTGTCCTAGGAAACCAAGTTAGGTTCCCTGCCCTTCGGCTCCCGATTCCATTCGCCCGCCCCCCGCAGCTAGAACTTAAAGCATAAACGCAATTAAGAAAAAATAAGTGAAAAAGCCAAGTCTAAGGACTAAGGACGAAAATGGGGAAAGATGATGGAGAAAAACTCTTTGCAAATTAGTTTAATTATAAGGAAATGCAAACAAAGCGGCGGTAAAAGCGAGAAGCAAACGCGCAGACATTTCATTTACTATCCAAACAACCCTCGCTGGAGCCTAGCCATGTGTGATGCTGATTATAGCATCATCTGCTAATCCCCAGTTCCCTTAATTAATATTTATAGGTTCTGCTAATCAAAGCAGTAAGGTCTTTAAAAATATGTAGACAATTTAAGGTCCAAACCTTGAAAATGAAAGGTGTAAAATGGCCAAACATTTAGCTGAAATAAATTAAATTTATATTTCTAACAGACAAATATAAGTTTTTTGCCTTTCCAGTTAACAATACTACCTAAAATGCGACTAAAAAGGAAGCACATTTTGTACAATGGAAAATATTTAGCATAATTTATGCGGAAATATTAAAAATAACGACACAAAATAAATACAAAATTTTCATACAAATGGCAAAATAAAAGGGACGAGAAGAACAGGCAATGCGAAGGATTGCAATAATCCAGAGTGAATGGATGAAGGCAACCGGAAATAACTGTTTGTACGCAGAACTGGGGAGTACCAGCTTTAAGTAGAGAAAAAAGTTAAAAATAAACAAAGGACCTATTATTTTGAACTCATACTGCTTTCTAGGAATAGAATTTAACCAGTTCAAAAGGTGCAACTGCCTCGCATACTTGTATGCATTATTTCATTTGCCTTTTAGGGTCTCTAACCTCCTCTATAAAATGTTCCATTGGCATTTTTGGAGTTTTGCATCGCTTTGCGTATTTCGCGTAATTGTGTTTTACACACGCGAATGAAAGCAAACCCCTAATGTCAGGGGTCTGAAAAGTGTACAGTGAAACGTGTGGTGGCGATGGCTGGACCACAAGAATCCCCATTACCCACACTCTTTATTGCTGTTGTTGTTGTTGTTGTTATGGGTATATTGCTGGCCACATCCCGCATCCACATCCACATCCTGTGTCGGTGGCGCCAAAGCGTCCGCATAAGTTTGTTTTTAATGTAACCTTGTTAACAGCAGTCTGCGTTGCACACAACCCAACCATCCAACCATCCATCCATCCACCTACCCATCTATGTATCCACCACCCATTTGTCAGTCGAGGTAGCTATATAGCCATATAGCTCCATTGGCCAACAGGTCGACGTCGATGTCGATGGGCTTACAATTGCATTAGCTAGCTGCTAATAAAAGGATCCTGTTACCCCTGCGGTTCTGGGTTCAATAACATGACGGCAAGCAATTAAAATAATTTGCATTACGTATACGCATCGTTGTTTGGCCCCCCGAACAAATTCCATTCATGCCGAATTTAACTCAATTTTTGGTGTGTTATTAACAAAATCGTTTGTGCTGGGAAATACATTTCCAAAACACGATAAAGATGTGATTATTTTTTGGATATTTATTTTGTATTATCATAAAAGTGTTTTGATCCTTTAAAGATTTATTTAAAATACAATATAACCATAAATACGCGATTACCCGGTGGTGAGCCAAAAGTATAAATAGCAACCCTCGGATATACATAGTTGTGCCGATAAAAAGAAGAAGAGCTCGTATGTATCTCTATCTGTCTGCGTTGTCGGGACTATAGTCTTATCACTCCCCCCGCAAAGCCCCCCGAAAACAAAACGGAGGGGGAAAAAGAATGTGAGGGAGCGCGCACATGTTGCAGAAAGCAGCGTAGAAAATACAATAAATTACGACAGATAAACAAGAGAACAGGGAGCACACAGACAAAATAGAAACGCGAAAAAGTGGGGGCAAAAACAAAAAAGAAAAAAGGAAAACAGTTTGCTTTTACGCTTTGCCTTTCCACCACTGTATTTGCTTTGCTATTTTCCTTATTGTGGCTACGAGAATTATTATTTTCAGTTTTGTTTTATTATGATTTTGTTGATTTTTGTCATTGCCTAATAAATAATATGCGCATAATTCTTGAGTCATCCAAAAAATAGATATCGCAAATTGTCCAATTGAAGTTAATGTTGTTTATACTTGGAATTGGTCATTGGTTTTTGTGAATTTCCGTGGAAATGACACACAGAAAAATAAATCGATATGAAGTTGGATCAATTCTACCTTATTTCATATTAATAATAAGCCGATATGATTTATGTCAAATTTGTGATTTAAACATATCAACTTGATATTTTATCATATCATATACCAAATTTAGTATTTTTTGAACAAATAATGTAAAATAAGGTAAACAAAATCTTTATTCATATCAATATCACTTGATCTTTAAAAAATATAAAATTGACCAGCACATATCAATCTGATCTTTTGTTAATTTGTTTTTTGTGTATATGTATTTTTAGTAACTGTGGCTGTCACGTTTTCCGGAACTGTGACAATAATAAAAGAACTTAATTCTATTTAAACCCTTGCTGAAGGTGCAGCCCTGAACAAGATTTAACAATTGTCACGTTCTTGTTCCTACAACTAAAATGTTATGAAAAAATATGATTTCCATGTTTTTCAGTTGAATTATATATTTTTTATTTTCTTTGGTCTTTACTTTGCACACAATCTTTACACAACAGATATACGGAAACTTGTTTGTTGCACTTGTTTTTCCTCACGTTTGTGTGATTTTTCACAATTTAATTGAAATTAATTGATTAATGTTGAAAACGTTTTTATTGCCTTGGTCTGCTGATGGTTTATGTTGTTGTTACCGCTGTTGTTCTGTTGTTCGGGGCTGCCATTTTGCAACTTGTTGAAAGTTTTCCCCCCGTTTTCCCGGCCAATAGTTTTCCCTTAACAAATTGCGCGATAATTTATTATGAGACGGAAGACAAGGAACGGCGAGACCTCATCAGTTTTGTAATTATCTCGGTCTCTGTATCGCCATCTCTGTTACTCCCCTCCCATAGCCATCTCTCTTTCGCACACACACAAGATGAATTAGTTACGCTTACATTTTGGCATCGGTACGCGATTTGCGGTCAAGTTGAGTTTGAAATTGCCGTCTGTCGTTGGGGATGCAAAGTAATAGTCTAGTCACACTATGTGGGGTAACCTATCGAGTGAGCCAGTAACCCGACTACTCCAAAAAAGTGTTTCCACTGGGTTAACTCCAAATATCGGGTAATGATAGCTAGTGTTTGTTGTTTTTGTTGTTTATCTTACTAGGGATGGACCTTCAACGATAGGAAATAAATACAAAATAGACCGAAAAATACAAAAAAATACTCAGAAATACCAAAGACCCTAAAAGTACCTCACTTTTGCCCACATCTAGTTGCCTATACACAACCTATAAATTTACCCCCCATTTGTGTATAATGAAAACCACATTAAATATGAATGTTATCACTTGTGGGATTATTCGGGTTCATGATTTATAAAGTAGGTAAAGTGGGTATACGGTATACCAGTAGGTAAACTGGTCACAAATATCTTCTTTCCATACCTATTATTTTGATTTGTATCCTGGCCTGTTGCGAATGGAGACGTAAATGCATGTCAAAGCAGCACTTGTGCATAGCTAAACAGTTTTCATTAACTTAATTGATTTGCCCGTAAGGTGGCCAGAAAGCAAAGCAAATACTATCAATCTGAGATAGAACATTTGCTTTTCTTTGAAGTTGTCGTGTGAGAAGAAACTAGAATTCTTTGATTGAGCTTCCAAATCACTTAAAAAGGTGCTTAAAAGTATGCAGCAGAATATTTTAGATCCTGAAAAATGAAGTGATTTATTTTACTGCATACTTTTCGACACCTTTTTTATTGGATTTCTAATATAATTTTTTCCTTTTAATACTCCTTTTTATAATCGACCCAAAAACATACCAAATATATGTATATCCCAATCTTAACCACACGAAGACAGCTGAATTAAGTCCCATAAAAGAGCTTGTACCACAAATCGCTTATATCACCCAATAGCGCCTAAAAGCGGGCAACGAAAAACAATTTAAAGTAACATCGACAACTTTAATGGCCCAAAGGGAAAAAGAAAAGCATTAGAGGGAGAACGAGAGGATATAGAAAGAGGCAGACATATAAAAAGGAGATGGACAGAGGGACACTCGCGCACATGTGTTGCCAAACGCAGCTACCAAGCGAAGATATCTGCTCGGGCATATAACAGATACACAGCCTCAAAAGGGGGTAAAGTAGAAGGAAGAGGGGTATGGGAACAGAGGGGGCGTGGCACAGGCGGTGGACGGTCGCGCGACGCACGAGTAAGTTGTCAAAAACAGCGGCGGCGGCTGCGGCGGCGGCAGACCCAAAGCGCCAAAAAATGTTACCCCAACTATCAAAGTGAAACTTTTGTGAAATAGAGAGAGGGGATATATAATGTAGATTATACACAGACAAACTTGAAGAGGAAACGCCAGCCAGGAACTACCAAAACAGTCATGTGTGTGTGTGTTTGTGGAGAGCAGTAGATAAAAGAATAAAACTCGCAACTAAACTTTAGATACATTTATTTCAAATGTAGTCACGGCAACCAGCAGTCAACAGAGTTCGCAACAGGAACTCATCTAGGCCTCATTGAGATGAAAAAGTACTGCAAAAATTAGCACTGTTTACGCGACAAGATTTGGCCAATTAAAAAGGCTAACTAGATGTCAGAGGTTTGGATTAAAAGAAGGGTCTAGAAGAACACTTTTTTGCTTTTTTTTATTACCTGTAAGAATAAACCCTATCAACCTTTAAACGTAATAAAATTCATTACGCTTTTGAAATCACTTCTAAAGATGACTAAAAGTATGCAATGAAAAAATAACTTTGGAATTGAAACTCCAGATTGATAAAATGTTGATGGATAATTTTGTATACTTTTTGGATTAAGAGAAGGGTCTAAAAGAACACTTTTTTGTTTTATTTTTTACCTGTAAAAATAAACCTTATCAACCTTTAAACGTAATAAAATTATTTACTCTTTTGAAATCTCTTATAAAGATGCCTAAAAGTATGCAATGAAAAAATAACTTTGGAATTGAAACTCCATATTGATAAAATATTGATGCATAATTTTGTATCCTACCCTATAAGTTATTTAAAAACCATGCTGATACCCAAAATTATTTCACATTCATACAAAACGAGAATTCTAGTTTAATCCGCACTTTGATTGAGCAGTGCTTGTCCAACTGTAGGCCGGCAATCAACAGTGGCTGCATGGCGCCAACAACAAAAAGTGGAACGAACAATTGTTGCCAACCGCAAAACTTTTGTCGCTCGCTTTTGTTGGAAATAATAATAACAAAAAAAAAAAAAGTCAAGGGTTTTTGTTGCACCGACTACTGTTGTTTTTCCCCTCCGCTTTTGTAGTTCTTGCAACAATGCAATTTCAATTTAAACTGTTATTATTTTGTACATTTCACTTGAACAATTTCTCTGATTTGTTTTTGTTTTAGCCTGTACTGGCACAGCTGGGCTCTCCCCTTGGTTAAATGGGCGTTATTGTGATCCAATGGACGTGCTAGCTTATTGGAAATCGTTCTGTTCATGTTCGGATATTTTTCTCTTTTCCTCTCTATTTCTCGGAAATTTATAGAACTTAAAGATATTAGCCATGTTGCAAAAAGGGGTGGATTATGTTGCTCATTGCACTTTAGGTGAAATTAAAGTGATATGTTAGTTGATAATATTATTTTTATAGGAAATCTGTAGGGATCTAAAACATATTACAAATTGTCTGAAAACTTGTTATTTTAATCAGATATTTTTTCTGAACAGTAAATTTTTTTCTGAAAAGTTGATTTTTTTTCGAACCCATATCTATTTTTAAACTATTTATCCGCAACTCAATTAAAAACTTTATTAATATGGCTAAGCTATGCTAAACCTCCGCCTCAATACTTGGATTGATTAAAAAGCCACAATTCGTTCGCAATTTAACTTCCTCGACATGATAGCTTAATGATTACACTATACTGCATACTTCACCAGCTAGGCTGTAGAGTGAGAGTCCTGGGGTGAGTGTAGAAATACCAGCGGTTAACCACAGGATGCGCAGCCCACATTATTCCCTAGGCCATTGCTGGCACTTGTGGGCTGGGTTGGGCTGGCTACGTACATGCCCCTTCGCTTAAAGTTACCTTCATATCTAAAGCCTGGCAATTTGAGGCACTTGATTCAGTGGTGGTGGCCACGACCAGTGCAATTTTGCTAAAAGATCCACAGAGAAAAGGGAGAGATTTACAAGGGAGTAAAAAGGATTAGGGAAAAGGAGGAAATTGCAGCAAATGTTATGCCATTTTATTAATGGAATTTTTATGTTGCACATCCTTCTTAGTTGAACCTCAGCCGGCTCTTTAAACTCCAAAATTTGTTTGCCCCAAAAAGAAGATGCTAGGACACAAAAACACAAAAGGCGGTTTTTCTTGTTGGGTAGTTCCGTAGCAAACAGGACTCTATAACCCACATCAATTTAAGTTAAATCCCAAAAACTATTATCATTTTAATCAAATCAAGACGTCGGACAGCGAACATAACAACAACCCAAGCGAATAGCCGTGCTAAAAGAACGAAAAACGGTGGAAAGAATAGGTGGAAGAAGGTGGAAGAAAAAGGTAGCCGAACTTTCTATAAAACTGGAAAACTAGAAATACTCTTATTAAATATTTTTCATTATTTCAAATCTTAAATCTGAAGAATGTTAAATTTACTAAATATTGGATTTTAAAAGTTTTAAAAAGGGAGTTTCTATAATAATCCCTATGGTAATTCCGTTTAAGAAGTATTTAAAAAAAAGTACTGATTTAAAAATTTTATTTTATTAAATTTTATTTTAATAAAACTCATATTTAGAACATAGAAACAAGTTCTGAAAATCGAATTCAGTGATCTCAAATGTACTTTATTCTAATGTAAATAAGAACAGACTTTACTGGAGTGCAACCCTCAATTGTGACTGGAAAAAGTATTAATAAACAGGGGGAAAAAGTGGGAAAATACCCAAGCATACTGCTAAAATGGGGCAACCAACCCAAATGACCAAGGCAGCCAGCCGACAGGAGGAGGCCCACTGTGGATGTTGGAGCAGATGGGGAAAAAGTGTGACAGGACTTTACTAGGTGGAAGGGAGGGAGGAAGGGTAGCTCGAACTAGGACGACGACGTCTCGTTAAAAGCCAACGCCAGGTGGGAACAAAAAACGATAAAATTAGGACCAAAAGGAGGAGCTGAGCTGAACGCATTGCAGTTTTTTTAGATCCCCATCGTCGTCGTACGGTAGCATACTTTATGGCGGCGTCGCTGTTAATGAAGCAGGAAATATGCGTCAGCATCAATATGAAGCCGGGCTGCCTTTTCTCGGCTGTTTGTATTTGAAAGCCAGCTGAAAGCCAAGCGAATATCGGACCGGACAAGTCAAGGTGTCCGGATAAACGCTGCATGTGCAGATAATAGTCGGTATATATGTATATCTATCCATGCAAATTGAACCAACTTGACAGGAAAGAAGCCAGAAGGCCGGCTAACCAACCCCCTCACCTGTCAAATGCGTGTTCATATGCAATTGATTGGAAACGGCTGGCAACCCAAAAAAGTAGGCAATTCGCATCAACTCAATCGAGGCTAATTGAAAGACAATTTGTCGTTCAAAATAATATGGTCAATTGTTAACAGAAGGTTAAAGCGGGCAATTAAAACGAGAACAATTTGACTTGCTGGAATTATTAAACAGTATTAAATTGCTCTGAGTATTTCATAAAAAAGAAATCCCACCTTACACAATAAATTAAATTATGAGGTCGTTGTGAAACTAATTTTCAATATTTATGGCATTAAAATGTTCAGCCAACAGATTGATTTTACACTCGAGCGAAAGCTAAACTGCTCAAATTAATTAAATAAATTTCCAACCCCAGGCGAAAGACACAAACTATCTGCTGCCTCGCTTTCTCAGCAGGTGGAAGACCTTAAAGATATAAATTAACCCACCTAAACCTAAACCGAGTGGAGTCGAAGTTGAATTCGAGTTTGAGGCGCTTTGCTGAAAGAAAGTTTAATGACTACCATAAAATTTGTTGACTCTGCTTGTACAGACATACGAAAGTACTGTGCTCCTCGGTGCCATCCAAAAGGCAGGATGTGGAAAATGGTGGCTGGAGGAGGAGGAGGCGGAGGACACACGGTGAGGTAAAGCGACTGTGGCTATGGTCGTTAGTCTATGGCGCCCATTTGATAATAAATCCTGTCCAACACACACACCCCGGAGTCACACTCCGAGGAGAGGAGACCTGGCTTTGTTTATGCACTGCCCAACAAAATGGGGATAATTCATCCCCCTCCCGCCTCACACAACTTACTATACTGCCCCCCACTCTAGCTATCTGCTTCCTCTTTGCTGCAGAACACCCTTGTCAAAGGTATTATAATTTATTGGGACATTTTAAAACGAAAGGTGGGATTTTATTTGATAAACACTTAGTTTCATAACAAAAGCCAGCTTCTTCTTGAGAAATTGAAGAAAATCAAAACGCGAATTCTTCAGTACTTATAAATTTATTTGTCTTTAGTTATTTCTTTTTAACGCGTATGCTAAAACAATGAAGTGGTATAATTAATAAATCCTAAGAAAAAAAAAAAGAAAATCAAAACGCGAATTCTTCAGCATTCTAATTTTCATTAAAATGCAAAAGAAATGTTACCTATCTGGTTGAACTAGTTTGGATTTTGGATTATCAATACATCCTTTACTGGATCATGGGTATTCCTTGCTTCGGTCAAACAAGAATGCTCCATCTAGATTCCTTTCTTGTTTTTATTTTCACCTCTACAGTTGGCGGCTTAGCGGCGGCGTCTCTGCTTGTAGTTTCCATAGGGGAGTTAAGTAGACTTTTGTGTTATAAATTAGGCGTGCCAATGTGTGCAGTGACTGCCTTTTGCTTTCCTTGGTGATATCCTTGCCCACTCCGCTGTCCTGTCCCAGCGTCATCATCTTGTGCTCTCGGCTCTTGGCCCTGCTGTATTGCAGTCGCCTCCCTCGGCTCGGCTGGTAGTTAGTCTAAATATGCATATGAATATGAAATTAGTCGCATGTGTTCGTTGGTTCGTTTCTGTCTTGGTCTTCATCCAGCCTTCGTCCTTCGTCCTGGCCTCATCCTGCGCCTCCTGCCCCTTGAATTGAATTGAATTTTCTATGCCAAGAGCTTGTGTCTTGTGTGTTCCATTGCCTGTGTCGGGGGGCCATGGGGTTTGGTTTCTGTGGGGCTCGGCTCTCTCTCCCGGTAAAAAGGAATTCCATGCGTAATTTAATGTTTGTGCATGTTGTTAAATGATTCACGATGAGCAGACTGCAGTAGCCCCCTGAATGAAGTGAACCTGATTCCCATTTAGGCTGATCAAAATGAAACCCGAGCGAAAACTATTCTTGTAATTGGCGCACTTTTACTTGTCTTGAATAGAATAGATTACTTTGAGGAAGGTTAATTAGTAAGGAATAAAACGAAATAGGACTAGAAAACTAAGATTTCTAAAACATTATTTTCCCATTACTTTTTTCAATAAATATAAAACTCGCGCTTAACTTTTTGATCAACACTTGTTACTCGAACTTTTCTCAACTTGGAAAATCCACTCTTACAAAACTTATAAGAAACAAAACCAGACGAATTTTGTTCTGTTGATTTTTTTCTTTGTAGCACCCCCAAAAGCGATTTAAATGTTAATAGAGCAGCGAACCCACTGGAAAACGGCAAACAAATAAGAATTTATAACGTCGCGAATTGTGCTAAACTCTTGCAAGGAAAATGGAAGTGCCATTGGGGAGTTGGGGCACTTCTCTTCCGAAGACATATTTGCATAAAATTCATAACATATGCCCCAACACAAGCGTCAGAGGTGCCTTTGAGTGTGAACTCGCCTCGGTTGGAGTCTGCACTGAAAAGTAAATCGATGAAATATAAAAAACTTCAGTTTTTAATAGAAATAATTAGAAATATAAAGTTAAATTATCAATTACATTTTTTTTATTTTTTTTTTACGATGAATAATATTTTAAAAAAATAATCTTAAAAATCTGATTGTGATTTTTCTCAGTGTTTGTATGATTTTGGGCTCGAGACTGTTTAGTTGTCACAGTATTTGCTGTAAGAAAAGTAAATAAGTAGACATTTGTAAAAGGTTCAATGTACCAGGAGGTCCTCTTCGATACAGAATACAAAAGAAAAACCTTTAAAAACACAATTTAATTTAAAATGAATAGATGTACTAAGCTTTTCTATTTACAGTATTTTTGTTGGCCATATTTCAAGTCTTAATCCTTTAAGTTTTTAATCTGAATTCATCTGGATTTGATTTCTTTATAACGAAATACTTTTCCAATTTTGCAACCTGTTAAAGCTTCAGATTAGCACCGCTTGCGTACTATTTGAACGGTCTGTGAAAATTATTTATGAAAGCCACCAATGGAATTGCAATCCCCAGACTAGAGCGAAAGTCAAAATGCAAATATACAAAATATACAAAAAGCCGAAACGCACAAACAAAAACATACACACAGAAAAGGACAAATTATAGTAGCTTTAGATTAAATGGACGCACATTAAATCAGCCACAGAGGATGGGAGGAAGGATTGGTTGGTTTTTCGGTCGGCTCGAAGGATGGGTCTTCAGTGGTTTTGCCCAGGACTGGACTGCCTGCCATACATATACATATACAGATAAATTAAGCAATAGCCAGAAACCAAAAAGGCGGCCCAGCAGAAAAGCCAGCATCAGAAAGTTTGTCAAGCTTTTTCTCCTCTTCCATTTATTTTCGGTGACGTGCATAAACTATTCGCCAGCACTGTTGTGGGGGTAGGAAAAGTTCTTTCGAAATAAAATAATTAAATGTTTGTCTCTCTGACGGCTCGCTCTCCTTCAGTTGAGATGTTAACAAAATTTATAAGACAAATAAATTGTAGCTACAAAAACACCACAAAAAAAAGGAAAAAGTGTATGCCCAAAAGCCAGCAGATTTGTGACTCCACTCCAGTCAGTCAGTCATTCTGTCCCTTTTTCCGACTGAGTAAAAAGGGAAAAAGGGTCAGCTTGGTGCGTCTGTCGTTTGTGACCAGAAAATTAATTTAACTGACACGTTTTTCATTCATAAATAAAAAGTACATTTTGTCACACAAAAAAAATTCAAGCGTATGTATCAAAGAAATGAGTAAAGGGTGTAAATAGAAAGGCAAAGAAAATATCTTACATTTCCAAGGGGCTGTTTGACAAAAAAATGGTATAGGGCTTTTAAGATGGTCCGAATGATCCTTAAGATAATATAAGGACTTAATTCGATATTGCTCTCATTGAATAAAAAAAGAACTTCCTAGCAATGCTTTCTATTGGTGTAAAAATATTTTTAAAATTGGCTCAAATTCATGCATTAGCAAACTGGCATAAAGTCTGCTAAAATATTTTTATATTTTCCATTCTAAAAAAAAATTATTTTTTACCTAACATTTTCGTTATTTCTTTGAAGTTTTATAGACAACATTTTTAAGCCATTTAAATAAGTCGCTCTTTCTGTAAAGCCACCTAGCCTGCGTAGTTCAAGTTGCAAATTTTCCATAAGAATACGTCCAAAAGTACATCGTTGTCCTCTGCCAGTCTCGGGTTAAGTGAATCTAAGCGCTGCACTCCAAGCCAAGCCAAGCAGATGCCGCAGTTCCTCGGTTCCCTGGTCCTTGGTTCCTCTGCTCCTCGGTTCTCGGCTTCCAGTTCTTGTGGCAAGTTCTCCAAATGACGGCGACAACTGAGTCCTGAGGACTGAAGACTGTAGACGGAGGACACAGGATGTGACGCGCGTCGGCCGTAATCCTCGCAGTCATATGTGGGCGGTTCGGGCGGTTGGGTTTCCGTTTGCATAATGAGAAGGCGAGTGACATTCACTGCTGCCTGATACACGTACTTATGTGTGGGCCTTAGGGTGGACCTAGACTAGATAAACTTAAAAAAAAAACAAGAAAGGAAGCTAGCTTCGGCCACCCGAAGCTTATATACCCTTGCAGATAATTCCTATTAATCACTACTTTTCCGATCGTACCTATGGCAGCTATATGATATAGTCGTCCGATTTTGATAAAAATTTATTCGAAATTCAGAATTAGATAAAAAATGATATTTCCAAAAGTAGGAGGTGATAAGTTCAAAAACACCCAAGATATAATTTTTTTTACATTTTTTTTCCCGATTGTTCCTATGGGAGCTATATGATATAGTTGTCCGATCCGGCTCGTTCCGACTTATATACTACCTGCAATAGATATAAGACTTTTGGGAAAGTTTTAGCCCGATAGCTTTAAAACTGAGAGACTAGTTTGCGTAGAAACAGACGGACAGACGGACGGACAGACGGACAGACGGACAGACGGACAGACGGACGGACAGACGGACAGACGGACATGGCTAGATCGACTCGTCTAGTGATGCTGATCAAGAATAAATATACTTTATAGGGTCGGAAACGTCTCCTTCACTGCGTTGCAAACTTCTGACTGAAATCATAATACCCTCTGCAAGGGTATAACAAAATCTGTAAAAGGAGATCTAAACTAACAACTAATATATTTATCAAGGTACAGTTTTTATACCCGTTACTCGTAGAGTAAAAGGGTATATTGTATTCGTGCAAAAGTATGTAACAGCTAGAAGGAAGCATTTCCGACCCTATAAAGTATATATATTCTTGATCAGGGTCACTAGCCGAGTCGATATAGCCATGTCCGTCTGTCCGTCTGTCCGTCTGTCTGTCTGTCTGTATGAACGCTGAGATCTCGGAAACTATAAAAGCTAGAGGATTGGTATTTGGCATGAAGATTCTTAGAGTTCCTACGCAGCGCAAGTTTATTTCCAGAAGGTGCCACGCCCCCTCTAACGCCCACAATAGATGATATACGATTTTAAAAATTTAAATATTTCGGAAAAGTAAAAATGCAGTTTTGTTGTGCTTATTAATACCTATCGAAATGTAGAATAAATTTTTTAAATCGGACCATTCGTTAAAAAGTTATAGCTGATCAAAGTTTATATCGCCATCTCCCTCGCACTCCCTTTAGCCGAGTGACGGGTATTAGATAGTCGGGACACCAACCCGACTATAGCGTTCTCTCTTGTTTTTTTTCTGATTTGATGATATTTTAAGAAAGATCGAAGCACTAAATTAAGTTCCACCCCAAAGTACTTGTGCGGTTCTCTGTTGTTGGAGATGCCATTCGGCTTTAGTTCTAAGAGCCTTTTATACGCAAACTTGTATTAAACAAGGGTATAGTAGTCTTTGAATAAAAAGTATAAACTCTTTGCCGGAAAAACTTGAAATTTTCCAAATATTTATAAAGTTGCATTGGAAATCTTAAGACTCTATTAGGCAATTTCGGTTATTTCTTCGGTTTTTTATATATCTTACGAGCTCTGAGAAGTAGGCAACTAATTTTTTTCTTTTTCTCTACTTTTCTTTCAGGTACTGCAACTTTATTTTTTCTACTCATACAAACACAAACACACCCACACTTTTAGCAACGTACTCAAGCAATAAAAGACTATAGAAGATACGATCAAAATCCCCTAACAAACAAATCAAATTCAGCATTTACGAGAAAAGTCTGCGTGTAGAAGAAAAAAAACCGAAAAAAAAACAAACAAACAAAGCAAACAAACAGAAAAGCAACAACGATAGTGCTTGTCAAACTGCAGAATTCCAAAATGTTGCAGGCGCAAAAACAAAAGCAAACCAAGAGAAGCAACAACAAGAAGAGCAGCAACAGCAACAGCAACAACAACTGCAATTGCGATTGCAACAACAACAAAGCGGCGTTTCAACGTCGCAAAATTACAACGATAACATAAGCGAGCAATCGAGCGAGATAGTTATAGAGCGAAAGAGAGGAGAAGCTTAGTCGCACAGTCGCCCCCAAACCCCAGACCCCACCCCCTCTCCTTTGGCTGTGTGCGTGTGTCTGTCTGTCTGTGTGTGTGTGTGCCCTCTCAGCTGAGGATAATTTAATTATTTTATTTGTACTAAGCGCGCGTTATGGCACAGCAGCAGCAACAACCACTACAGCAACAGCAACACCAAAGCAACAGCAGCAACAACGACAGCCTTCTCCTCCTACAGCAGCCCCCACAACATCTACTAGATCAACTACAGCAATACAATAACAATTTGTATAGCCAAAATTATAAGTAAGTTTTAGAGTCACTGAACTGTATTTCTGTCTGTGTCTGTCTTCGTCTCCGTCTCCGTCTCTCTCTTCCTCTCTTCGTCGATGTTCATCCTCTATCATATATTTGTTGTGTTCTCAAGCATGTCTGCACCACTACCACTACAACTTGACTGAAAAACCAGACAAAATCAAATGCAAACATTTGCACAATTTTAACGCCCCCACTTCCTTTGAAAAACCAAAAAAAAAGCAAAAGCAAAGCTTTTCATAGCCATCAAACTGTGCTTGCGTGTGTGCATGTCTAACCGTTGACACCTATCGTATGCTTGTCAAACTGTTGGCACCTAACAACACCCATGTCCACACGGATGGGTCAAATATTGACAACGGCATTAAGTTGGAAGGAGGTTGACTACCTAAATGAAAAAAAAAATGTTAGGAACAGGCACTTAAGAAAACTAACTAGCTTCTTAAATTTTGTTAATTGTTATAGCTTCATATATTCAATTGAAACTATACAAAATGTTTGTTAAAATGTTTTTCTATGAAAGGCTTTTTTTTATTGTTTGAAAGAACAAATTATATGTATAATTTAAGGTCGCTTTTGCCCTATACCATCAATCGAATAAAATTATCAAAATTTCTCTTATAGGATACACTTCTTCCCAGTTTATTTTACAAATTAGGACCAATGACTCTTCATTATCTCTGTTTACATATGTACATTAACCCGAATTAAGTATACCCCGGTTCTCTAAGACCACCGGGTATAATAATAATAACCATACCCATTTCGAAAAAAAAGAAAAGAGGATACTAACAAAAACGTCTTTAAGTATTAGCCGAAATATGCTTTTTGGCCCTTTAAACCGGAATGGCTTTCAAGTCTTTGTCGAACCCAAAGCACGCAATGCATGGCAATTTGTTTGTCCTGGATAGAAAACCTTTGAAAATCCAAGCTGTTTGTAAGCCTCATGTTTGTTGTTGTTGTTGTATTACCTGTGATGTTTGTTTGCTGTTCTAATTTATGTTGTTACTGTTACTGCAACCCAAAAAAAGGAAATAAACGAAACTAAAAATAAAAAAAAACCAAAAATAAAAGGAAATTAAAGCCTCGTTAAAATTTATAAAATAATAAACTTTTATACCTTTTGCAGCATGGAGGAGTACGAGCGGCGAAAAAGACGTGAGCGTGAGAAAATCGAGCGACAGCAGGGCATACAGATCGACGATCGGGAGACTAGTCTATTCGCGGAGCCACGGCGGCTGACTGAGGATAATGCGAAGATCACCGCCACCCTGGGCGAGTTCGACGAGGCGCGGGTGTACATTAATAATCAGACTGTGGGGATCAGTAGGAGCGCGCCCGGCGCCGGCAATCCGCGCCTGCAGGCGCCACTGCCGTCGCAGGGCAAGTCCCTGGGACATTCACCCTCCTCCGCCTCCGCCTCCTCCTCAGCCGGGTCCGCATCCGCGTCCGCAAGCTCCTCGCTGCCCGGCCAGCAACAGCAGCAGCAGCACTACCAGCAACAGCAGCGACCGCCAACATATCTGAAGCAGGCGGACAACAAGCCGCCGTACAATGGCCGCGGCGGCTATCCCGGGCAGCCGATGAAGAACGACATTCCGTCGAGTAGTGGCATGGCCCCGCCCCGCGGTCCGCCCAGATCCAGCTCCAGTTCCAGCAACAGTAACTCGTCCAGCGCCACAAACAATGCCAGCAGCGGCGGAGTCCCAGCCAGCACGCCGTTGGGGCCACCCCTGTCCACCCAGATGCCCAATGGGCGGGAGAAGTCCTTTCTTGGCCCACCACCCCCAGCGTTGCACAACGGCACCAGCGGTCGCTTTGCGCCACCAGCAACCAGCAAGCGACCTGGAGCGGGCCAGCAACCGCCGCCA
Source organism: Drosophila prostipennis (assembly GCA_037075205.1). NCBI lineage: Eukaryota > Metazoa > Arthropoda > Insecta > Diptera > Drosophilidae > Drosophila > Drosophila prostipennis. Next base: position 934,956 of record JBAMCJ010002255.1, on the reverse strand, counting down.
CCGGAGGTAACATTGCAAAAAAGTTGTAGGAACTTGTTGTAAACGATGCAGCGGCTGAAGGGGTAGCTATTAGCTGGGTGAATCATTCAATTTTTGAAAATCCAAGCCATGAAATTTCTGATTTATTTAATTCAATTCTATTTGAAATGAATTGATTGATTTTCTAATTCATTTCAAATGATTTGAATGCATTGAATGATTTTCTAATTCATTTCAAATGAACTGAATGATTTTCTAATTCATTTCAAATGTTTTGAATGAATTGAATGATTTTCTAATTCATTTCAAATGATTTGGATGAATTGAATGAATTATCAATGATTTTCTAAGGTTTTCTAATGTTTTGAATGAATTGAATGATTTTCTAATTCATTTCAAATGATTTGAATGAATTTCTAATTCATTTTCTAATTCATTTAGAATTGAAAGAATGAATAATTTTTGTGAATTTTTTGAATATTTTTTAAAAATTAATGTTAACTGCATAGTGTATAAAATTCAGGCAGATTGAACCAGAAAATTATGACCTTTTCTCCTTTAAATTAGAATGTCCTTTAAATTATTCGGAATTCATATTATTTATTCATTCGATTAAACTCAAAATTCAAATGCATGCAATTCTATTTAAAATTCCAAATAATTCATTGAATCAATTCATGCAGGGCTCTAATGTCAATGCTATAGAGGTTTCAAATAATTTTATTAGGTATTTTAAAGTACACTTTCTTCATTTATAGATCGTACATTCACAATTTTCTTTTTCTGTTTTTCCGAGACTGCTGCTGCATCGTTTACACCTTTTACCATCTCTAGGATTTTATATTAACCCTTTTCTTTTTCACTCTGCAGAAGGACGTCAACAAGATAATCAGCGATATAGCAAATAGCTTTTGGGTGACGCCTCTCACGTCAATTGCGGCCACGCCGCATGCGCCAACGCGCGAAAACTACAACCTGACTGCGCCCAACAAGCAAAAGTATGCTATCGATATGATCGGCTCACCGCCCTCGGCGGAACCCTCGTCGCTGATGACGCCGCTGTTAATGCCCATTGCGCCCATTGCCTCGCCCATCGCCCCGCTGTTCACAACACCGCCGCAGGCCAGCCAACTGCCCCTGGGCGGAGTAACCAGTGGGACGACGTCAGCGGGAGAGGTTCTGGCGCCTCTGCATCAACTGCCACCCACTCCGCCCAAGGCAGCCTCTGTGGTCACGTCGCCGGCACCGGCCAAGCCGCTCAAAACGGAAAAGAATCACTCGCTGGAGAAGCAAGACTCGTGGTAAGACGTCCTTCGCAGGAATCCTTTTATTCCCATACTAATTTGCTATTACCTAGCCTCGAAAACGATCTGGAGTTGTCCGAATCGGAGGATGAGCAGAAAAAGAAGGAAAGGTAAGTCGATTCGATGAGATTACTGAAGGCCAAAGTACAAAGCTAAATCATTGATTTTATTCCAGTCGATCGGCGGGCAATAGCAGCAACAGTTCCGAGTCCGATTCCAGTGAGTCGGGCAGCGAGTCGAGCAGCAAGAACGATCTGCAGCAGCACCATCCCAACCACCAGCAGCAGCAACACCAACAACTGCAGCAGCAACCATCCCTCCAGCAGCAGCAGCAAGTCCTCCAGCAACAGCATCGTCCCCAACCGCTGACGTCCAACGGGGCCCAGAACAAGAAGTATAGGCATGAGATCATTGCCCGTGGCAGCAATACAATAACAGGCATGCTCAGCTCCAGTGGATTCGGAAGCGGAAGCGGCAACGGGGGATCATCCGCTGCTAACTCCAATGCAGTCGTCGGCGCTGGAAGTGGATCGGGTGGCACCTTGAGCAGCGGAGGCAGCTCCTCGAACAAGACGCCCTCGCCAACGGAAAGCAACAAATGGAATCTGAGCCGGTTCTTCCACAAGCCTGCCAACCAGACAAATTCCGAGAGCGTCTCGCCCGGCAATGTGAGCATGAAGGTGCCGGGCATCCTGCCAGGAGGCGCCCAGATAATACCCGAGTCCATTGATGTGACGACGGCCATTGTTAAGAACGAGAAGCTCCACGACGATCACATGGCCATGGAGGAGGGTGAGGAGGAGGACGACGACGAGGAGCAGCAAATGCGGTATGGCGGTGGCCTGAGTGTCACACCGGTGGCGGTGAAAAAGGAGGCCATCGATGCTGTATCCGAGATGGCCCTTGGAGCGATACCAAAAATCCAAATCAAACGTGAGTCGGCGGAGGCATTGATCTCTGCCCGGCTCTCGGATTCCGGGACCAGCGCCAGTGGAAGCTCCTCGAGCAGCAGCAGCAGCTCGGACAGTGCGGCTGGCGGGGAAGTGGTACCGATGCCGGGACCCGGAGAAAAACTTCAGCTGCCCGGTGTTCCAGCCGAGATCACAACGGTTATGCGCGTGCCGCCACCGCAGTCACAGAAGGCGCCACCGAGCAACAGCGTCACCCTTACGCCCATCCTGCCGCTGCCCACGTCCCCAAAGCAGCGGCAAAAGAAGCCGCGAAAGAAGAAGGCCGTCACAAGTGCCCCCATTCTGGACTCGAGCGACGACGACGAGCCGCCGCCCAAGCATCCGGGTCTGGAGCATTCGGCTGTTTCAGTTCAAACCCAGCCCGCCGCGGATACGGTGAAGAAGGGACGTGGACGACCCCGAAAGCAGCAGCAGAGCGGCGGCAGTGGGAACCTGAGTAGTGCATCCGCCGGCAGCAGCTCCCAGACGAAAGGTCCCACGCTGACGGCTGCCAAGAAGCCGCTCGCCAAGACACCGCTGGCCATGAGCAGGGCGAGGAAACGCGAACATTCCAGCCAGAGCAGCTCCAACGGCAACACGCCCACCAAGAAGGTGGCCACCCCCCTGCTGGTCGCCGCCGCCGTCCTGAAGCCGACCAGTGTCCGTGCCGGAAGTAGTAGCTCCGACGAGGACAGCTCCTCGAGTGCCGGATCGAGTTCCAAGTCGAGCAGCTCTTCGAGCAGCAGCGACGACACGGAGACCCAGAACACCAACTGCCGGATAGTCAAGCTGAACAAGACTGGCGCTGTGCCGAAGAAGGCGCTGCTGGGCAGCGGGAGCAGTTCGCCGAGCAGCAGTGGCAGCGATCCGGAAGATCAGGTCAGAGCCGGCCAGGCCGGAAGTGGGCAGTCGCTGGCACAGCAGCTGCCGCCCTACAAACCGCTCGCGATGAGTAGTCAGCATAGCCAGCATCTTAGCAGTTCCGAGTGCTCTTCATCGAGCGGAGGCTGTGGAGGCGGCGGCGGCGGCAGCAGCAGCAGCGGCGAGGAGGATGAGGCGCGGCGCGAAAAGGAGCGCGATCGGAAGTCGAAGAGTGACAAGAACAAGGTTAACACGCTGGCGAGGATCTTCAATCCGAAGGAGGGCGGCGCCAAGAAGCAGGGACAGGTTGTGATCGTGGACCTGCAGGAGGAGCAGCAGCAGGGCAAGTTGGATGCGGCGGCACAGCCACCACAGGTGCCAACTGCCGCCACTGTCGCTGCCACCATAATGGCCAAGCCCCGGATGACGCCCACCCAGCAGCAGCAGCTGGGCGCCGGTCTGGCCTCGCCAGCGAGGACAACGACGCCGCATCTCACCTCCTTAATATGCAAGATCGATCTAAGCAAGCTCTCGCGAGAGCGCATCATGCGCCTCAAGAAACTCACGCCCGCCCAGCAGAATGGCCACCTGACGCCCAAGGATCAGGCGACGAATGCGAATCATGTGCCCAATGGCTATGCCGTCGGCAATGAAACGAATTCCGGTGCCACCAAGGTCAAGCACGAGCATCCGGTGAAACCGGAGCCCGAGCTAGACGCCGGCTACGAGGCCAAATTCAAGCCCGGCAACGTCAAGCAGGAGTTCCAGCTTAAGCAGGAGCGCGACCGGGACAGGGAGCGTGAGCGAGAGCGGGAACGGGAACGTGAGCGAGATCGTGAGCGGGAGCAACCTCCTGGGCGCCGGCGGAAGCGCAGCTCCAGTTCCAGTTCCAGTCCCTACAAGGAGAAGAAACGGAAAAAGGAAAAGGCCGACCAGCTACAGATGGGCAAGGAACTGCTGCCGGTGCCCGTGCTTCTGCCCTCCAACAACCACGAGCGAATGCCCAACCACGATCGTTTGTCCTACGACAAGCTGCAGTTGCTCCACGAGGACGCCGCTGCGGCGGCCGCTGCTGCTGCTGTTGTTGTTGGCGATGTGTCCGCTCCCAATGGCAGTCCGAGCAAGAAGCTGCTGGCCATGTCACCGCTACCGCCTCCGCCAACGGTGACCGTGGTGCCCGCCACCTGCAACGAGGCGGTGCAGACGACACCGCCTTCGGCGACCTCGGCCGCCACAGCAACTGTGGCCACGGCAGCAAGGGCTCCGCCGGCGCCTGCCACTCGTCTCATCTACCGCTCCTACTTCGATCGCGATGTGGAGCTCACCAGCGATGATCCCAGGTAATTATCAATCGATCCGCTTCAATATTTACTGGTTATAATATCTTTTTGATTTTATCCTGTAGAAAAAACAATCAGTTCCTGCAGGAGGCCATCAGTCGAAAGCATGCCGCCGACTCGGAGCGCGACTCCTTCAACCAGGTCACCTTGTATCTGGAGGCCGTTGTCTACTTCCTGCTAACCGCCGACGCTATGGAGCGTTGCAGCTCCGAGCAGGCCACTAACACCATGTACAAGGACACCCTGTCGCTAATTAAGTGAGTAAAGTGTGCCAACAACACTACAACGGATGGAAGTGGTCGGAGCAGTCCTCAACATTAATATTTCATCAACTTGCAGATTTATCTCCACTAAGTTTCGTCCCTACCAACAACAGTCAACGAACGGTCACGAAACTCACAACAAAGTGGCCATTCTCAGGTGGGTCTTTACTTATATTATTCATTAAAAAATAAACAATAAATAAATGCTTATACTTTTTAAACAGTTTGCGCTGCCAGTCGCTGATATCGCTTAAGCTTTATAAGCTACGGAGGCAGAATTGCCGCGCCATCATTGCCAGCCTTACGGATTTCTTTCGCGTTGGCAGGGGGGACATTGTCAACGGCAACACGCCTTCCTCCATATCACCATCGAACTCGGTAGGCTCGCAGGTAAGTCTCCCTATCATCAGCTATACCACAAAGGATCCTTATTATATACTATTTATGCATTTCAGGGCTCCGGTTCGAATACGCCGCCAGGCAAAATAGTGCCTCAAGATATACACAATCAGCTGTGCAAGCAGAATGAGTATCTGAGTTATGTGAATAGTGCTCACGAGTTGTGGGATCAAGCCGATCGACTGGTGCGCACAGGCAATCATATAGGTGAGTTGAATCTGAAGCCCGATGATCAGACTTTCTTAGGTGATAATTTCTCTGGCCTCTTAGATTTCTTCCGCGAACTGGATCACGAGAACGGCCCGCTGACGCTGCATAGCACCATGCACGAGGTGTTCCGGTATGTACAGGCGGGCCTCAAGACGCTCAGGGATGCCGTGTCGCATCCGACGCATCAGTCGCAGTAGCGACAGCGGCAACATCAACATCAACCGCAGACGCAACGGAATCGGAGGCGGAGGCGGAGACGGAAACGGAAACGGAAACACCACCAAACGTGTCTAAATGAAAGTCAGGCCAAATTAGCAACTATTATCTACTACAAGCTACTAATTTAGTTAGTCAAGAAAAGGAGTAACGAAAGTAAAGAAATCGAAACCAACAACCTTCCAACAGAACGAAGATAACCACAACAACAAAAAACAACACAAGAAATGATTTGTTATTAATGTATAATTTTTATATGTATGTATTTTGTATATGCACACCATTTACTTATTTCCTTATGCTCAATTTTCAATTGTTTTAAGCATATTAAGCTTTATATTTATGCCTAGTTTTAATTGATATTATACAAACAAAAAACCAACACACATTACAAGTTATATTAGCTATACGTCTAGTCTGTAAGATCAAAAAACAAGTAACCAGCCCCCTTTTCCTGTCTCCCTCCCCCCAAAAAACACAAACATTTTAGTTGAATTTTGTTTTCGTATGCGTACAGTAAAAAGGAGGAACGGCTTTTTAAATTGTTTAAGTTTTAGTTAATTTTGCTTTGCAGCCCTGGTAAAGAAAAATGTTAGCAAATATAAATATATATATTATCGCCTATATAAAGAAAAGTTATAGTTATAAATTCTTTGTAATATTTCAATATGAATTATGTTTAATGCAACTATTTTATTAATTTTAAATTAACTTTTTAAAAAGCAATCACAACACGTTTTTAGAACAAAATACATGAATGAAAACAATATATATTTCAAATATATATATATGCAAATGTATCCTTTGTTTGGTTTTATTTGTTTCAACACCATCCAACATCCAACCTATCCCCAACATATTCGATTTAATTCATAATGGGTGCCTCAAAACTCTCACACAGACGCAACAACTAATAGTGCATTAGTAGACTTAAACGAGTTAAAAATCAATCGAAATAGACTTGCCCTTTGAAATAGATATATAAGCTGTACATATAGCCGCCGATATACAAGAAATACATATATTTTTAAATGCCAAAAAAGTGAATGCTGTAAACTACTTTAAGCCGATTTCAATCAGCAGGATTTGGGATAGGATGGGGTTGGGATAGTAGAGATATGGAATAATATAATGGAAAGCATTTTCCTGTTGACTCTGTTTTGGCATATACAAAATCGAAAACTACGAAAATCAAAGCGAAAATGTAACGAAAAACAAAAACGGAAAGCAAACCAAAATGAAAAAAAGATTATTAAATTATTATTAATAATGGTTCTGGGGAAACAAGGCATTCGCATTCAACAAATGAAACCGAAAACAAACATTTAAATTATAGACAAATTTTAAGTTACCACTAAAGATAGCCGATGAAGAGTATGCGCAATTTTATTGTGCAATGCAACTAAGTGTAATTATTATAAATTGATACACATATGTATTGTTAATTATTAAAACGCTGTAAATAATACAATTACGTAGAATGGAACACACGGACACACACAAGCATATAATTAAATTAAAACTAATTAAATGCCTAATTATATACTTACTTATATATATATTTTTATATATATACACGATGAATTAAACTAAACGACGTAGAAATTATAGTTAAATTTTTTCAAAATGACAAGATTAACTTGCAGCAATAAGCAACCGACAACAACAAAAACAAAAACAGCAACAACAACAAACGAAACGCGCCTAGTAATAGTTAATAATTATATTTTGTTAAGCGTTATTGTAGTGAAACAAAGCAAACCGACAGATCGAACAGCAAAACCAACAGAATTAAGTTTTAAGCTGGACTTTGGGATGGGCAAGCGAGGCGAAAACCAAAATGAATGCTAAACAACAAGTTGTTCATTAACAAAAACTAGAAGTAAATATATATTTTGTACAAATATAATTAAATTCAGCCGCAGCTAAAACCAAGTACACTTATTAAAGTTTAAGCAACGACAAACAGAAACAACCAATTTAATATGCAATTACCGTAACAGTAGTTGATAAATCAAACGAATAAAACATCAAAAATTGTAACATTTACATATTTTCCAATCGTTTTATTACTTATATTAAACCGCAGGGTTCTGCAGGACTACGCCTCTTGAAACCGGAACCGATCGACCGTTCGCCCTTTCTGGCTGGTCGCGCCAGGACCTGTTCAATTTTCACTTGACGGACTGGGCTTTAAACTGGTCTTCTGCGTGTTGCTGTCGTCCCGCTGGTTCTCCTGGTGAATGTGGCACGTCTGTGTGCCGCTCCGCTGCCGAAATGTGGCACTTATCCTCCTGGTCCAAAGTTCACGGCAGAGTCCAATGTCCGGTGAAGTTCCGTTATTTCTTTTTGCACATTTACGTGCAGAAGATTATCGGCGAAAATTCATGGATCTCTTGCAATTGCATTGTAAAGTTGCGCGTTTTGCTATAACAACAAAGTAGCACTCTCTATGATTTTAAGTTTTTATACCCGTTACTCGTAGAGTAAAAAGGTATATTGTATTCGTGCAAAAGTATGTAACAGCTAGAAGGAAGCATTTCCGACCCTATAAAGCAGCGGTCGGCAGCGCCCTATTAAGTGAGCATAGGGATTTGCTCTGCCCACGCGCTGCTCGCTCACGTATAACGTAGAACAGCGGTCTGCACACACACATCGATGAGCTGCCCAGTGCAAATTACTCACACAAATATAAAACAAAATGTCATCGTATGTGTGTGCCGACCGCTGCTATAAAGTATATATATTCTTGATCAGGATCACTAGCCGAGTCGATCTAGCCATGTCTGTCTGTCTGTATGAACGCTGAGATTTCGGAAACTATAAAAGCTAGAAGATTGGCATTTGGCATGCAGATTCTAGGAGTTCCTACGCAGCGCAAGTTTATTTCGAAAAGGTGCCACGCCCCCTCTAACGCCCACAATCGCTTATATACGATTTTAAAAATTTAAATATTTCGGAAAAGTAAAAATGCAGTTTTGTTGTGCTTATCAATACCTATCGAAATGTAGAAGAAATTTTTTAAATCGGACCATTCGTTAAAAAGTTATTGCTGATCAAAGTTCATATCTCCATCTCCATCGCACTCCCTTTAGCCGAGTGACGGGTATTAGATAGTCGGGACACCAACCCGACTATAGCGTTCTCTCTTGTTTTTTCTCAAAAGGTTACTTTGTAAAATTCGTTTATTTATTAATAACACTGTGCAGCATTTTTAATGATTTTTAAATTTACCTCGATGGATGATATATTTTTGGATTCGTTACGAATTCCCAAGTTAAACTGCGTTTTCCAAAAAGTTCCCCGACGCAAGGATTCTTAGCAAAAGGACCTCAAAGTTCGGAAAATGCTGAAATCGCCCAACTTTCCGGAGCTCTCAGAGGCAAACGGATTCATGGTTTGATTCGATGTTAAAGTTTTTTAAAATATACGTTCTTTATCTTTCAAACCCCATACTTAGAATAATTTTAGGATTTTTATGAAGGGAGAAACTAATTTTAAAAAACATAGTCAAAAAACATAAAAGCATACAGCTGCGGTCAAAATAGTAGTAGTGTTGCCGCCCTGTGTTTTTAAAAGTTTGTTGTTATCACTTTTCTTACATAATTAGTCTAATAGTACAATTATAATCAATACAATATTACCAGGAGAATTTAACTTACAACAAGAAACCTTTAAAAACACATGGCGGCAACACTACTACTATTTTGACCGCAACTGTATGCTTTCATGTTTTTTGACTATGTTTTCTAAAATTTGTTCCTTCCCTTAAAAAAATCTTAAAATTATTCTAAGTATAGGGTTTGAAAGATAAAGAGTGTATCTTTTAAAAAACTTTAACATCGAATCAAACCATGAATCCGTTTGCCTCTGAGAGCTCCGGAAAATTGGCCGATTTCAGCATTTTCCGAACTTTGAGGTCCTTTTGCTAAGAGTCCTTGCGTCGGGGAACTTTTTGGAAAACGCAGTTTAACTTGGGAATTCGTAACGAATCCAAAAATATAGCATCCATCGAGGTAAATTTTTGATGCTGCATAGTGTAATTAGTGTTCTATTTTCAAATCTTGTTTACTTGTTTCTAGATTATTGCTATATAGCAAACCGCAAAGTTGAAGGAAATTTAATAAATAATATCGTAATTAAACTTAAACAATATCTGGATAAAGTCGCCTTTTAACAACGCAAAATAGGGGTTTCCAATTCAGTAATATATCTGTGCTGGCTACTATGATATTTTTCACGAAAAAAACAGTAATTTTCATTCGCGTTTGGGGGGGGGGGGGGGTAAAACGTCATTTTAGACCACTAGTTTGTTCGGCAATGTTGCTTAGAATCATTCCAAGAACACGTTCCCCCTATACGATTTTTGGGCTCCCAAATCGACCCACCCTAACGGGTATAATTACCGTAACAGTAGTTTATAAATCAAACGAATAAAACATCAAAAATTGTAACATTTTCTTATTTTCCAATCGTTGTATTACTTATATTTGCAGAATTCAAAATATGTTTTCATTTTTCTGTAACGGTAAGTGAAATGGTGAGTGTATACGGCTGTATACTTATCCGTAAACGACAAAAAAACTGAATTTGAATTCGATTAACATACTTTTTAAGCGATAATTATCAACAATCGGTAAAAATCCTGTACAAAATGTTAATCGAGCAGTGTTGGTAAGCCCCCAAAAGTGATCTTGCAGCGCTGCCAACCCAGCTAAAAGGTTTTTGGCACTGAAAAGCTGGCATCGCTTAGACTCACGTGTTCAATAGATTCTTGGAATTCCCTCGTTTTTGGAACTCTTTGTTTGTAGCAAGTTAAATTGCAAGTTCATTGGCATAAGCGTTATCTAAAACCATGTCCAATCAGGAGCCCATTTTCGATTATGTGGGCGAATCACCAAAGTACAGCCGCAACAAGCGTAGGCGTTTCCAGCGTCAAAGATCGAAGGCACTGGCTAAAATCCCAGCACTGAACAGAGCGGAACCAGAAACTAGGGATGTTGGTGAAAATGTGCAAAGGAAACGGAGGCACAATTACCACGTGCCTGAATGTACAAGTGAAGAGGACATCGCCATTAAAATGGAGTTGGACACGTCTAACGTAATTCCTCAGCAGTTTGTTAAGGCTCCAGTCAAGTTGGAAAACATAATGCCAAAAGTTAAGGTGGAGCATGACATTTCCTTCCCTCCAAAGTTATTTCCAGGCTACAATCATACGCCCGTAAAAAGGTCCTTGGGATTCGATCGACCACCGCAGCCTTATGTTCCAAACCAAATCGGGAATTTCCGAAGCCCACAAAATGGTTTTGAAAGAGAACAAGTTGGCCATGTTTCAACGAATTGGAAATCTCGGAATGCATTTCCGAATCCGCAACCGTGGAAAGCTCCAAATAGATCAGCAGCAGCTAACCACTTTAGAAATTCAAGCAATCCAAATATAAATCCACATCAGCAATGGCAAGCGCAAAGGAATTTCCGAAGAACGACTTATAATTCGAATCAACAGGGAAATTGGTCCCCAGCTCAAGACAGTGTTTCTAGGAACCAGAACTTCAGACCTTCGCAGGGACCCAGATATTGCAGCAATATGGCTCCCACATTTAGTCAACCTTTTAACAACAAGTAAGGTAAGATGAAAACAACCAAATATAAAACCATGTAATTTTTAAGGAATGTTGTGAAAATTCCCAATTGAAGATACAAATTACCGAACGAAGAAAAATAAATATTTGTCTTAAAGGATACAAGTTTTTGTGCAGCCACCACACGACTTGCATGTCTCTAAATGTTTAAAGTTATAGTGTAATAATAATCTTTATTTTCATTAAATAGTTTGTTTTTTTCTATAATTTTTTTTTTCATTTTAAACATTTTCAGTATACATCCCAAATTTTACAATTAATTACGCTAAGGTAGGGCTGAGAAGACGTGTTTATTGAGTACCACGTATATTCGAAAATATTCTTTAAACCCTTTTAGAATAGGCACCAACGAAATAACAAAAGTTCAATATTATTTTCATATCATATTATATTTTCTGCCAATTATTATTTGATATGCATTCTTTTAATGACACTTTTATTCTTTTTAAATTTGTTTCAAATACGTTTATTAAGCTTTAAATAATCCCGTAGCGTCTTGGTACCGATTTCTAGGAGTAGCGTGTCGGTTTCGTTTCCCATTATTGTCTGACAGAGCCACGGATCCTCGTTGACCAGGACATAATCCTTTGGGATTTCGGTACATAAGGTTTCCCCATCGATTTTCAATCGTATTGGATAACCTCTTCTACAGATCTGTGGAGGACGAGCTAGGGAACCACAAGGATACCCACCAGCAACTAATACGAATAAAATAATTGCTGCCAATTTAAACATTTTAATGCAAGTTTTTTGTAATTTTACTTTCCAAAGTAAAGACGAGTACTAGATCAGATTGAGCAGTCGACTGAAATATTGGAGGCCGTGGCCCACTTTTATACAGAAGATTACGCACCAAAAAAATTATAGTATAATCTGGGGTCAGAGCAGCGTTTTTAATTTTCCCTATAATAATAAACCGAAAATCAGTAGATAAGCTAGTTCTCTGGAAAGAGTCTAATTTTTGAGTCTTCTAGGAATGAATTTCAAATAAATATGAACATTATTATGTAGTCTGGGAACAAATAAATGCAGTATGTACATTTTTAATCTGAATCAATGGTCAGAGCTGCGACTCATACTTTGTGATCGATTTTAACTTAACTTGCAAATTGCAATTACAACTGAGAGACTAGTTCGCATAGAAACGGACAGACGGACATGGCTAGATGGACTCGGCCATTGGTGTTGATCAAGAATACATATACTTTGTGTGGTCGGAAACGTCTTCTTCACTGCGTTGCAAACATCTGACTGAAATTATTATACCCCTGCAAGGGTATAATGAGCAAATACTCCTATTTTATCGAATTTTCTTCATATTCTAAAAAACCGCTTAGTTAGTAGAAGAGCGTTAAGTATTTGATTATTAAGGGTTAAATGCTTTGACAGTTTAGAAGGCATTGTGTGCCTACACCGAAGCATAATCGAATTCGAGTTATTGTTATTGTGTGTAAACAGCAACAAAGCAAACCGCAGGAGAGCGAGGGATTGTTGCATACTTGCGGGCGGGCAAAAAAAACCCCCCAATATTTGTGTAAGGAGCAAGAAGAGAAACAACATATCTCTATATAGTAGGGTATTCCTCGCTAACATTACCGATACACCCTAATATTCGCGTGGAGCTGAGATGGGTTCCATTCCGCTCGCAGAGTTCAATGGTCTTTTGACACAAATGATGATGATGTCAAGTTGAGCTCATCCTAGGTTCTCTTCGCTCTCTCTCTCTCGCTGCCAAGCCCCTCTTGCCAGCTCCTTGGACCTTCAGTCCAGTCAGCTGCCGTGGTTGTTGTTGTTTAAGTGTTTGTTTGGGTGCCTTTCCGGCTCTCTCAGCTCCAACAACAGCAATGCGGCCGGCTTACAATTCTTGGCTCTCTCTCTGTGCCGCTAGCCCGTTCTCTCTGTTGGGGCTCGCTCTCTCCCGAATGGAGAACCTACCGCAATTCGTTTCGTGTTCACGTCTGCATTTCCTTGTTTATGTTTTGCGAAGGCAAATGTAGGGTACATCGGTTAAGTGCCGAGCCAAGAGAGAGAGAGTGAGAATACCGTTATGTTGCCGCTGTTGCAGCCTGCGCAACTGCTGCAGCTTTTTATTATTTGCAGTCCCTTAGACTTTGCCTTCTTCTTTCCCCCATTATTTTTCGTGGGGTACAATGGGTACAACTTAAATAGTTGGACCTGCATATTTAGAATACTTTAAACTTTTCATAATGGTTTGAAATTCCTTTGCTTAAAGATATTGTCTTAAAGTTTAGTTAGAACTGAAGGAGATCATGTATGCATCTAATTCATATTCGAAAACCATCGAAGCTTAAATATGTCACACTGTGCATGAAAATATTTAAAACAAAATGTGCATTTTTGCATTTCATTATTTTAATAAGGTTAAGCTTTTCAAAATTAGATTTAAAGAAGATCAAAGTTCCCAAATATTCCAAATGAAATAAAAATATTTATCAATTCAATATTCTATAACCTAAAGCTATCTCGTTTCGGTTCTAGCACCCCAGTATCCTTTGAGGTTGAATTCGCCCCACTGTGCATGTCAGTGCAAAACTACGCAGTTATGCTGTGCATTCGCCCCTCTATTCCTGCTCCCGCTGATCCCCACTCTCTTTGGGGCCACCGTGCTCAACTGTACGCCAATTGGAGGAGAGGAGGAGCTGCTGCTGCTGACGTCGCGGACTGCGACGCGGCAGCGCCGTCGCCAAGTCCTGGCTGCAGTTATCCTGGCGGCAATCGAACACTTTAATCATTTAGTTCTTGCACTCTCCGGCAGCAAGTTGTGTTTTTTGATTCTCGTCGTATTGTCGTCGTTTCTGAATTGTTGTATATCGGTATCAAAATACACACATCTTGCATACTCACGCAACTACGCCCACATACGTATATGTACCTATACATGTGCATACGTGTGTCCACTTGCACGTAGTGTTAAAAAATACATCGGAATCAGTTCAAAAACCCCTAATGTGTGCGTGCCCAATTAAGTTTTCAAACTAATTTGCAACGAAGAAAATTTTCCAGTTCCAGTTTTTTTCGAAATTCGAACAGAGTTGTGAAAATTGGTGTGGTATACTTTGCGGCGCTGGCGAATAAAAGTAAGCGAATAGAAGAAGAATGCAGCGGATATAAGTTACAGCACTTCATTTGGTTCTGGCAAAAGTGCCCACACCCAAAGTCGATTTTTCGCCTTGCATTCGTGTGTGTGTGCGCGAATAGTAAAACGGGGCTCAATGGGGCGGCTCGCAGTCGGCGAAATCTCAATTTCTCTACACTCTGATATATATATTTGCCGCCTACACACACAAATGCAGCTGCGTTTCGTGCAGCGCCGGCATCGCAGTTTTCATTTCGCTGCCTGCAGCCGCCATTTAACCTAAAAAACGCCGCACAGGAGCGGACTCTCCAAGGGGGATCGATCCCCCACCATTGCATACACCGATTTCTTAAACTAAAAAGCTATCATTCACTAAATTTTAAAATTCGATTACCTAATTTACAATTTTTAAAAATTAAAGGACGATTTCCTTTTTATTAAGACATCAGTTTTTTAAAAAGAACAAATTATATATTTTTTTGCTACAGTATATTAAGTTTTCAAATAATTTTTTTTGCCGATCAATATTCCTAAAAAGATTTATTTAAAAATCGATTTCTTATTTTGGAGCCCTTGATCTCGGCGGCGCCCCTGCTCGGGCAGCGCAGTCAACGTCGACGCCAGCTTGCAGTTAAGCTCGCTCTTTGGCTCGACTCCCACTCTCTCTGTTTAGCGCTCTATAACCATTGCATATATTGTGGCGCGCTCAGCTGACTGCTGCGCCTCGCTGCAGCCTGTGCTCTCATTCTCTCTCTTTGTCTATATATCCTGTTTATTTTTGCCGCACCCAAATGCAAGCGGCCTCAGCCATCGTCCTTAGATGTTCCGCTACTTTTCGACCCATTCCCTTGGCCAGCACTTCATCGTACTCTCTCCTTATCCACTTCGCCTTCGCCAAGGTGTGTCACTTTTTTGTTTTGTTCCTGCCCTTTGAATACGTCTTCGCCATCTTTCCTAGTGTGTGTGTGCGCCTGCATAGGTATGTGCAATCATATCCATCAATTAGCCGGAAACAATTTTGAACTATTTATGAATGAAAATTAATGGTTGCTCACCATTATTTGGGGGCGTGCATTTAAAGAGCACCGGAGGACTATTTTCGGAGGGGTTTGGAGCAGAAAACTTTGCTGCTTTGGGTAAAGCCGCAAAGGACTAGCAGAAGTCCTAAAGTGTTTATGGTTATCTAAAAGCAAATTCCTTTAAGAGTGTATAATAAGTTAGTCTAAAATTTGTAATGTATTGAAGAGCAATAATGGATTCTATAAATTTAATGTGTATACTCAGGTCGGAGTACAATATCTGTATGCTCTTAAATCTGATATACTTTCCCCTTATTTGGAAGTTTCCTGTACATTAACAAAGTCTTAAGATTAAATCTGCATTATCTTTCAACAAAAATATAATTCTTTATTATATATTACATAGAAAAACTGTCTTTTAGAGCCGTCTTATGCCAAAATTAAGTCATTCATCTCAGGATTACAGTTATATTTGTTGTTACGTAGAGTAGGAAAACCTAATTGTGCACAAATGAGTAAAACATCAGTCCGGAAACCAGTTTGTTTCTTAAGATGTTTGATCAACTGTTGTGGAAAAAAAATATCAAACAACAGATTTTCCATATGAGCTTTGCCATTATTAGCAGCTGTGTTTGAAACAAAAACTGCATTCAGAACATTTGGAGTCGCCCAGAAACAGAAACTCTATCGAATTTGAATTTTAACAAGTTCCCATAACGCAATTATAAAAATACTGTGCAATGTAAGTGTGTATGCTTGTGCAAAATCCAATTATAAATTACCTCCGCCGTCGACCATCTCAGGCATCCACCTTACTGATATATATGCTCGCTATAGGAAAACACACAGTCGTGTAAGTTTTGATCCATTCCCATCGGGTTTCTCTTCCCCCGAGCGGGCGAAGAGCAATCGACGATTTCTGGCCAAGAAGCCGCCTCTCTCTCTTGCTTTTCCTCTCGGGGCTCTCCGATTCTTGGACATATAGCACTAGGTTGCCCTCGTCGGTGGGGCATAAAAATAATTTCCACGCCGCTCGGCAAATCAGTTTATTTCTGTTCTGTTGAGTTGCAGGAACGCGTTCTTTTCTACTTTCCGTTCGGTTTTATTTCCTTATTATTATTGTTATTACGAATTAGTTTCACGTTTCGGTTTGGCTTGGTTTTTCATTTTCAAACGGCATACACAATCAACACAATTTGATTAATAATATTCCAGAAATTATTTGCTTCGGTTATTTGTATGAGTATAACTTTTCCGTTTGTCTCGCATTTTGTGTTTTGTGGAGCGCTTTCTCGTTCGTTTTCCGTTTGGTTCGGTTATTATTAAAAATATAAAACCAAACATACCCTGAAAATTGTTTCGTAATCGCGTAGAAACCAACAAATCAGCAACCAATTTTATTTGATTTTCCCGTTTAGAAGTCAAAGGTAACCAGGAGGTTTGCCCGATCCCCCTTCTTTTATGTAATTCGAAAAGATATTTCAATATTTTGGCATTCCTCTGAATCACTGGCACTTCTCTCGGCTAACAAGATACTTAACCTCAAACGCAAGACGTCAGCATCTCGCATCAGCTGCTTTAAAAATATTTTCGAAAATATATAATCTTGCCGGCTACGCAGCAGCGCAATTCTTCGCTCCTGTGTCTTCTCACACTCTTCCCACCATTTGATTGTTTATTTTTAAAATATAACTTTTTCGCACGATTTGCGGCGTTGAATGCAACATATTGCCCAGACAAATTGTGAAAATTTGAACGGAGGTCTTTAGTTTATCGCCAGATAAATAATATGAAATAATAAACAATTAGGTAACTTTTTGTATATTTATTTAAATTAAAACTTTAAAGCTTAATATAATAAATCTATGAAAACCAATAATACTTCAAAGTCCGAACATTTTTGAAGAGGTTTCAAAGTGCTTTGTTTTTATATTATAATATTTAGTTTGTTTAGCCCAATAATTAACCTTGCTATGATTTCATCCTTACATACTTACTAATTGCGTGCCACAACAATAAAAGCCAATTTGAAAGTGGGCTAAAAATACTTTTCTGTTTTTGGCCAATTTTGTTTGGGTAACAATAAGCAGAAACGCTGAACGAACGCGGCAAACCAGCCACAAATTAAGGAAATAAGCCATACGTCAGATTGTTATTTTAAGCTATAAACAATAACACGATTGCCATATACAAACCGAAAGGTTTCATTCAGCTTTTAATGTCGATCTTGCAGAAAAATTCGATTTATCTTGCTAAATAAAAATGCAAAAAAGTTATAAAGTGAAAGGGATATTTGATAGCCTTAATCCAAGAACACTTTTCCCTAGGCCTTCAATTCAATTACCCATTTATTTAGTAAGGGGGAGGCAATTTTAATTGAATCGATTTTTCAGTCAATACTTGGGTATTTTGGCCCTATTTGCATTTGCCAGCCAGTCAGTCTGTCGGATTGCCAAGCCAGCCAGCAAATTTGCCAACCACAAACGCAAAGAGCCCTCGACATTTGTATGGGTTTATTCAAAATGTTTACTCTTGTGTTATTTTTCCCCCATTTCCAAGAACTGCAGGGGATAGCTGTTCACATACCCGCATTTCATTTAAATTAAATTAAAATAATTGATTTTTATTATAACTTTGTTTTTGTTTGCTCTACTTTTCCATTTCAGTAAACTTTCTGGCATACCATATAACCTATACGTAGTGGATATCGTTGGTGTCGCGCTTTTAACTAGGCTATAGTAAGAGCTAGGATCAGGCGACATTTTGCAATCCACTGCGATTGCTCGGAGTGTGCATCTGAAAAGGGTAAGTTATAGATAGGCGCTTGACTTTGAAATTGAACTAATTCTTCTATCCATTTGCAGACTTCACAGCAGTATTATATCTACAGCCACTTATTTGATTTACTCGCCATCTCTATTTCTGTCTTTTGAACTAGTTTTCGAAGAAGAGAGCTGTAAAGTTGATCGCTTTCCCATCAATAATTGCGGTCACATTAATAGCACATTTTCCAAACTTTATTTTGTTGTTTAAAAACTTTTCTGTTATCAGTTTGACCGCATCACTAAAGTTATTTCAAACGTTTGGGTCGAGAGAAGGGACCCAATCGCTTGACCCAGAGATACATACATATTACACCTGGTTTTTAACAAGGAAATTCCATTCAGTAGCAGCTTCCGCATCATGGTCGAGGGTCAAACAGCCGTGCAGCAACAGCAGCAGCAACAACCATCTGGAACGGGCGGTGCCAGCGGCGTTGGAAGCACCACCGGATCCGGCGGAGGACCGACTACGACGGCTAACAATGTGACCAACAGCCAGGCCCAAACCAATGGAGGCACCACTGCGGCAACGACTGCGGCAGCGGGAACCGGATCGACAGCAAATACGACCGCTGGCCAAGCAGCTGCAAACAATGCGGCGAACAACAACAACAATAATAATAACAACAACAATAACAACGCCACTGCAAACAACAACAACAACAATAACAATGAACCAGATCCAAAGACCAATTTGATTGTGAATTACTTGCCACAGACCATGTCCCAGGACGAGATTCGTTCGCTGTTCGTTAGTTTTGGCGAGGTGGAAAGCTGCAAGTTGATTCGCGACAAGGTGACAGGTGAGAAAAAAAAACAAAAAGGTCATAATCCCAAATTATTTAAACTTTAAATCCCTTAAAACCCAAATTTCTTTAAAGGATCACTAGGGTTCTGAAATGCTTGAAGAAAATATATTGTTGCATACTTTTGCACACTTTTAGAAGAGATTTCGAAACCCTACAGATTAAAATAGCACTCTCGTTAACTAAAGTATTTTAAATTTCATGATTTTTGTCTTATGATTCTCATTCACTTGCAGGCCAAAGCCTGGGTTATGGATTCGTCAACTACGTTAAGCAGGAGGATGCGGAAAAGGCAATCAACGCTTTGAATGGCCTCCGGCTGCAGAACAAAACCATCAAGGTCTCCATCGCACGCCCCAGCTCCGAGAGCATCAAGGGTGCCAATCTCTATGTATCGGGTCTTCCAAAAAATATGACACAGTCGGATTTGGAATCATTGTTCAGTCCATACGGCAAGATCATAACCTCGCGTATTCTTTGTGATAATATCACTGGTGAGTTGTGATCATAGAGAGAAGCGAGAATATATGGTAGACATCGATGGTTAAAAATGAGAATAAAAGTACTGAGTCAGATAAATCTGTTTGATGATCTTCGATTTTTATGTACTGCGTAGTCTTTTTGAAAGCATGTCCAAACTAAAATGTATTAAAAAGTATTCTGAATTAATTTTAGCCTACAGCACACTTTTGTTTCTATTTTTGCTGGCGCTCCACAATATATTCTCCATTTTAATTAGTGAGTTACAATTAATGCAAATATTATTTACAATTTTATTTTTACATGTAATACCAAATAAGATGAACATGCTCCGGGTATGTTTTTATTTTTCTTATGTTTAACTATTTTTCATAGCTGTTCATCGCTCATGAAGTAACACTTATTATCTCATTTGAAAAGGAATACATTTTGTCAAGTGCTATTATAATTAAACCCCGAGTTTAAATTAGAGTTCTATGGTGTTTAACCAAGCATTTGTAATTAGTTTTCTGGGAATTAATTGTAATAGCCTGGCAAGATCAGTTAAAGTTCACATTCCTTATTTAATATTCATTAACAATCAGAAATGCATGGCAGAAAAATATGAAGGATATCTTGCGCATTTGCCTTGCTTCTGAATTATTTCCATCCGCTGGACACATTATATATGCACAAAATGCACAAAATCCAAGTTTACTGACCTTTTCGCTGGTTCTAGGTCTCTCCAAGGGCGTTGGCTTCATACGCTTCGATCAGAGATTTGAGGCCGACCGGGCCATCAAGGAGCTAAACGGCACAACTCCGAAGAATTCCACCGAACCGATAACCGTCAAGTTCGCCAACAATCCCAGCAGCAATAAGAACAGCATGCAGCCCCTGGCAGCCTACATAGCGCCCCAAAATACCCGTGGCGGACGAGCATTTCCGGCCAATGCTGCTGCCGGAGCCGCAGCCGCCGCCGCCGCAGCTGCCATTCATCCCAACGCGGGCCGTTACAGGTCAGGAATGGCTCCCCTTATCTAGAAATATTATTTAATTAATCAAAAGATTTAGTTCTATGCCAATGCAATTGAATTTATGTAAATTTGCCTTGCCCTGCAGCTCTGTAATCTCGCGCTACTCACCGTTGACCAGTGACCTGATCACCAATGGCATGATCCAGGGCAACACCATTGCCAGTTCCGGCTGGTGCATTTTCGTCTACAATCTGGCGCCCGAGACCGAGGAGAATGTGCTGTGGCAGCTGTTCGGACCTTTTGGCGCCGTGCAGTCAGTCAAGGTGAGCCTCCATTGGCAGCCAGATTTACCGATAAAGAAACCCATTTATAAAATTTAAAATTACCTATGTATGTAAGTTTTTTGATATCCTAGAACTATAATTCCTGTCAGTAAGAGGATAAAATAATTATTCAGTTTCTAACGTTCCTTTTAGCCAGCAATATTTCATAATTAATTAAATGTTGTACAATTCCCCCAGGTGATTCGCGATCTGCAGAGCAACAAGTGCAAGGGCTTCGGCTTTGTCACCATGACAAATTACGAGGAGGCCGTTCTGGCCATTCAGTCGCTGAACGGCTACACACTTGGCAACCGAGTGCTTCAGGTCAGCTTCAAGACCAACAAGAACAAGCAAACGTAATTATTAACCAAGTTGGCTGCTGTTGTCAATGCCAATGCGGCGGCGGCAGCTCTGGCGGCCAATGGTCTAGTCCTCCACAATCATCACCACCACAGCAACATCGGTAGCATCAACAACAATAATAACAACAGCAACAGCAATGGCTGCAGCACCGCAGCAGCTTATCAACTTGGCAAATACGTTAACCACAACAACAGCAACAACAGGCAGCACAACATTAACAGTAACAATAGCAATACGAGCAAGCAGAAGCAAGCATCCTCGAGCAACAAGCAACAATCAATGGCGCCACCTAAGAGATTAGCAGGCAGCACTGCAGCAACAACTGGAGACATGGCCGCCACTGCCACCAACAGCAGTAGCAGCAGCCACTCAATGTCCAGTGGCGATGCCGGAGCCACAGCATCCTCCTCGTCGTTGTCGAGCAACAACATCCTGAAGACATCGACGAAATTCATATACAATAAGCCCCAAAATCAATACGAGTTGCTGCAGCAGCAGCTGCAGTTGCAGCAGGAGTTCGCCCAGTTCTTGACCAATGTAGCCAACAGCGCCGCAGCTCCTCCGCCCAGCAACAACTCGTCCAATTCGGCGAGCCAGCGGAATGGCATCGGCATGTCGGCCAATGCGTCCGGTGGCGGTTCGGGCAACAAAAACAGTAACAGCAGCAATGGCTATATGCCAACCTGGTCTAATTGGTTCTTTTAAAGTTTACTTTGCTTTGTCATCAGCCCATTTCATGGATTCTATGTATTTTAGGCAACGATTACTTGGTTTTGGCTAATTGGACTCAGTTTGAAGAACGCGAGTAACCGGACTTGTTCATTTTTTGAGTTAAGATTTTCGTTTTTCAGTGAAGTAATAGTAATCATAACTTTTTTCGTTAACTAAGTTTGGAAATCCCTTCTATTTTTTTTGCTCTTATTTATCGTAGATTAGATTCAATTTGTAGAACTTACATTTTTTTGTTGATGCACTTTTAAAACGTCTAGTCGACTCTCCCAAAGAGAATAGCTTCCAGAAAGAAAAGAGGAAACAGAAAAGATAGAGCTGTAGTTAAGTTTTTGTTTGAGATGTAGAAGAAACAAACTCTACGGATATTTTTAAACAGAGAATAAAAAATACAATTTGCAGGCATAGAAGCCCCAATCCACCAAAGAAAGAAAACAAACTTGACAAATATTTAAGCTATAAATAAATGTATAAAATGAGATACGAAAACAGAACTGAATGCGTAAACAGATAGAGGCGTTTGGCTTATAGTCAAACCACTTTGCAAATATAGACAATGCAGAATGAGAAGGAAGCTAGATGCGAAAAACCAAATAAAAAAGCAAAACAAATAAGACATACATGTGTTTATGTTTTATAAATTAAATGTATAACTTTTGCTAAAAATAAATGATGTATGCATAATATAACAATTAAACCCTTTCTTTTCTATTAACATTTTTTCGATTGCCCATTAAAAATTCGTCTAGCCACTTTCATAAGTTAATCATTACCCATGTATCTTGCGGTATAAAACTTAAGTATAGGCTCTCTCAAAAATCTTAATTGTGAGACGAACGTAGAACTGGGTTAGCAAGTGAGCGATAAAAAAAACTGAGAGGACACCCTTGAGAATTTCTTCAAATACAACGAATAAATATTTAAGAAAATTTGAAACAGCAAGAGGAAATGTAATACCTGTCGAATCAGAGAGAGAATAAAAGTAATAAACGATTGTAAAGCTTAAACAAAAGCCAGCTAAATAATCTAAGCACGCCACTCCAATCGAAGTTAATGTAACTAAAGACAAAGATCAGAACAAAGTCCCTCCCTAGACAAACAAGCGACAAGAAGCGAAAAGAAAAAAAAAGCGAGATGTACGGAACCTAGATGACAAAACGCGTTTCAGCCTAACGAATTTGTTTAAGCCCAACTCAACAGCAATAACATTAAAAAAACAAAGAAAAGAACAAATTAAACAAATTGCCAAACTAAATATAGCAAATTTTAAAAACACAGAAATGGACATGAAATAAGAAGGCGTGTTTTAAGCTCATGGAATGGTGCAAGTTTTTCGAGAGCCTGGCAATGACAAAATAAAAAAAATAAAGATATGATGGTGCTTCACAGAATTCCTTAAAAAAATTAAAGGATCGCTTGAGACGAAAAAAAATTTTTTTTTATTTATTTCACAAAGTAAATTGCCTGGGAAACTAAGTAATCTTTCGTTCCCTATTTTCAAGATTTCCATTTCTTTTTTAACGTGCCGTGACCCCAAAATGGAAAAATCGAAATGTTACTCAACATTAACTATGCTATATCTCTCAATAAAATCTATAACTATTTATGAAAACTATTACATATGATTAACAATATATTGATGTTGTGTATTGCAAATTTTAAATGTTTATACATACATACATACCAAGAAAATTATTAGAAATACTAAATCATGGCATGCATCAGCAAAACGGAAATCGATTTTCATGTATACGTCAAGTAAATTTATTGCATACTATTTAAAACTAATTACCATGAACAATTTATATATACAAATATAAATTACATATATCGTTATGGCAACGGTTGCGAATATTAGGTATGTATGTGTGTAGTGCATAGAGAAACCGGAACGCCAAGCCTCCAATATTTGTAGAGCTCAACGGCTTTTTCTCCCCTACTCCTCTTAAATCTACTAGAAAATCCAAGAAAAAAACAAACCCTCACATTACTCACACTCATGCGCAAAAGCTTGACTGAAAATAAAATAGAAATTCTGGCTTTTAAGCGGTAAATTAGAAATAATACCTTCCAGCAAAGTCTCAAAGCAAGTTCAAGAAAACTCAATATAAAAAATATAAAGAGAACACCAATGAAATGTTTTTTATACAAGATGTAAAAATTGAGGCACATTTTTTGGTGCATATGTGTGGCACAGGGGATAACAGACATGAATAGACATGCTTAGACATGGTATCCAGGCGAACGCAGATAAGTGAATGAAAAGCATGAAACAACAAAAAGCAATCGATTATATACATTTTTTAAGATGAAATGTTTTATAAATGATAAATACAAATGGAAGAAAACCAAGAAAGTATTTTAAAAATTTAAATATATACATGAGTACTATATACAATATATTATATTATATATACATATTAAATACTAATGGGTATGGTAACGAACAAAAACACCGCACAATAATATACAAAACAAAACGAAATCGAAGAAAGGGAATGGCACGTGAAGGGAGGAGAAACATACGTAAGAAAATGAAAATACCAGAAAAGAAAGTTTAACTAAATGCAGAAAAGACTAAAAAATCGAAGAAAACTATGAAACCAGCAAATTTATAATTTTTACATGGAAAACGCAATAATGTTAACATTTAAAGAAGACGAAAACAAAGCGCATATCTTGAAAACAAAGGAAGAGTACTCGTATTGAGGAGGGATCTCTAGCAGGGGAACGAAATCGAAAACAACAAAAATCGACAAGTTACCACAAATTTTAACTACCAAGTGAAAGGCTTAATTACGGCACACTTTTATACTTTTACACCAAAACAAACGAAGCAAAAGCAAAAACCAAAGACGTATGTATAAATGGCTATCGATTTCACAGTGCAAAATCGTTTCTCGAGGCACCTTCGCGTTTTGAAGCCAATAAGGTTG
Organism: Drosophila prostipennis; assembly: GCA_037075205.1. NCBI lineage: Eukaryota > Metazoa > Arthropoda > Insecta > Diptera > Drosophilidae > Drosophila > Drosophila prostipennis. The sequence goes on along the minus strand of JBAMCJ010002255.1, from coordinate 910,261 downwards.
TGCAAATGCCTGCAGACCCAACCGGAACCGGAAGTCTGCAGCGCGCCCTCTGTAGGCCGACTGTAAACGGTGCAGCGGCCGTACCGCTGTATCGTTTACAACCTGCCTATAATGTCTGTTTCTCTCACACAGGTCACACACACCCCCACACAGACACAGTCTCCTACCCCCTAGTCTCACTTAAATGAATGTTGAATAGCAAAGAAACCAAGAAATACCACGAACCCCTCGTGTGAAAATGCAATGCAAATCTATCAGTGGCGATCTATCTGAGAAGTGTAATTGATGGCTTTTAGGTGTAGCTACTATATACAAAGAACTGGCGCCCCAAGATCTGTTGGATTTCCCCGGTGGTCATTGAAGCCAGCAAACGGACGATATCTTAGCAGGAAATCGCTGCTCTCACATTTTCCCTTATTTAACCAATTTGAAAGTACCATCCTGGCCCAGATCTTTGTTTCAGCTGTAGCATCCTATAACAAGACCCGGCTAACGATCATATTACAAGGAAACAAATAACATTTTGTAGTGCAAGTCATCAGTAAGTTGCGGACGGAAATACGCTCTTTATATATGTTTAAATGTTCAAGTAAGAAATGGTAACACTTAAAATATATTATAAATTAATTAAAACCAAATCTTAGTCGAAACGAACTTAGTCAAAGGTACTAATTTTAAGCACTATTGTTAAACGCAAGTCAAAGGCATCGGATGAAGGAATCACTTTAGCCAAAATGGTAACAAAAATATTGAATCTTAACTGAACTCAGAAACTCTAGTGGCATTCGCTCTTTCAAGCTCAACATAAGTTAATGAACATATTGAATTCCACATAACAGATTATAATAATTCAAACTAATTTCTATTTGTCTATCGGTTAGCTTGCATAATACATTATGCCACATATTATATATGAAGAACTATGCAAGTTTTTTTCTCGTCGTTATAAAACATAGTCAAAATATTGGTGGACAGTATCGTATTGTAGTAGCAAATATGTATTTATCTTTAATCATCACAGAACAAAACTGAAAACAATTATTCCAATTTAATTAAAGTGCATAAATTGTATATTGAATTACTGTCGAGTTCTCTCATATGGACACACAAAACCTTAACGTTTTTCTTCAAATTTGCATTAAATTACTTAAAAGACAAATACCAAGAAACCGAAAAAGAAAACAAAATCACAATATTAAGTGCGAAAAATGTCAAGCAAATTTATATAGCATATTTACGGTATACTCTGTGCAAGATTTATTAAGAATCAATTATACTTCATTATGGATTACTCTGAGAATTTACAAACGACAAACACACACTACACACGATGAATGAAAGCAACAATTTATTCAAATAAAGCTATGAAATGATGTGTTTAAAAAATGTTTAATGTTTGTTTTTGGCGGTGTACCGTATTTTGGAAACATTTTTAATAGATGGGTATTCAAATTGTAGTCAGAAGTTTGCAAGCTGTGAAGAAGACGTAAAAAACTTATTACGATTTCACTTTCAACTTACAAAAGTTCTAATATAAATAATATCAGTATTTTCAAATTTAACAGCCTTCATAACAGAGCTACCAGATAAAAGGAAAAGTAAAATGTTGACATTGCCAGACCAACAAATAATTGTTATAAATATGTGGAATGAACACCCATAACTAAGTATTATTTAGTTTTATTAACATTTTATAATTAAAAAATATTTGTTGTGACATTTACAATGGGATCACTTGCTCCTGGCGTTGAGCTACTGTATTTGAGATAAGAATAAGTTGAATAGATTATACAAATTAGGCCCCTTACACGGCCATTTCCATCTTGATCTTGGGGTATGGATTGTAGTCGACTATCTCAAAGTCCTCGAAGCGGAAATCCTCGATGTCCTCCACCTGGCGCTTGATCACCAGCTTGGGAAAGGGTCGCGGAGTGCGCTCCAGCTGCTCCTTCAGCGGCTCCACATGGTTCAGGTAGACGTGGGTGTCGCCCATGGTGTGTACAAAGTCGCCGGGCTTTAGACCCGTCACATGGGCAATCATGTGGGTGAGCAGGGCGTAGGAGGCGATGTTGAAGGGCACGCCCAGCCCCATGTCGGCGCTCCTCTGGTACAGCTGGCAGGAGAGCTCACCGCGCGTCTGCGAGACGAAGAACTGTGCCAGGCAGTGGCACGGCGGAAGGGCCATCTTCGGTATGTCCAGCGGATTCCAGGCCGACATAATAATGCGCCTGTCCGAGGGATTCTTCTTGATGGTGTCGATCACTTGGCGCAGCTGGTCGATGCCCTTGCCGCTGTAATCGTCGTCGCAGGTGCCGTACTCCGCCCCGAAATGACGCCACTGGAAGCCGTACACCGGGCCCAGGTCGCCAACGGCGCGCTCAGTGTGGCCCAGCTTGTCCAGGAACTCCCGGGTGCTGTTGCCGTCCCAGATATGAACGTTCTTGGCCTGCAGCAGCTTGGCGTCCGTCTTGCCCGCCACAAACCAGAGCAGCTCCTCGGCCACCGCGCGGAAGAAGACGCGCTTGGTGGTCAGCAGGGGGAAGGATTCGCGCATGTTGAAGCGCATTTGGCTGCCGAACAGGGACAGCGTGCCCACCTCCGTGCGATCCGTCCGCCGCTCTCCATTTGCGATGATGTTCCTCAGAAGATCCAGGTACTGCTCCTCATCCCGATTGACCGGCGGCGCCTGCTGCTCCGGTCGCTCCTCCTTGTCCACCAATGGCAGCGCCTTCTCCGAGGCAGGAACCTGTTCTTTTGCTGGCGTCACAACCATTTTGCGAACTTACAATTGTTGGCAAAAACTAAAAAATGCTCGAGATTGGGCGGGAAATTAGTTTGTTATGCTCGATAACTTCGATATGCACAACACTTATTTCATCAGGTTGGCAGGGCGAATAATACGATTGCACTTATCGATACATTTCCGTTGCTAATTTGAAATCCACTTTGAATTTAAGATTTGCAACACGGAAAATTCCGAATCGGAGTTGCTTACTTTATTCAAAAATTTCAATTCGTATGGTCGATCTACAACTGAATAGTGTAATGATGATTTTAACAAATTAAATTGGGGCGTACGCATTGTACAGCAATTGATAAATAAATACAAAAAAACCAAATATTAAGTGGAAACAGAATAATTGTGACGAATGAAAAAGTACATAAAAAACAAACAAAGAATACAACTAGATATTGAAGAATATGGTGATCGGACAGTGGTCGCTTCCAAGGCATTGGGAGCGGATCTCGTGCTCCACCACCTTTGGTAGAAATCGCTCCGAGACCAGGCAATAGTCGAGGCGCCAGCCCACATTGCGTGCTCGCGCATTGGCCATGTAAGTCCAGAAGGTGTAGGCACCCTTTCTCTCGGGATACAGATGCCTGAAGGTGTCCACAAAACCAAGGCCCAGTAGCTCAGTCATTTTGTCTCGCTCCTCCTGGGTGAAGCCAGCATTCTTGGTATTGGTCTTCGGATTTTCCAAATCAATGGGCATATGAGAAACGTTCATGTCGCCACAGATGACCACCGGCTTCAGAGCGTCTAGCTTCTTCACGTACTCCTGGAAGAGCTTCTCCCAGCGCATGCGGGGATCCAAGTTAACCAACTTTCGCCCCGAATTCGGCACGTACACATTGATTAAGTAGAACTTTTCGTATTCCGCCGTTATCATGCGTCCGACATCATCGAATTCCTCATTGCCAATGCCGTATTCCACGTTAATAGGCATGATCTTGCTGTAAATGGCGACACCGGCATAGCCGCCCGGCATACACAGCCAGTAGGGATGGTAACCCGGCAGACGGGTGACTTCCTCCGGCAGTTGATCGTTTACACACTTGGTTTCCTTTAAATTAAATTCGGATTAGCTTTTACTTAAATGTTGAGCTACGGTAGATTTTACCTGCAGGCAGAAAATATCTGGTTCCTCGAGGTCAACCAATTGAAGACCATCCTTCTTTAACCAGGCCCTCAGACCGGCCACATTCCAGCTGGAGATTTTCAAATTGAATACTTTATCGGCTGGCAGGGCGAACGCATCTTTATCCAATGCCACATTGGATTTGCCCTCGGCCTTCTTGGATTTCTTAGTGGCTGGAAAACAAAAGTTGAGCATGTTTTGCAAGCTTTTTAATACGGCAGCTCCACCGCAGCCGGATTGTTCGGCCAACATACTTTTCGATCCAACCTCCTCATTATCATCATTTTCGGGATCTTCAGCCTTGACAGCGGCCTTTTTTCGGCCTCGAACTGTGGATAGATTGTTTAGTATAGTATTACAACTATCAATATTTTTGTGATTTTGCCCACCTGGTTTACTTTCAGGTGCTGCTTCCACAAGATCTTCGGCAGCCTCCGGCTTAACTGCTGCCTTTTTACGTCCTCGAGCTGGGGAAAGGCGAATTGGGTTAAAGGGTCTTTAAGATTGTTATTTTGATTTGTTCCCACCTGGTGGTTTGCTTTCAGTGGGGGGCTCGGTTACTGCTTCCACGCCGTTTTCCTTATCGGCGGATGCCTTCTGTCCGCGCTTTTTCACGGGCGCCGGCGGCTCCTCCTTGGTCTCCTTCTTGCCGCGCTGTTTGGTAGGTTTGGCCACGGCCTTCGGCTCATTTTCTTCCGCTTCTTCGTCAGCTTTTGTTTTTTTGGTTCGTTTCTTGGCTGTTGCCTTTGGCGCGGATTCCACTTCTTCTTTTACACTCTCTGAATCTCCTATAGTCTCGGGTTCCGGTTCAACCGCCTTTCCCTTCTTGGTTCGCTTGCTGGCCGCCTTTGGAGGCTCCTCATCCGCTTCTGCCTCCTCGAGGGCAGCTGTAATCTCCGAGTCCGCCAGACGCTTGGTTCCGCGTGCCCGCTTGGCAGCGGTTTCAGCCTTCGCCGCCTTCTCCTTGGGTGCTCCTGCCACTGGTTCTGGTTGCTCTTTGATCGCCGGTACGGCCTCCTTTTTGGCCCGTCGCTTTGGTGGCTCTGCCGCTTCCTCTGCGCCTCCATTGGCCTCTGCCGGCGTCTCCTTCCGCTTGCGTCCTCTGCCCTTTGGCTCCTGGACAGCCGCTGGTTTCTCCTCCTCGGGAGCAGGAGTGGGCTCCTTCTTGGCCCGCGCCTTGGACGCCTTGCCAGCTGCTGGTGGCTTGGGTTCCGCTTCTGCAGTCGCCTTCTTGGCGCGTCCCCTTGGCTTGGCCACCGCCTCGGTCTCGCCGTTTTCTTCTGTATCCTTCGGCTGCTGCTTCTTCTTGCCACGTGCAGCTGCTGTGGGCGCATTTTCCGGCTCGACTTCCTCTGAGTTTTCCGCAGCTACGGTCGCCTTGGTGGCTTTTCTCGCGCGAGGCTTTCCCTTCGCCGTAACTTTGGCTTCTTCGGCGGCAGGGGCTGGATTTTCGTCGGCGACATTTCCATTGCCATTTGGAGTGGGGTCGGTGGGCTGGGGTTCAGATGCCACCGCCTCTGCTGGTTTTTTCACGGCCTTGGCACGGGGCATTATGCAGTTGTGCTGTTCTGTTCAAATAATTAATTTGTTAAATAAAAGTTGTGTTTATTTTCACAGATCTTCCGCTTTTTTTTTTGCTCAGCTTGGTCTGCACCCGATATCAACAAAAAGAAAACTGCGCGGGCAACGCGATTTCTTCAAGCCGGTCGTTTGTGCGCTGTACAACACTAGTTGTGTTCCATCTCTGGAACAGCACAGTTGAAAAGCAAATTTTGAAATTTGTGATGTCACAAGTCGAAGTAAATTGACCAAAATGTTAAAATCAAAAAAATAGATGCAAATGTATTGATTTGATTTTTTTTGTTTTAGCGAGTTTGCTATCGAACCACTTATTTTACAAATTTGTGTCTCTTTAGTGGGTTTTACTAAAGGATCTTAATCAAATAAAACATTAATCATAATCTTTTACATAGTTTCTTAATTGACACAAAAAAGTGTAGTGTAAAATTATGAGCTAACTGAAATGAAAATTGGGAGCGCTTCCAACTAAGGCTTTTGGCTCGACTGGGTATTTTATTATTAGACAGTTTTCTTAAATGGTAAAACTAAATTAGTTTTACGGAGGAACGAGAGGGTATGGCTTATTTTTATATATTTTATAATTCGCGACACACGCTGATTTTAATTTTTACTCCTGCTGACGTCATGCGCCACCTTCCAGTGTGTTTAAGCATGGCCCATTGCGGCGTTTTCAACACTGGCCTGATCCAACTATAAAAAAGACATCCCCGCTGTGGAAATTTTTAAATTGTTTCGCCAATTTCGATGGTTTTTTTGTTTGTTCTTGTTTTATTTCGAGTGCATACACAGTAAATACTAAGCATTACCTGACGATCCCGGCGGACAACAACGCTCCACAATGCCAAGTGAAATAATTACCCTGCAGCTGGGGCAGTGCGGCAATCAGAGTGGGTTTATGAAACAAGGACGATCCCGGTTCGCATTTCTAATATCCATTTAACGCAGTTGGCTTTGAGTTCTGGAAGAGATTGTGCCTGGAGCATGGCATCTCCCCCAGCGGTGTGCTGGAGGACTTCGCCAACGATGGCATGGACCGCAAGGATGTGTTCTTCTACCAGGCGGACGACGACCATTACATACCGCGTGCAGTGCTCCTGGACCTGGAACCGAGGGTGATCAATACCATAATGGGCTCCGCATACTCGAAGGTAGGTGGTGGCGATAGGACTCTTGATTCTCAGGGCTGACAGTACTTGCATTTCCGGTCTAGCTCTACAATCCGGAGAATGTTTACCTGTCCAAGCATGGAGGCGGCGCTGGCAACAACTGGGCCTCTGGCTATAGCCAGGGCGACAAGCTGCAGGAGGAGGTATTCGACATCATCGACCGCGAGGCCGATGGAAGCGATTCCCTGGAGGGATTCATACTCTGTCACTCGATTGCCGGCGGCACGGGCTCAGGAATGGGCTCCTTTATCATGGAGCGCCTGGCGGACCGCTATCCCAAGAAACTCATCCAGACATTCAGTGTCTTTCCCAACCAGGACGAGATCAGCGATGTTGTGGTGCAGCCATACAACTCCATGCTAACGCTGAAGCGACTGACCACCGCTGCGGACAGTGTGGTTGTCCTGGACAACACGGCTCTCAACCGCATAGCCTGCGATCGCTTGCACATCCAGAACCCGAGCTTTTCGCAGATCAACAACCTGGTCTCCACCATAATGAGCGTGAGCACCACCACGCTGAGGTATCCCTCTTACATGAACAACAATCTCATCGGGCTAATGGCACCACTGATCCCGACGCCCCAGCTGCACTTCCTCATGACTGGTTACACGCCGCTGTCCAGCGATTCGGATGTCAATTCGCAGCAAACGGTTAATGTGCGCAAGACCACCGTCCTGGATGTGATGCGCCGCCTTCTGCAGCCCAAGAACATGATGGTATCCACGGGGCCGGACAAGTCCAACCACCACTGTTACATATCCATTCTGAACATCATCCAGGGCGAGGTGGATCCCACGCAGGTGCACAAGTCGTTGCAGCGCATCCGCGACCGCAAGATGGCCCAGTTCATTCCGTGGGGCCCCACCTCCATCCAGGTGGCCCTCTCCCGCTCCTCGCCCTACGTGCAGAGTAACCATCGAGTGTCCGGCCTGATGCTGGCCAACCACACCAGCATCTGCTCGCTGTTCGAGCGGACTCTCAATCAGTATGACAAGCTCCGCAAGCGCGGCGCCTTTCTCGATCAGTTCAAACGCGAAGACATCTTTAAGGACGACCTCTCTGAGCTGGACGAATCGCGTGAAACGGTTGACTGCCTAGTGCAAGAGTATGCGGCAGCCACACGCGAGGATTATATGCAGTTCTCCGTAAAGCGGGGAGCTGGGGCAGGAGACTCCAAATCGGAGGACGGACGGTCTGCGACTAGCGGAGGCACTTAGCTTTCTCGTGCCATCAGTTATGGGTGCCATGCATTTTCTCGAATGTATTTTATAAAGTAAAATCACGATAGACGTCGGGATTCGAAATCCTTAGTATTAATAAGCACACTGTTTTTAAAAGTCGCATCTATGTTAATGCTGTTTCGTATTTAACATAATTAAACGTTTGTATTTCGTTTGTTGCCAATTAAACAAGAGAGAATGTCCAATAAGTGTTGTATTTGTGACCCTGATTAGGGGTTTATCAATTAAACTGCTATATTGGAGAAAAAAGAAAAAATACACAGATATTTTGGCAAATGTTTTAGTCCGAAACCAAATATTTTAATGAAAATCATAATACAGAATTGTATCGAATGTATGAATTTTATAATAGGATGTCAAGCATGCAGTATGTCCTGATACTGCTGTTTTAAGTATGTGTCCGTATAGGCGATATATAATATAGTCGATGTCCTAAGAGCTTCTTGCTGGTAAAATCGTATGTTTAAGGGTATGTCTAGACTCTAGAGTGTGTTGCGATAGAATTAATGTTGTGGCTGGGCATCAAATGTATCTAGGGAAAAAGGAAATAAAGGTTAATAACGTTTTTAAAAGTCCAACATTCTCGCCTACCTTGAGATCGCCTAGCTTTCCTTCTGTGACGCATACTTACGAGAAGCTGCTCAATCTATGACGGTTGTCTCACCCTCAACCACTTCCTCGTCAGCATTCTCATGTTCTTCCCCATCAGCATTTTCATTCTCCATCTCAGTGTTTCGTATTTAACATAATTAAACGTTTGTATTTCGTTTGTTGCTAATTAAACAAGAGAGAATGTCCAAAAAGTGTTGTATTTGTGACCCTGATTAGGGGTTTTTCAATTAAACTGCTATATTGGAGAAAAAATACACAGATATTTTGGCAAATGTTTTTGTCCGAAACCAAATATTTTAATGAAAATCATAATACAGAATTGTATCGAATGTATGAATTTTATAATAGGATGTCAAGCATGCAGTATGTCCTGATACTGCTGTTTTAAGTATGTGTCCGTATAGACGGTATATATATAGTCGATGTCCTAAGAGCTTCTTGCTGGTAAAATCGTATGTTTAAGGGTATGTCTAGACTCTAGAGTGTGTTGCGATAGAATTAATGTTGTGGCTGGGCATCAAATGTATCTAGGGAAAAAGGAGATAAAGGTTAATAACGTTTTTAAAAGACCAACATCCTCGCCTACCTTGAGATCGCCTAGCTTTCCTTCTGTGACGCATACTTACGAGAAGCTGCTCAATCTATGACGGTTGTCTCACCCTCAACCACTTCCTCGTCAGCATTCTCATGTTCTTCCCCATCAGCATTTTCATTCTCCATCTCATCGGCAACTTCAGTTTCTTCCTCCAGCTGCTGCTCTTCCTCGGCATTTTCATCGACTTCATAGGATTCGTCTTGTTCCCCCTCAGCAGTCTCCTCCTCGTCGGGCTCCCCCTCAATAATCTCCACCTCGTCATGTTCCCCGTCAGCCGCCTCCTCTTGAGTCGCCTCGTTCTCCTCGTCATCATCTCCCTTAACCTCGTCAATGACGACCAGGTTAAGCTCGGAAATGTGTTCTTCACCATCCTCCTCAGTGAGGTCAATTTCAGCTGACTCGTCAGCAGCTTCAACTGCTGCAACAGGCTTTGGTGGCCGGGGCTCCGCGTAGTTCACGGGAACCGCCTTACGGGCGACCTTGCCACTGATTATGCGGCAAGAAAGCTGGCTAAAACGGTAACTGACCGTCATGCCCCTCTTCTTCAGCAGCTCCAATGACTTGTCGCCAATGCTGATGGTGACCACCTTGTTCTCCTTGACCTTCAGCGTGCGCATGATTTTCCAAGTCTTCGACAAGAGGTCAGTATTCTGATCTTTCAAAAGGTCAATTGTGATTTTATCGGGCTCTTCGGAGGAGCGCGGCACCAATACAGTTATCGCCCTGGTGGCGGGAATCTCATCCTCCGGGCAGGTCTTCAGCTTTATACCCTGCACGACGGTGATCTTCGGCGCCACATGCTCCAGCCACTTCTGCGAGTTCTTGTCCATACAGGTAACAATAATGACGCCAGGGAGGAATTTGATGCCTCCGAAGTTAATGCTCGTCTTCCAGCCCTTCCTCATTTCGTCCACGAGGCCGGCTTCGATCCTAACCAGCTGCTTCCTGCTCAAGACGCAGTCGGGATAATTCTCCGGCATGACGGCCGTTTTAAAGCCTGTCTTCGCGCCTTGCGATGATCTCGGAGGCGACTCGGCGGCCCTCCTCGGCTTCTTGGTTTCCTCTTTGGCCCTGCCGCCATAAGAGTTGCCTTCGATCGGACGCTTGCGGCCACGATCATCCGGAACAGGCTGCTCCGGACGCTTGCGGCCGCGGTCAATCGATGCCGGGATGGGATGGGCCCTCTTGTACTCCAGCACCTTGGCCCGAGCCTCTTGCTCGGTGCAGCCGCTGGCAATGTACTTGTCGTACCACTTGAGTGAGCCACCCTTGAAGCCGGCCGGGTTGGTGAGCCTTTCCGAGGCCTTGGTCAGGGCCTCCTCGTGACCGCAGCCCATTTCGAGGTAGCGATAGAACCACTTGCGCTTGGCGCCGCTAAGAGCGAAGAGCTCTTCGCGAAGGTAGTGTGGTACCCCCTGTTCTTCCGCTTGAGCCCTCATGGACATCATTTTGGGAGTTTGATTTAGATTTGCGTCTGCTTCCTGACCCTTCGCTTGCCACTGGTCCCCGTTGGAGGAGGGACGTGGTGGTAGCCCGCGACTGCCTGACCACTGCCTGTTGCTTGGTCCCGCTTGCTCTTGGTTGCTCCAGCTGGACCCGGATCTTTCGCGGCTCCAAAGAGAGTTGGCCTGCGGGGCAGCAGGGGGTTGGTAGTCAGAGGAGGTGTAGGGCAAGGAGGAGTTTGTGTTCGTGTTCGAGCCCGACCAGGGGGCCCAGCCCCCCAGATTACGACCCATATTGGAATGGGATTGAGATTGGTATTGATATTGCGATTGACCCAATTGGCCGGAGTAGCCGCTAGTGTCGCGGCTGGCTCCATAGTTGCTGGTACCATTGCCGGTACCGCCGCGGCTGTTGAGCCATTCCCGCTTTTGCCTGTAGCTGGGCTCCATTTCCGGGTTAAATTATACTCACACAAAAAAAAGCTGTATTCACTGGCCGACGTCGCTGGAAAAGTGAGGGTTAAAATGTACCTTTTTCTGCTAGAGACTGACAGCAAGTCCTGGCGTGCTTCGCGTGACACGAAGTGACGTTTCAAATCAAAGTGTTTAATAATAGTATTATTATTTACTTTTTTTGATTTTGTTAAACACCTCTAAGTAAGTTGGAATTTTTATCGAAATATCCGAACAATAAAATAAAAAAAATATTCGAAAATTACCGTTGCTAGCTTTATAGTAAAATTACATAAATATGAAATTAAATTTCGAAGCGTATTTACTATTTATTTACTTATTCATTGCCTTTTAATAGTTTTAAACAGTAACTGCAAGGACAAATAAAATTAAACATAGTTGCTAGTGCTCTAAAAATTCTCAGTTAGCTCATAGTTTTACACTGTAAATTAGCTTTATATAAATAAATAAATAAATAACCATATATTTTTTATATCACGGAATAGGTTTAACAACGATTGTGTCACGGTGCCATCTCTATTCCTGAGAAGGAAACCTATAGTGTTGGGAAATATTTGAAAATTCTTATTGCTACTAACATGCACTTCAAATAAAACGGAATATATTTGCATGTACTAATAATCCTGAACCTTGGCCAGAAGGATTCCTAATGGAGCCAATCGAAGTGGTCGTGGATCAGTCGGAAGATCAGGCGAAGATTTCCACATTTGCCGTGCTGGACCTGGAGACGACCAACCTGCCTGCCTACAATAATAATCGGGTGGGCATCACGGAGCTGTGCATCTACGCCTTTGAAGCCGCTCTCCTCCAGAAAAAGGTGGCCCAGGATGGGGAGCAGGATCAGAAGCAGGAGGTGCCAGCGGCACCGCGTGTTCTGCACAAGTTAAACCTGCTCTTCCGGCCATCCATGATGGTGCATCCGGAGGCTGAGAGTACCACAGGTTTGAAATAGGAAGTCGCAAACTAAGCAGTGATTCACTCATCAATTTCACCACTAACAGGTCTGAGCAACTACCTGCTGGAGCGGGAGTCGAAGCTGGACGAGGATGCCGCCCAACTCATCATCAGCTTCCTCAAACACTTGCCATCTCCGGTTTGTCTGGTGGCTCACAACGGCTGGTGGTTCGATTTCCCCATTTTAAGGCAGGCCTTTGAAAAACTTAATATGGAGCTTCCCCAGTCCATGACTTGTGTGGACTCACTACGTGCCTTCTTGGAGATCGACGACAACCACAAAAAAGAAGCCAGTCTCTTGGAAGTCCCAAAGAGTTTGGAAGAAACCGAAACTATTCCGGAACTGGAACCAATTAGAGAAACAGAAACTGACTTCAAGGAGCCAGAACCGGCCAAGGAGATTGACTGGCGAGCTAGGAACGAAACGACTCCAAAACGTCCCATTCTAACGCCTGAGGAATCTTCCGTCAAGCGCAAACGACTACGAGATGGCGATGAAGATGAGGATGACCAGGAGGATCAGGGTCCTGCTAAGCGGAAACCCCAAGAGTTCCGATCGCGACGCCAGTTGTTTAGCGGATTGATGTGTGCCGAGAACAAGCGCTATCCGCCCAAAGGAGTTTACCAATTGGGAAGTCTGTACACTAGTAAGTTCCAGCGACCAGCTAGCAATGCCCACCAGGCAGAGGCCGATGTCGCCATGCTCACGAAACTCATCCAGCACTACGGCATGGACTTCCTTGCCTTTGCGGAGGAGCAGGCCATTCCATTCCACCAAGTAGCTCCACTTGGTTCTCCTATTCCTAGAAGAAAGCGAGCAATGTAAACAAGTCCATCTGCATGACCTTAATTTTAATATGTGATGCAATTTATATTTTTTATAAATATTTAGATTTTTATTAATTATACAATCAAATTTTTTTAAAGCAATCCATAAATAGAAAGATCGGTTTCATATCTACCTACAAATTTTCAAATGTTCTTTATTAAACCTTCTTAAATACAACTGAGGTAACCACATTGCCCACCTTGCCCCCAAACTTGAATGTTGGTGTGGGAATGGTGTGGTGCTTAACAAACTTCCCGGCGAAGCTCGTCTCCAGCTCCTCCTCCGTCCAGTTGCAGGATGTGATGACAAACAGACTGTCGGCAGTGCGCAGCAACTTCTCCACCGTGGCCAGGTAAAGAGCACGCTTCTCCTTGCGATTTTCCGGACAGAGGCTGACCGCATCGTAGGTTCCCTTGTCGTGGACCACATCGAACTGACCGAGGGCGTCCTGCGGCTGGGTCAGGTCAGCCACCTGGTAGCTGATGCTCAGCTGGTTGTCCAGCGCAATGTTCTGGGCCAACTCGACGGCTTTGGGGGAGTAGTCCACGCCGGTCAGCTGGTCGAATCCTTCATTGGCCAGACCCACGAGGAACATGCCATTGCCGCAGCCCAGGTCAAGGACTCTCGCCTGTTTACCGACCGCATCCTGCTTCAGCATCCAGTCGATCACGCGGGTTTGGGAGTCCTCGTCGAACCAGATCTCGCCCACATCCCCGTGGTTCTTGTAGTTGCGGATCTCACGGTTGTAACTGGACTCCCAGTACTCTTGGGTGCCCAACTCAGATCCGTGTTCGTTGTCCATGATTTTGATGGTTAAAAGCGGCTGGAAATGTTTTTGAACAGCTGAGCATGTGCGTCGGGTCAAGATAGCGCCGAATAATAAGAGTTGAAAATGGAACGTGGGAAAACGGAACTCGTGGGAACTTTCGCTATCTAGCCAGATTACTACAGAAATACAAATTTCCTTTTTTAATTGCCAAACCATAAACTTCTTCATTTAAAGTTAAATATTTTATAATTTATTGATATATATTTAATAGATTTCTCAGACACTACAACGTACTTTATATATTAATATATAATTAATATTATTATCTTTAATTTTAACTAAATTACAATTCTCTTGATCATTCGCTGATTCTTTATTTTTAAACGGTATATAAAAGGTAGAATGCAATATAGACATAAAACAAATGATTAGTCTGCTGCTATATTTCCTAACCTTGATACGATTCTTCAACGGCCCCCATTGCTCTTGTTGGTGTTTAAATATAGTGAGAATTTCTTGTTGGTTTAAAAGCTTTCAAACGACTTGTTTGCATCATGGGCCACAAACCAGACAGCACAGCACACATTCATAACCCGCTGCACCTTCTGTACAGTTGAATAGTATAAAAATAATGTTTTGTAATGATGAACGAGTTAAAGCCTATGATTTATACACAGAAAGTCTAAGATTAGGTATGCAGGTATTGCCGCTAAGCCCTGGATGCTGATGCGGTGCTTCCCTCTGTGCGATCGGATGTGAAGTTACTTGTAGAAGTAGAGTTAGCTGCTAGGTATTACTTGTACAGGTCTATGGAGCTACGCTTAACGTATTGTATGCAGTTTGGGTTTTGGGTTGCTTGTGTCGAGTGGCTGGACAGGAACTGACCCACCCAGCCGCGCTTAAGTCTAGGCGGTTTATGTACAATAGACAGTCGGGTTCGAGAGTCAACTCTTCAGGTCTGCGTGCGCCGCTCGTAGTCGCTGCGTCTGTAGTCGGCAGGATAGTCGCGCGGCATCACCGGATAGCCGCGGGGGTCGCGGTAACCGGACGGCGGTGGCGGCAGGCCAGGAACGACTCCATTCGGCATTCCATAGTAGTTGGGCGGCAGGTAGTGGCTTGAGTAACCATGCGGTGGCACGCCAGATGGATATCTAAAATAATGGACCATTAATTTATTTAATTTATAATAGCAAAAGAGGATTAGGTGCCTCAATAGATGTGAATAATAACAATTAATCCTCTAAATTACCTGCGCTTGTCGGGACGTCGTTCGCGTTCGCGATGATAGCTGCCTGGAGCTCCTCCACTGCGCGGATACCCGTCGTAGCGATCTCGTTTGTATTCCTGGCTGTATCTGCAATTGGAAAGCACATTAGGAATCCAACCAAGGAACAAGAATTTGCATTTTGCGGTCATTACCTTTCGCGGGAATGCCACCGCTCCATTTCCGGTGTGTAGCCGGATGGAGCTGGCGGTGGTTCGTAGCCGCCTCGACCTCCACGACTGTTCGGCGTAGAGGGCGAGGTGGGTCCCTGCCGGCGGGCATTACTGCTGCCGACGCCTTCATAGCCTCCACTGCCCATCGGTGGGCCACTGCCACCATAGTAGTCGGCGCCGCGATGATGCTTTTTGCGGTCCTCGTGGCGGTCCATGTTGAGCCGCTTGAAGGACATAGACTTGAGATGGTCGCCGATTCCTCCGCCTGGCGTGCCAGCGATTCCACCGCTGGCCTCGACATCATTCTCATCCCGCTTGCGCTTGAGAGGCGAGTCGTTGGCAAAGCGTCCGGAGGAGGGTGTACCCGCCTCCGGGTATCGCGACTGTCCACTACGCTCCTTGTCCTTGTCCTTCTTCTTTTTCTTGCCACCACTCTTATCACGCTCTTTGTCCTTGTCCTCAGCCGCCAGGCCGTTGCGCTTAGACTTGGTCGGACTTCCGGACGACTCCTTGGCCTTTCCCTTTGCCTCGCCAGCTTCGCCACCGCCGCCAGTCTGCTGTTTGAGTGCGTGCTTGTAGATTTTGAAGAGTCGTTTGGCGTCCAGCTCGGTGAACTTGGACACAAAGTACCAGAGGTTGCTGCGCCACTCCTTCTTCTCTGGCTCGCCGTAGGGATTGAGGCAAACATCGATCTGCTTGCCGATTTGCAGCAGGCAATCCCTAGTGTGCTGCACCTGATCCTGGTCGGAAAGACTAGCATCCGGCTGGTCCAGAGCCTTCAGGGCTTTCTTCACTGGGCGCATCTTCTCCTTGCACTCATTGAAGATGCTGGGATCCAGGTCGCCAAGCACCTCCAAGGCCCTTGGCTCGTTGTTGGCCGTAAAGTGCATCGGCTTGTTGCCGTTGTTGTCCGAGGCGCTGGTCTTTTTCGACCTGGCCTTGGATTTTTTGGTTTTCTTCGCCGTGCCACCGGACTGCTCAGCGGCCGAAGCAGTGTGCGGCGAAGCGGTAGATGGATCCACCTGACTGGTACTGCTTTCGGCGATGGACGCGCCAGCTTCTTCGGCATCATGCGACTTGCCATCGATATTCGAACTGGCCGACTGGCTGGCCGCCTTGGCATCGTTGGCTCGCGATGCTCTGGGGCGACGTTGCCGTCGCTGGCCACCCTTGGTCAGCTCCACGTTCTTCTTGATGATCTTGAGCAGGTACTCGGCACGCGTTTGCAGCTGTTTGGCCTGCGGCTTGCGCGTGTCGTTCAGCAGAATCTTGTCCGTCAGCTTGAGCGTGGGATCCAGCTTCATCTGCTCCCAGGATCCGATGCCGTACTGGTAAATGCCGCACAGTAGCTTGGTGTCCTCCTCGTTGCCCCAGTCTACGTCGAAGACCGGTGCCCGGGTCTTGATATTGAAGCTCCACTGCTGGCGCTCTTCGGCCATGCTGGGCATGATCTCGTTGAGCGGCTGCAGCTCCTGCTCGCAGGCCAGCAACTTTTTGGCATTAAAAGAGACGCCACCCAGCTTCACGGAAAAGGTGGCGCGTGCGCGGCGCTGCTTGGCGCCCGGCGTCTCGTCCGTCGCCGCAGTCTTGTGCTCTTCCTCCTTGTGCTCGTGCAGGAACTGAACGCAGCGGTCGTGCAGCATCTCCCCGAGTCGCTTCAGTTCCGCCAGCGGCTTCTCTTGCAGCTCAGCGTCACATGCGATGGCCTCCATGCGGTGGAGGGGAGCAGGAAACTTCTTGTAACTGCGGATGAAACGGCGCAACTCGGCGTCTGTGAACCCGGTTATCTTCTCCTTCATGGTGGGTCGTCCACGCTTGCGGGGTCGGCCATCGTCACCACTGCCCTCGGAGCCCAGCTCGTAGTCCGAGTCTCCGCCGGAGTCGTCTGCCTGTTGTTTCGCCTTGGCCCCTTTCCCGGCCCCCCGCTTTCCTTCATTTTGGTTGGCGGTTGCCGTCTTCCGCCGCGGCGGCAGGTATAGGTCTTCCATCTCCTTGGCTCGCGCCTGATCGTCGATTGCCTTGCGGAAGCCCTCCGGAATGATGTCGTCCCAGTCCTTGCTGTCGTCCTCCTCGCCGGCGGCATCGTGGTCATGCTTGTTGGCCGTATCGCTCGGCTCCTCCTCGAAGGCCGCTATGCTGGCCACCTTAAAAGCGGACAGCAAGTCGTCTGCCGGCATTTCGGGGTCCTCGTTGCGGGTCTCGGCCCTGCGCAGAATTTCATCAATGTCACAAACCAGGTCGTCGTCATGCTCCTGTTCGTCCTTGAACAACTCCTCAGCACCAAACTTCAAGATGGCAGACAGATCGTCCTTGTTGAACGGATTCGAGTTGGACGAGTGGCCGTTGCCGCTCTTGTCCAGGACAGTGCGGCCCGTGGTGTCCATCCGCTGAATGACCAGGTGGTCCAGCACCATCTTCTGCTTGGCTCGCTCCACAATCTGCTCCTCCACAGATCGGGCGGTGACCAGGCGATAGATGTTGACCTGGTTCTTCTGCCCGATGCGATGGGCTCTCGCCTGCGCCTGCAGATCATTCTGAGGGTTCCAATCGGAGTCAAAGATAATCACCGTATCGGCTGTGGCCAAGTTTATGCCCAATCCACCAGCTCTCGTCGAGAGCAGGAAGCAGAAGTCCTGGCTGCCCTCGGCATTGAAATGGTCCAAGGCCTGCCGCCTCATTTCGCCCTTAATACTTCCGTCGAGGCGCTGGAAGGGCCAGTGACGCTTCTGCAGGTAGTCGGCCAGCACATCCAGCATGCGCACCATTTGGGAGAAAATCAGCACGCGGTGTCCCGTCTCCTTAAGCCGGCAGAGAAGTTTATCGAGCAGAACCAGCTTTCCGGATCCCTTGAGCAGAGTTTGCAGCGCCTCATCCTGCTGCAGACCCATAAGTTCGAACTCCGAGGGTCGAATGAGGGCAGCGTGGTTGCAGCACTTCTTCAGCTCGATGACTATGTTCAGGAAAGTGGAGGTACTGCCGCGCTTTCCCTTCCGCAGCGCATCAAAGTTTTTGGTGAGAATCCACTTGTAGTACTGCTTCTGCAGCGAGGTCATCTCGACACGCAGGATCTGCTCTACTTTGGCCGGCAGCGACTTCTCCACGTCCTTCTTCACTCGCCGCAGAATATAGGGCTCCAGCTGCTGGTGCAAGCGTGTGTAGCCCTTGTCCTCGGCATTGCCGTGCTGTACCTCGAAGTTCTCCCACGTGTCAAACTTATCCGGCATGATGAAGTGCAGCAAGGCCCACAGCTCCTTCAGCGAATTCTGCAGCGGTGTGCCAGTGATGAGCAGGCGATGGTTGGTGTCGAACTCCTTGAGCGACTTGTAAAGCAGCGAGTCGTCGTTCTTGAGACGATGCGCCTCGTCCACCAGCAGCGCGGCCCACTGAAGCGTGCCCAGGAATTGCTTGTCCTTCAGCACAATCTCGTACGTTGTGAGAATGCAATTGAACTTGAGCCGCTTGGAGCCCTCGAACTGCCACTCGTACTGCTGGATGAGCTCGCGCGACTTAATGTCGCCGAGGTACGTGACCACATTCAGGTCCGGGGCCCACAGGTCAAACTCCCGCTGCCAGGCCGTCATTGTGCTAAGTGGCACCACGCACAGGAACGGGCCGTACAGGTGGTGCAGCTTGAAGAGCGAATACAGGAAGCAAATGGTCTGGATGGTCTTGCCAAGACCCATCTCGTCGGCCAGGATCACTGAGTTCTCCTTGCACCACGAGTGCAGCAGCCAATTCAAACCGTCCATTTGGTAGTCTCTGAGACTCAGGCCCGCCGAGAGGAACTCCGGCTGATTCTTGATTCTTGAGAACTTCGGTCGATACTTGAGCACTCTGCAGTGGCGGGAGGGTGTGCACTTGGAGTTCTCGCGCTCGTTGAACTGCTCCGCACAGCGTTGCCATTTGCGAAGCACCAGGGCTGCGTCCTCCCACGTGGACTCCGCGTACGGAAGCGACATCCACTTGCACAGATACTCCTCGGTGCCGTCGTCCGGCTTGGAGCCCTTGGCAATGATGCGGTCCACGACGTTGTATGACTTGAGCAGCTCGTGCTGCAGTTCCAGCTGGCACTCGAAGTAGTCGATATCCTCGGGACCGGCGTAGCGGCGCCAGTAGGCCTGCTCCTGTTCTTTCTTAATGAAGTTATCCAGCTTCTTCATGCCCTTGGCTTTCATGTCGCGCAGCGTAGCCTCCGATTCCCAGGTGTTGTGGATGTACGACCAGCCCTTCCACTTGATCAGGAACTGGCACTCGGCCTCCGCGTCGGAACTCTCCTTCTCATCGAAGCCAGCATTTGGATCGAAACCGTTTTCCTCGATAGCATAGATCGTTGTCTGGTTGCCAGTGCATCCCTTCTTGCCAACTCGCTGGGCCAGGATGCGCTCAATGGTCTCGCACTTCTCCTCCTCCTCGGCTGCGGCGGCAGTGGTGGCTGCCTGGCTCTCGTCGTACTCAAACTCCAGCAGGTCCTCCGAGTCGGTAGCCTCATCCTCGGAGGCCTCCTTGTAGCTAACTGCGGCGGCCGTGCGACGGGTGGCACAGCTGAGCAAAGACAGGGATTAGGAAAAAGGATGAAGCATCAAGTGGGGATCCTTACCGTTTGCTAGCATCGTCATCGTCGCTGTCCTCAGAACTGAAGGACTTTACCCTGCGTCGCTGCTGTTGCGGCGCGGGTTTGCTTCTGGAGGTAGCGGCTGCTGCTTTGCGCTTGTGGGCGTTGGACACATCCTCATCACTGTCCTCGCTCTCATCGCTTTCGTCCGAGTCCCAGCTGGCAAATGAAACGAATGCTTTGCAAACAAAAGTATAAGAAAGATAAAGCTGATCTCACGTTTTCTTTTTGTTCTTGGGAGCTGGAGCTTTCTTGGATTTGTCCGCAGCAGTCGGTGGTTTGCGCGCCTGGCGCGTCCGTTTGGGTCTGTAGTCCTCCTCTTCCTCCTCCTGTGTGGAGAAAGGTTAGGAACTCTTAGGAAAGTAACCGCGGATCCCGACTTACACTGCTGCTGCTGGAGGATGTGGGCGAGACATTGGCAGAACTATCACTTGCTTCATCGGCAGAGGCATCGCTGGCTGGCTGCTGCTGACCAGCCTCAGTCTCATTGTCCTCCTCCTCATCCTCCTGCTCCGGCTTGGACAAGCTGCTGCTTGAGTTGGCATTGTTGTTGCTCTGGTTCTGGTCCCTTTGCTCTGCTGGGCCCTCGGCGTCCGAATCGGAATCGCTGCCACTGGACCCGTCACTGGAGCTGTCCTCCTGGTCGTCTGTGAACCCGTTCGTCTTGCTGTCCGCCTGGGCAGCAGCGGCTGTCGGTGGAAATCCTGCCACCGATAACAATTTGTCCTCTGGTTCCGGCGAGCTGCGCCCATCGCTGGAGGAGGAGCTGTCCGAGTCCGAATCGGAGCCCGACGAGCCACTACCGCTGCCACTGCCACTATGGTCGGTGCCGTTGGTCTCATCCCGGGTGTCATCTTGTTCGTCTGAGCCAATACTATTCGCCGATTCATTGAGTGCCTGGGCGGTTGAAGGGAAATTAAGGTTAAAATCAATCTAGGATGAGGGTAAATTAGTTGATATTAGATAAACCGTGTTAAACAAATCACTTGGAGTATCAACACGGGCTCTGACCCTGCTAATCCTGTCCAGGTCTCCCCTGTGCGACGTTAAAGTGTACAGAAAACAGTAGAAAAGGTTAAATATATACCTTATTCTGTTCCTCAAGAGTAGAGCACTGTCATACCTAACCAGATGACTATTATGCAAGACTCAACGTGGCTTTTTTAAAGAAGATAGAAGCCTAATCCTGTCCAGACTAGCACCCAACTTTAAAAACACTAAATTCTTCATAAAATCACGTTTAACTTTGAAAATATTGATCTTGAGCGTTAGTAAAAAGTTAAGAAAGGAAACCGAGTGGGTAAACTTTTAGTAAAGTGTCCGTTGGTGGCTCCCACACCGCCGATCCTCTCCAGAAATTCTTTTAAAGCACTTTTAGTGACCAAAAAGGTCGAAGAAATCGATCATTGGTCACGGTTTTAGGTAGCATACGCCGGAATCACATGACCACTTTACACGGAACGCGGTAATCACAAGACACTACTTCCTGGTGGGCAAGAACCAGGAAATCCTTTAGAAACAAGCGGGTTTTCGGTCTCCTGGACACGATCTTACCCTGAAAAGGCACAAAATTGTGGAAATAGACTTGGCAAATGGGGAAAAATTATTTTTAATAATTGTTTCCGAGAAAAGGAGCTGGAATTCTTGAAAATGCTTTGCCGGTTGCTTTTGGCGGGTTCGAAATCCCCAGGAAATTGGTCAGAAATCTGCGAGAGGAAACTTTGCACCTAGCAATTTCTGATTACGTAATCGATGAAAATTTTCAATTTGGACGAAAAAACAATGAAATCCATGCAAATTGAAGGATTTTTATAGCCGCATTCGTTGAAAACAAACCGAAATTCTTGAATTTGAGTAGATTTTGCGAAAATGGGTACCCAATGGATTTTTACAAAATCCACATTGGCTGCCACGTCGGAGTGTTGGGAGCGTTCCGGCAGTGTTGGAAGGATGAAACACGGTTGGAGTAGTGGCCAAATCGATCCTTTTGTCCAAATGCTCCGCCAGCAGCCGCACGGTCAGCCATCAAAGTGCGGGTGTCTCGCGACGAGGGGACTTCTACGGACTTTGGGGCTGAGCAGCCACGCCCACAAAACGGAGCGTTCGGGCTCGTATGTAGCACTTGTTTTCCGTTCATACTCACACGACAACTGGGATCAAAGTGATTTGATTCGTCCCGTTTCGAATGATGGGAGAAATTCATAGTTTTTCCGACTTTTCCACACACACCGACGTTCGATATTCACAGCTTTTTCAAGGCCTACTCACCTGGCTCATTATATTGTCGTGGTAGCACACACAGTTGCCTTGTAGCGCTCATTAAATACAGGCAATTCACTTGCATACGGTCGCTGGCAAATGTTTATGTTTTTCCTGCAGGCCACTTGTTTTTAAATGCACTTTTTCGAAACAAAAAGATCGTTTTTCACGTTTTACTCATGCGACGCAGCAGAAATCTTTCCACCATCTTGAATTAGTGTGCCCGTGCGTGTTTAAATAGAGATGGTACTTGCGCGACAGTGATGATATGGGATGTATCGTTTTGAGTTGAGAAATAAATAATAAAATAAACCTATTTTAAATATATAAATAAATTAAAGTTTCACTATATTAAGGCGCTTGTTTTGTTGTATTATTCCACTGTTGTGACACGAAAAAAGAATAATTACAAACAGGTTCGGTCAGCTACATAAGAATTTTCAATAAATTCAGCAAATCAGCAACCTGGTATGTAAAAAACCAAATCTTTAAACTTCAATAATCAAACAGTAAAAAATAAATAAAACCACGTTTTTAACTCAAACGATTTGGACCACTAATCGCAGATGTTTGAAAATGCATAAGAAAAATGAATGTCCTTCCTCAGCAGGGATTGTTAAAAACCCTAAAGTAATTTGAATAACTATTGAGTGAATTTTACCACTACCAAATTAGACTTCTTATTAAATTTACATAATCAAATGAAATAATTAAGTTACAAAATAACATTTTTCCTTTATATTTATTCACTGATTTTTGACGTTATCGGTTTTGCCAGTAGCCAGTGTTTACTGTACATGCAATCGATAACTTATTGCAACGCACAGGTGTCTTCCAAGTCAGCTGTGGGCGGTGTACGATTACAAGGGGTTTGCGTTCTGGTTCTGGAATTAATGCAATTTAATTAAATTAGAGCACTGGACATGTAGCGCAGCTAGACAAGCAGGCGAACATGAAAGAAGTGGGCATCGCTCTGCCCAAGTCGCGAGGCGTGGGAGTGGGAGTACTGGCATCCTTTCTGTTGAGCTTCATCTTCTACTACTTCTACGGGGGTTACATGACGTTGGCGCTCTTCGCTGGAATCATCCTGCGTACGTATTCACATGGGCCAGCCATTCGGCAGTAAGATTCCCATTCTCCCCTTGCAGTGATATTCTACTATGCCCAGGACCTTTTACTCTACCACCCGGACCTGCCAGCCAACTCGCGTATTTACATACCCATTCCGACGATGCACAACCTCCCGCACATCACGGTCAGCATCAAAACGCCCGACAATGTCACGCTGCACGCCTTCTGGATAAGCCAGCCGGAGGAGCGCTCCAAGTCGGTGCCCACTCTGCTCTACTTCCATGGCAACGCTGGCAACATGGGCCACCGCATGCAGAACGTAAGTGGAGCCCAGAAACCACTGAAAAGATCCACTTACAACATTCCCACTCACTATCCAGGTTTGGGGCATCTACAACCACCTGCATTGTAACATTCTGATGGTGGAGTACCGTGGTTATGGCCTTTCCACCGGTGTGCCTACTGAACGAGGTCTTGTTACGGACGCAAGGGCGGCCATTGATTATCTGCACACGCGCCACGACCTGGACCACTCGCAACTGATCCTCTTCGGACGCTCCCTGGGCGGAGCCGTGGTCGTCGACGTGGCAGCAGACACCGTATATGGACAGAAGCTAATGTGCGCCATCGTGGAGAACACCTTTAGCAGCATACCCGAAATGGCCGTGGAGCTGGTGCACCCCTCTGTGAAGTATATACCAAATCTATTGTTTAAGAACAAGGTGAGTCGCCGCCGGTTCGCTTGTTTATGTTATGTGTAACTTTATTGCTTGCCGACACCCATTTAGTACCACTCCATGAGCAAGATAGGCAAGTGTTCGGTCCCCTTTTTGTTTATATCGGGCCTTGCGGACCAACTTGTGCCGCCGCGCATGATGCGTGGCTTGTATACCAAATGCGGCAGCGAGCTAAAGCGCCTGA
This sequence comes from Drosophila prostipennis, assembly GCA_037075205.1. Classification (NCBI taxonomy): domain Eukaryota; kingdom Metazoa; phylum Arthropoda; class Insecta; order Diptera; family Drosophilidae; genus Drosophila; species Drosophila prostipennis. Next base: position 886,375 of record JBAMCJ010002255.1, on the reverse strand, counting down.
TTGAGTTCCCTGGAGGATCGCACAACGACACCTGGATAGTGGACGGGTATGATCGCGCACATTAAGTCTACTTTCTCTTTATCCTTATGAGTGGTTGCTTCTTAGGTACTATCAGGCCATCGGAGGATTTCTAGCCGAGCTACAGCAGCAGCCTTCGCCGCTTCTGAAGGCCCCGGAGAAGAGCAATGTCTGGGTGGAGCTGGAGCATAAAATCATTGATGTATAACTTGTAGACATCAAGTGTTCAATTGACTGTGTTAACACTGCGAATGGTTTAATACTTATATATACACACACATAATATTAATCTGTATCTGACAGGGTTTTAATCCGGACGTTGCTATATGCCATGTTGCTTTTATGCGCAGAGAGTAATGTGCTAGCGGAGTTGGCTGTTGATTTTAAATATCTACGATAAATCCACATTAGAATCCGAATTTTTCCAAACTCCTATCGGCGCGAAGTTTATTGGTACCGAGCTATTTAACCTATAATTTGATACAATTGGTGACCATTTTAGACTACAGAAATTAATCAGTATTTCAAAAGAAATAAACTCATAATCTGGACTGATTCCTAGTTTGCCAGATTTGTTCAAAAGAGCTTTTATCCCTAGCACGTTAACATTTTGTGCTGGTTCCATTTTTGAAATGTTAAACTATTTAATTGTTAAGATTGCGAGGGAAGCCAGAAAAATTATCTTAAGTTTAGACTTAAGTAAACGAAAATCGGCCAGTTGATAAACAATAAACTGCAAAGAATTGCTAGAATCCAACGAAGTCCTCATCGGCACTGTCATCACTGAGGGGCGTTGATTGACGTTTGCGACTGACGGGTTTTTCCTCCAACGGTTCCTCCTCTGCCTTCTCCACAATCTCTTGGGCCTGGGACCGGTGATGGAAGACAAAGGACACGCATTTGCTGTCCGTCCAGGACTGGGCGAGAATACTATCGGGCAAGCCTCTATTGTTGGAGCAATGGTACCACTGGGACAAATGCGAGGTGCAGTCCGTGTCGTCGGGCGGTGGCTTCGTTTGGATATTTTGGACGCAGCGCTTGCACTTGAGTCTTAAATGAAACATGTTTAAATAAGAACCAATATGAGGCATATACTAGTCCCTACTTGTCGTGGGTATCGGAGAGAATGTTCGCATCAAATGTAAACAAGTCCTTGAGATCATCGCGCGTAAAATGCTTCTCGGTCGACTCGTTGTTGTCAATTATGGTGCTGGACAGGGACTTTTTGTGCGTCTGCCGCTGCAGGATCTTTTCCTCAATAGAACCGCTCTGAAAAAAACAACTAATCAGTTAAATTTCTAAGCTTTTAGACGAAATATACCAGATACTCACGGCTACGAGGCGATAAATGTAACAAGGCTTCTTCTGTCCGTCACGCCAAACTCTGGCCATCGCCTGCTCATCGTTGGCCGGATTCCAGTCCGGATCGAACATGAACAGGCGATTGGCTCCGATCAAATTCAAGCCGCATCCGCCAGCCTTGCTGCTCAGCATGAACAGGAAACTGTCCGACTCCGGGTCGTTGAACCGGTCAACAACCTTCGAGCGCTTCTTGATGGACATGGTGCCATCAAGACGCACGAATCCGTACTTTCGCTTCCTGGCTAGCTGCTCGAACAAGTCCAGGGTCTGTGTGTAGTTTGAGATAAGTACCACCTTGTCATTGCCATCGGCGCGTATGGCGGCCAGCATGAAGTCTAAGAGCATGAACTTTCCACTAAGCTCTGGATTGAGATCCCTGTAAGAAATAGAGCCACATGTCGGTTACAATAAAATCCTCTCAATTCACAACCAAACTTACTTTGGCTTGTAGTTGCTAGGCAGCACGTTCTGCGAGTTCTCGAATCCCTTTTCCCGGGCAGTGAGCTTGTCATATATGAGATCCGGATGACTACAAATTTTCTTAAGGGTTGTGATGTCCGCCAGGGCCGTGAGGGAGGCCTTCTCATTGCAGTCTTAAAAGAATAATGATTGTTTTAAAGGTTAGATAAATTACAGATTCGCTTACCTGCTAAACTACGGCGCACTTGGTCAGATTTCAAGAAATTCGTATAGAGCTCTAGCTGAATCGGTGTAAGTTTTGCACAGATGACCATCTCAAACTTAACAGGCAGGTATTTGGTGAGAATCTGGTTGGTGCGTCGGATGATGCACTGATCGACCAATGCTATCAGCTCCTGCGTCTTCTCGACGGCCCGCTTCCGTTCCCCATCCGTGGAGTCTGCATTCTGGCCCCGAAGAATACTGCTCTCGAAGTTGCGCTTAAAGACGGCCGCCGAGCCTAGCATCTCGGGGTTCACAAAGTTCACCAGACTGTAGTACTCCGTGAGGTCGTTCTGGATGGGCGTGCCGGACAGCAGGACCCGTCGTTTGGTCTTCAGGCCCATCAAGGCCTGGTATGTGAGATTGTCGCTGTTCTTCAGGCGATGCCCCTCGTCGCATATCACCATTCCCACCTCGTATTTGCACAGAATATCGGCATAGATGCGGAATGTCTCGTAGCTGATGAGTAGAACGGGCGTGCCCAGTCGCGATGAGGTCATGGAGAATTGCTCCAGGGCGCGGATAGTGTTCTCCTTGTTGCCTCCCTCCATAGGCAGGCAGAGGAGTCGGCCTTGCAGCCACTTGGTGAACTCCTTTTCCCAGTTCTTCACCAGCGACGACGGCGACACGACGATGGCCTTGTTGATCGTGGGCTTGCAGTCGGCGCTCTGCCTCAGGAGTGTCCACACCAGCGTGACGCACTGCAGCGTCTTCCCCAGACCCATTTCATCGGCCATGATGCAGCCGTTGAAGTTGCCCCGCTTTCCCTCCACGCACTCGTACATGAAGCGCACGCCCTCACGCTGGTGCGGCCGCAGGATGTTGCTGAGCAGCGGATCCACCACTACGTGCACAAGAACCTGGCTGGGATCCATGGCCATTCGCTCGTGCTCCGTGTATGCCGGCGGATTGTACAGCACCAGGGCGTTGCAGGCCAGTGGATCGTGCAGGGGTCGCCGGGAAACGCAGCGGCGAACGCCCAGGACTCGTTTCCCCCCGTAATCCGGTATATAGTTGTCCATGGGCACCTTGAATTTTCGGGCCAGCACCTTGGCAATGGCCCTCTCGTACTCGCTGTTCGCCGTGAAGCGAATGGGCAGCGGGAGCTCCACTGTGTTGGTGTCATCGCGTAGGGCGCTCTGGCGCTTCCTGTCCTGCTCCTGCTCCCGCTCCAGCTCCTGCTGGCAGGCTCGTTTGTTCTTCTTCAGCAGCGGCGGCGTGAACGAGTGTCGCGACTCGGGACGCTGAGGTCCCCGTTGACTGGGCGCCAAACTGCGTCGCTTTAAGGAAATGCACGTTAAAATAATACAAATAAATAAAGGAAATTATTTAATTTACCATTTCAACCACCTGATTACTATTTCTTGAATTTCAAATGGCGGTCTCGCAAACAGCTGATTTGTCGCACAAGTCTGGTCACACAAAAGTATCGACGATAATATATCAGCAAAATAAAAAATTATAAAAATGTTTTTTATTTAGCAAAGGTTTTCAGAACATATAGTAGAGGGAAAACATAAATGGATGTCGCATATTGTACAAAAAACAGATATAAATAAATTCCAAAGAAAAATTTGCAAAATCACGATTTCCCAAAATCTCGATAACGCCAAATCAACTCTGATATTTTCAATATATCGATGTATTTTACTACTAGTTGCACATCGCTGACTTTCTATTTCCGTGCAGATATTTTTGTAAATATTTACGCGAAAAATTGCACTCAAAACCAGGAAAATAGTGAAAAATGAGGCAATAAAGTGTGGGCTGGATTGCCTCCCCCTTGTTGGCCACAAAAAAAAAGCGGCTAATGCGTGAAATTCGAGCTGCAAGGACGCGAATCTAGTCCGCAGATCTGCGGAAGTGTTGGTACAAGCACTTAATTGTATTTGTAATTGTAATTGCCCAAGTGAAGTGCCAAAAAAAGCGCTGCAAATGCTGCAGGCGTAAGAGCCTACGTAAATAGGGCGCTGCAAAGTAATAATGGGCGTGGCGAGACGATGCATGGAGAGCGGAAAGCAGCCAAGACGATGACGACGATCAAATCCAAATTCATCAGGTGAGCAGCCACCAGCGACAACAACAACAATGGGTGCCCAAAAAGGTGTGCACACGTACGTTAGTGTAGGTTGTTCTCGCATATGTGTGTGCGTAAGTGTGTCACGGCGTGCACTTGTTGTTCTTGTAAATAGTAAACAGCGAATATTCAGCTAACCTGCGTTTTTTTTCAGCTTCTAAATATTTACAAAACAAGCAACATTGAAATACTCACCACACAAAAGCACAAAACGAGATAACAAAGTACCAGCAATCTATGCCAAACGGAACGCACACGGAGGAGCAGTTATCAGCGGACCAGCGGCCCTAAAAGCTACCAAATCGCACATACACAGCAGACCGAAAACGATGTGGCTGCGCCAGAGCAGCGGCGGGGGCGTTGCCTCCGCCGGACACGGCGGCCCCCTCCGGCAGAGACCCATCGACGCCGCCACGGACTGCGATCCGCGAGCCTGCTACGACAGCTTCTGCAAGCACTGGCAGCAGGCATTCGAGATCATCCAGCACAGCGCTCCGCCCTCCCACGACGACGTCCTGGGCGTGGTGTCCCATCTGGACTACATGGTCACCCTGCTGCTCGTCGAACTGCATCACTGCAACAAGGTCTCGCTGCCGGCGGCCGAGGCCAGTGGCCCGCCAGCGGCGCCCTGCCTGGAATTCCTGCTCAGCGAGAATCTGCTGGACAAGCTGTACGAGTGGGCCTGCACCACCGGGCGCTATGCGAACGCTGTGCGGCTGGAGCAGCTGAAGCTGTACGAACTGCTCGTCAGCCACTCGCGACACCAGCTGCTCTGCCACGAGCCCTTCCTGCGACCCCTGCTCAAGATACTGGCCTCCAGCCAGGGCGAGATCTTTCCCCCCGATCTCGAGAAGCGGCTCGTTATCCTGCTGAACCAGCTGTGCGTGGTTCTCATGCAGAATGTCCACCTGCTGGACCTCTTTTTCTTCTCCGCCCAGACGCAAGTCCAGGAGCAGATACTAAATGGCAACGTGGCGCAGCCCAAAAGTGGAACCACAACCAAGTGAGCAAAATATAGTCAACAAATGCCTATTCAAGTTGTTTGAAATTTATTAAAAAGCCTAATTGATTGTGGTATTACGCGTTTAGTTTATATTTGTGCTATGATTCATTAACAAATAATGCGGCGATAGCTTGATAAGAATACAACAAGAAAATTGACCTTGTAATAGTACACTCATAAATGGTGACCGCCTTAAACTGCCTTAAAATAACTCTCCATTAATTTCTTGTTCTTGCAGTTTTATCATCTTCTCGCTGCTCATCCCGTACGTCCATCGCGAGGGCAGTCTTGGCCACCAGGCCCGCGATGCGCTGCTCCTGTGCATGGCGCTCTCGCAAAAGAACTCCAACATTGGCACGTACATAGCCCAGTACTCCTCGATCTGCCCGCTGCTGGTGACCGGTCTGGGTGGTCTCTACTCACGTCTGCCCAACAGCATCGAGATCAGCTCCATTGACTGGCATCGGATCACGCCGGACGATGTGACAGAGATCCCGGAGCTGACGCTCTTCATGAACGCCCTCGAGTTCTGCAATGCCGTCGTGCAGGTGGCCCACGAGATGATCAAGCAACAGCTGCTGGACTTCATGTACCAGGGCTTCATTGTGCCCGTGCTGGGACCGGCGATCCTGCAGGTGAGTGCCGCCAAAGCTTTTGTCTCGTCTCGGTCTCTCTTCGTAAAAATTTGTCTTCGATGCATTTCTGTGGTGTTGGTTGCAAGCGAATCATTATGTCCTACGTCTATTTTTAATTTGAAAAAGTCTTAAAATAAGATAATTTCGTAGATATTGGTTGAGGAAACTTTAAACCCAAAATTTTATTACATTTTGAGTTACATAATTATAATAAGTGTTGAGTAAATAAAAATAGCCGGTTAGGCGAATTGTTCTGTCCAGTTTGCTATTGATAATACTGAATACTAGTAATTTCAATTTAATATTAAATTTGCAAGCTTTCTCGACCTTATGATAAACTTAAAATAGGTATTAAACCAAAAAATATCGAAATTTATAGTTTAAAACATGCTTCTTATTCCCATAAATAATTGCTGTGATTGAGTAAGTAAATCTAAATAGTTCGTTTTCAGAACGGGCCCTTGCCAATATCTACTCTATGTGAAAAACTGTAGCTTCTAGGGATCTGCACCGCCTTCGGCTTTCCGTTTCTTGTGTGTTTCTTGTACCTTTTCCTCCCCCGTAGCTAACCACACACACACCTCGAAATCTCGAAACAACTTTTTGCGCTCCATTTTCGCAGACACTGAAGGGCAAACATTTTCAGACGAACATCGACTCGCAAATCTCGGCCATGTCGTACCTGGACCTCATCCTGCGCTCCATCACCGAACCCGGATTGCTGAGGGCCTTTGTGCGCTTTCTGCTCGATACGGAAAAGTTTGACGGAGAGCGGATCCTGGATGCTCTGGTCGAGCGCTTGAACTCACCCGATGCCAATCTCTGCATGGTCACGATGGCCCTGTTTGACACCCTGCTGGGACTCCACTGCGAGGACCTTATGCTGGAGCTACTACTCAAGTTCATGCTGCCGGGCAAGCATGTGCCCATCTCGCATCGCCACAAGATCAACAAGATCGATCCGTATTTGAACAGCAGTGAGTTCTTCCTGGACCTCTCGCCCGATGTGATGAAGAGGGCCAGGGATTTGGCCAGGCCCAAGAGTGTCCACGAACCGGTGATAGGGGATCTAACGCCGCTGCCCACTCTTCCATCTCCGGTGATGAGCAAGACGATTGGAGCCAACTGGAACTATTACGGAGTGCACACGGGTGATAGTTTGTATGCGAACATCCAGGCTTATCTCTTCGAGGCGCACTGGCGAATCGCCCAGTGTCAAAGGGATTGCCTGAAGTGGGCCAACAGCTATCGCTACCAAAAGTGGCCGCGCCACGGTCAGGGGAGAGTTCACGCCCACGCCCTGGAACTGGCCAGGCAGTTCTTCAGCGAATTCGGAGGAGGTGGCGCTATTATTGCCAGCGAGACGGGCGAGAAGCAGATGGATAGCCTGCAGTCCATTGGCGAGTCCAGCGGCTACGAGTCCTTCAAGTGGCGGCCGGCTGACGAGGAAAGCGAAGCCACGGACACAACTGTGGCCACCATAGCCAGCGAGGCAGATCTGGAGCACAACAGCAGCAGCATCAGCAGCGTGCTAGGTGGATCCGGCAGACGAGAGGCCTGGCGCGTATCGCACAACAATCGCAATGAGTTGCTCCTGACGGATCTGGATTTCTCGGAAGATTTGTTTGCGCAGGGCACCGTAAGCTTGGGTGAGAATTGTAGACCTAAGTAAACGTTCTCCTTATTAACAATCACATACTTTTTATAGGTCCCTTTCTCAATGCCATCTGGGGCAAACTGCAAACCTTCACGAGCAACTCGCTATATGTCAATCTTCACCTGACCGGGCTGATAACTCGTTTGGCCTGGTATCCCCTGCCGTTGATTCACTCGCTGCTGCTGCGCTCTGACATCGCCATCACCTCGGATACGCCCTCGTTTCACCAGGTGCTGCGGATTCTCAAGCAACAGATAGATGCCGAGCTGCCCGTCACGGAGGATTCGCTGGAGATCATTGATGTGGCGCGTTCGTCACTAATTGATCGCGAGTTTCGTTTGGCCAACGCCCGGAAGGGCAATGAGGGCTCGCCAATGCATCACAATCAACAGCAGCAGACGGTAACCAATTCCGGCCAGCAGCAGGGACAACTGCGGTCCGCCTACGCGACTCTTTCGGCCGCCACGCCCGTGCAGGCCACGCCCACCAGTGCCTACGATCCCTTCAAGCGCAGCGATAACAAGAGGCGCAGCATTAGCAAATCCATCACCAGCATGTTTAGCAGGAAATCTGCCTCCTCGTCGACAGCGTCTTCAAACGGCTCTCCCGGTGAGTAGTAGCAGCTGGAACGCGTTTCTGCCACACTTTTGCACAACTTCTATATTTCTAAAAAAGAAAAACCAAGCAAACAAAATAGAAATCACCAACAGTTTACAAATCTGCAGCGTTGGATGTTGGAAGAAAGTTGGTTTTGGGTCAAAATATTCACACATCACTCACCAAACACATTTACACACCCTCTGAGCCCTGCATTAGTGCCTGAAAAGATAAAGCCATTCGTCATTAGTATGAAGAAAACATAAAAATCACTGAATGAAGTATATTTCATTGGAATTATCACGAACAGGTCTCATTCAGGGCTGTATTGGTTCACACAAATCTCTGTAAAATGCCCGCAGGCATCGTTTATAATAAATTAATTTCTTTTATTTCTTTATTTTTTTATTGAAACGAAAAAAAACAAAACAAATCTTAGCTTCATCTGGCTTATCACAAATTTACGCATTCTTCACCGGTAAATATTTCACGCTTGATAAAAGTACTTAAAGTTTTTAATCAAACCTAACCTTGCATTGTCTTGTTAAATTAGTGCGTAGTCTCGTTATTTCTGTAGAGCTTTGTACATTCTGCCTTCCCACTAAACCAAAAATAAGTAGTTCAAAGTAGAATATGATGAACATTTGTAGAACTCCATATGTATGTTATTATTGTTGCTGTTACAATTAACCCAAAAACGTCAATATCACCATGAGCTTCAACTGATAGCGCTTGAAATTTTTAGGAGCTGCTTCGAACCTGGTGGGGAATACTGCAAGTGCCGAGGGAAGAGGTTTTCCACAAGGCCAGACGGGTGCCGGCACATGTGAGACCAGCTTAAGTACGCAACCGGGAGCATCGCGCACTGGAGCCACGACGTCGTCTACAGCGGCCTCTGGGAGCAACAGCAGCATCGGCGGGTCCACTCAAACCCTCTCCGCCCAGTCGAACACCACTACCCACTCGACGAGCACGCTGCACGGCCTGGACGGAGGCCCGTCGACAGGTGGTTTCAACTCCGAACCAGTGTCCCTCGACTCGGTGGCCTCCATGGGAATCATTGCCAGCACGAGTGGCACCGAGCGATCCCGCGACTTGGCCCTTTGCGCTGTGCTCATGGATGAGTGGCTCAAGGAGCTGGCGGCCATCGCCCAGGAGCAGAGCGTTGTGCTGGTCACGGAGCAGGCGTCTTTATGATCGCTTGGAAGAGATAGCGATGCCGAGGATGATACTACAGACGACTTGTGTATACATATTTTACGGATTTGTTGCCCTTTGTTTGTTTTAACCAACTACTCTTACGAAATTATTTCTTTTTACATGTTAAATTATCGATATTTATATTTTAAACAACCATTTTTAACGAACAATGCCGCAATGTTGAACAGATTTACAGAATAATGCACACGGACTCAACGACAACAAAAACAGAACACTCAAACACGCGTTAAACAAGCTAGATTGTAGGTTTAAAGTTGTAAGTGGATTAGGACGGTGGATTTTAAGTGTTCAGATGTAAACAAATATTCTAATTAACAGCCGTATGCAAGATTTACAACCTTTATAGAGAGAATTATATAACACACATACCATGTATACATATGTATTTTTGCAATATATTTTATGCTTTTATGTACATACATACGATCAAATTACACACGTTATGTAAAGCTGACTTGAAAGTATTAAATTGGTCCAAGTAAATGCACAGCCGAGGGAGATATATTCGTTTTTGGGGTCGAATGTGTATTGAGAATCTTGTTAACTAAGTTTTATTGAAGAGCCTGATTGTACAGTTTTATTTTTAGGTCACTTGGTGAGGGCTTTTCTCAAAATCTTGAGAAAGTTTTTAATTTACTACAGCCGAGTTTAAAGGACTTTAATATATGTTGCGGAAAGGGTGTTTCCAAAATAAACCTACTGATATAAATGCACTTAACACATAGCTTTCGGTCGACATGACTATTTTAGATTAAATAAATAATTACTATAATTAGGTGAAATCAACTCAAAATCTATGAATTCTACAGTTCATGACGATTAAATTCCGTTAAAAGTTTGATCTCTGCTGGATTTAGTGGAGTTCCGAACCAAATATATTCGATTTCAACTTTAAAACCGATCGTAAAACGTCGATTGCCTTCCATCACTGATTCCACCTCTAATAACAAACACCGTAAAAATCAGGATGGCAACTCTCAATCTCTCTCTGAGAGTTACTCTCGGAGAGCCCGTGTTACGTTTTGAGAGAGCGAAGAGAGTTGAATTGGAATTGTCAGAAATATTTTGCTCTTTTCATTTAAAAAATTATTTTCGATGGAAGCGGTTCTGTTAGCGGAAAAGTGAAAATAGAGTTAAAGAGCCTGAAAACTGAAATAAGTAAGCCCTCGAAGAAAATAGGAGCTCTAGAAACGCGAAAAAATATTTGCAAATTGAAAGAAATTGTGTGTGTTTGGTGCCGAATAAAAAAGCGTGTTAAAAAAAACCACAAATGCTGCGATCGTTTGTTTAAAAAACCCACTGTAACAGCTCGCCGGTAGATGTTTCATGTTGTTTTTGCACAATTTATTAATGTTTTCTGGCATCAAATGTTTCCAAATGTAAGGAACACCGGCTTAAACCGCCTTTTTCGGGCTTCAAGCTTCAATAATGCGAAAATAGTTCGCGAAAACGCAGCAGGCGACGCGTCTTTTTGGCTCTTGAAAAGGGCATGAAAAACTCGAAAACTGGGGCCAATAAAAGATACATACAAGAAAAATAAGCGAGTGCGCGAATTCGACTGCGTGTGCGCTGCAAATGTGTTTGTGCGAAGCCAAATAAAAGATGAGAATCCAACAAACAAACAAATAAAACTAGTGTGAAGAATAATTTGCGCTGTTTAAACAATTAGCCGCAAAACAAACGCCGGAATTGAGTGCCTGTGCGGCTGTTTGTGTGTGTATCTGTATCCCAGGAATGCGCAGTCGCGAATGCGCAAATATTTGTGATTTGTTTTGAAAGGAGAGAAGGAGCGGAGGAGCGAAAGAGAGAGGGATAGGATTGGATTGGATTGGAATAAAAGACACATCTCCTGGCATTCGCAAAAAGGTGAGTTTTGCTGTTAGATTGGCAACAGCAATTGCAGTTGCTTTGGCCAAAGCTGCCATTTTCCCAGCCCACGTTTCGCCACACGGAAAAAAATAAGATATACATATAAGAAATCCATCTTTGCAATAAACTATTTTACCTTATGGTCAGTTTTCAATTTAATTTTAAGCTGAATTTCAATGCAAGCCTTTAATTTACCAAATTTATAAAAGTTTTGAAAAATTCATAGGTAATCAATGGGTACATAGAAGTTTCCTTCTAGTATATATTTATTATTACGATTTAAGTAATTCTACGATTTATTTTTTAGAATTGCAATTTAAACAAATATTCAATCAATACTTTTCAATCAATACTTCTACTTTTTCTATTTGCCCACGTCGGCTAAAAATCCCTGGGCTCGGCCCACTCGAAATTAACTCATTGCCCCCTCTTTTTTCCCTTCGATCCCGAAAATTGCTCTATTCTCTTCGGTACGCCCACTTTGTCAGCGCTACGCCCACCTTGCCTATTTGTTCTTCGTTTTTTGTGTCTCTGTTTCTGCTTTTCCCTGGTTTTCTTGGCCCAACCGAAGGCGGGTTTTCCCTCCACTTATCGCTCGGACACTACGGCCATAAAAGTCCGAGTAAAAATCAATTTTCAAAACAACAAGCAGGACAAAAACAAAGGGGGAGAAAAGGAGGGGGATATCGGATGGGACGACAATAACATCAATTTTGAGGCATTTATATGCGCCAATAAATTCAACGATCGAGTGAGCGAGAGAGGGTGAGGCTGCGGGAGCGGGAGAGAGGGGGAAAGAGAGAGCCCGATAGTATCGTATCCGAGGAAAAGCAACAAATAACAGGCAGAAAGATACACGACAACGCGCAACAATAAGACACAAGATCAAACAAAACCAGCAGCAAAAACCGACGGTGCAGCATCCATGTTGTTGTTGTTGTTGCTTTTGTAGCAGTTGCAGCAACAACTGCAGCGCAACAGGTAAAAGCAGCGACGCCAGCGTTTCGAAATGCCCGAGAGAGCGAGAGAGATAGTCGGCGAACAACCTGTTACATCGCCTGCTGCCTGAAATATGTAAAGTCAATTTCGTGTATCGTATCGGAAAACTGTAACTAATGCCAAACATTAACCCATTAACGCGAAAATCGGAGAAATCGGCCAAAAAGTTAACCAATTTTCCTTGGCTTATACGAAACACGAAAATGGGGGATGTTTTGAAACTTATTATATGAATTTTAACTGGAGGATATTTAGATAAGCATTGCAGATATTTCAATTTGCTCAAAATGCGCGGATCAACGGGAGGTGATATGGGTGATAGAGCACACCCACTTGGGTTAAAAATAAAAGGAGTCTTGGTATTTAAAAATTATGCAACAAAAATATTATTTAACTTACTTTTTATAATTTAAAATAATTAATAGGTTCTTAATTAACTATTTTATTAAATTGAATGGTGTATTACCGAAAATCCACGAAGGCTTGGTTTTTATTCCCTAGAAAACATTTTTTTTTCATCGTGTTGATTGCATTTTTTGCAAAACATTTTTGTAGTGTTCCCTAAAAGTCAGAACTTTATGGTTGAGCCCAAGGAATTGTAGGCTTCTTGAAAATATACACAAGAATTTTCTGGCCCGGCTCGGCATTTTAATGGGTTAAGAGACCTGAGCCCGCGGCCAACTGGGGCCAAGTTCGTTGTACGCGGCGGAAAACAAAAAGACAGCCCAGTCGAGTAAGAAATTTTTGTCAATGAAAGAAAACTTTCTTTTGGGCTTATCCACGCCAACATCTTTCTCTTTCTCACTCTTTCGTTTTCATTCCACCTCGCTGGTGATTTTGTTTTCTGTGTCGCCTTATTTTTTATATACCTATACATACGGTTTTTATATTTAATTGGGCGGTTTTTTAGATTTACGCTCGCCTGCCGCCATCTGCAGTATCATCGGGCATTCTTTAAGATCTCTCGGATCTCCGCGGGCTCTTCATGGTCCATTAAGACAATTTAGGCTGGCTTCTCTTTTCCGGGAGTGGCAGGGGCGGCATGGGAGTGACTGCTGCGTGGGAAGGTTCAGTTTGAGTGTTTGTCATCTTGGGGCTGTTTGTGCCAAGTGCCAGTTTGATTGCCTCCCAGCAGAGCCAAGCCAAGTCAAGTCATCCAGCCATCGAGTGTCCAAGTTGCCGCAACAAGTGTCCCAGTTTATGGCCCGGCTGGAAGCTAGCAGCTAGCAGCTAGAAGCTAAGAGCCAGCTACTCGTACTAGAACTAGTTTAAGTTTCCTGTCCCGGCAGCCATCGCTGGAATCTCCTCCACAGAATCACATACTGCCGGGTCACAGTTGCGGCGGGAATGCTATGGCATCTACAGAAAGATTTAGGTTATTCGCAATCTGTCCATAAAAAATATTAAGCAAACAATAAAACCTTGAGATGGTAGTTATTCACGTTAGCCCTCTGGATATAAACTTATTTTTTAAAATATTTCTATAAATTTTATGATTTACAATGGATTTTTCAATTAAAAAATTATACCAAAAATATTTTAAAAAGAAATACAACTTTAACACTCTAAATTATTCTGTAAATACTAGTAAATTACTACACAGAAAAAAAATTAACAAAAGATCAGATTGATATGTGCTGGTCAATTTTATATTTTTTAAAGATCAAGTTATTCATATCATTTTGATATGAATAAAGATTATGTTTACATTATGTGTTAAAAAAATACTAAATCTGGTATTTCATATCATATCATAAAATATCATGTTGATATGTTTAAATCATAAATTTGACATAAATCATAGGGGCTTATTATTGATATAAAAATAAGGTAGAATTGATCCTATTTCATATCGAATTTTTTTTCTGTGTACTAGTATCCCTATTTGATTGACAAACTTTGTGCTATTCTTGTGACCGCAACTGTGCCTCGATCACGCTTTTCCTTTAAGCTCAGTTATGTTGACTGTTGCTGCCGTTTCTGCGGTCGCCGCACCCTCTAGCTCCCCTGAACCCGAACCCCAGCCCAATCCCAAACCCAAACCGAAACCCCCCTTTTCGCACAACCTACTCCCCTGTTATTAACCGTTTGGCCACATTTTCTCACACAGAGAGCGCAGAAATGCTTCGCAGGCCACTGTGGCAATTGGCGCGCCTCTGGAAATGACAAACGGCCATGTGACCATGTGGCCATGAGCATGTGGCTCCTCCGGCCCACGAGGAAGCACAAGGGGGCGTCTCGAGTGGAGCTGCACTAAATTACTGAAATCTAAAAATATTCTAAGCATTCACCGGGAAAATTGATTTAGAATAACTGTATCAGAATGCTTAGGAAGCAGAAAAAACCCGGGTAGAAGCTTGAGATGCTATAAATTCCAGAAATTATCCAGACGGGACCGTTTGAAAGTTATGATAAGTGATCTTATAGATCGGTCATATCATGTTTTGAGCATGTAAATCAGATAAAAACGCTCACAAATGATAATGACATGTCTTCTTCTTGGCGTATAACCATCATATTATCTCTGATATTCATCGAAAACTGAAAATAACTACACCAGTTTACAAAAAAAAATTGATGAAATACGCACTTCATGAAACCTTTATTTTCCGGTAAGGTACATCTTTCTGATTAAGAAAAGGGAACTTAGAATTTTTTGTATGGTACCAATTTTTTTTTAAGTGTAAAAAACGTTTTTGACGCTTTTTTAATTTCTAACTCGAGCTGTGATTAACCGATTGCGTCCATCGGAGACTCATTTTACAGGTAATAGATTGCCCTCTAACTTTCTTATACACGGCATTGAGTTCCATTCATTAGTTTAGAAGCTACACTTCGTCAAAGTGGAAAAAGTTTGAAAAAATGCAAAAAAGCTGGCATAAATGGCTTCGTTAAAAATACACGCCTAAAAACCGAAATTAGTTTTATAACTTCTACTTAAAGATACATCTTTAAGCCAACTAATAAGACCATCAACTCCAAAAACAACCAAGGTTTCGATTTTATATCGATTTTTTACGTTGGGGAAAACGGGTATTACAGCCCTGTTAGAGCCCTGTTGAGCCAGTTAACAGCTGTAAACGGCCAAAAAATCACCGTTTTCGGAAGCTTCAAAAATGCATATTAAATTAATTTGCTGGTGGATTGCAATGATCAATATCTTGTTTTCTTCGTGTAAGAACCTTCTACCAGAGAAAACTATAAAACTAATTTCGGTTTTTAGGCGTGTATTTTTAACGAAGCCATTTATACCAGCATTTTTGCATTTTTTCTACCTTTTTCAACTTTGACAAAGTGTAGCTTCTAAACTAATGAATGGAACTCAATGCCGTGTATAAGAAAGTTAGAGGGTATTCTATTACCTGTAAAATGAGGGTTTGATAGCCGCAGTCGGTTAATCACAGGTCGAGTTAGAAATTAAAAAAGCGTCAAAAACGTTTTTTACACTTAAAAAAAAATTGGTACCATACAAAAAATTCTAAGTGCCCTTTTCTTAATCAGAAAGGTGTACCTTACCGGAAAATAAAGGTTTCATGAAGTGCGTATTTCATCAATTTTTTTTTGTAAACTGGTGCTATTGGAAAAAATGGCTTGTACACTTTTGGTCCACATTCTGATTTAATTGCAGACCAAACGGGTTCCGCACATATCTTTGTAATACGCAAACGATCCCATTCGACGTAAATGTCGAAGGAATGTAAATGAGATCAGTCGATTGGAACTGCCATTAGATCATCAAATGCTCTCGAATTGGATCCGGCCTTTTCCGTTCGGCTTGAGGAGTGTGCTCCACTTGAGGTTCATTAGCCAGAGGCTTCCTTGGCTTTACTTTCCATTCGCTCTGCTTCTGGCCAAAACTGGCCAACGTTCTCCTGTCTCTTGGCCGAAAACAGCCTCGCGTAACTGTAACTGATTTGACCTCCCATCACTTAGCTACCAAAAAACCTCCTCCAAAAGCCTCGCTTTTTCTCCGCTGCTGCCGTTTTGGCATTGTGAATGGTTATGGTTATGGTGGAGGTATCCAGGGATTGGGGATCGGGGATCGCGGGTATACGAAGATCTGGTATCCGGGGTAGCAACGGAACCGAGGGGCGGCATTGGGTCTGCTTTGATGCTCGGTGCTCGCTTGGCGTGGAGCGGTGTGACCTCGACAACAAACTTCTATTGCATGCAATTTGGTGAATATCGCATGCACAAATGAACATTAACACTTGGCGGTCGCTCGAGAGATGGACAATAAAGAAACCACCAAAAAACTTGTTTGTACAACAGAAAGCAATGACAACGAAAATATTGGTTGGTAAAGAAAGCCAAAACGTGACGAATATTGCATACCCTAGAATTAGAAAGGTGTTTTAAAGAAGATATATTTAAAATACGATCCTAACTATCACTAAATAGGAATATATTCGTATGTAATAAATTGTCATAAGCAACATTTTACTGAAGACAAATTGTAGCTGTTGTAACGTAGAAATGGAAACGCGTTAAAAAAATATATATACGTACATATATAAAATACGATCCTAACTATCACTGAATAGGAATATATACGTATGTAATAAATTATCATAAGCAACATTTTACTGAAGATAAATTGTAGCTGCTGTAACGTAGAAATAAAATATATAAAATACGATCCTAACTATCACATTTTACTGAAGATAGCTTGTAACTGTTCTTAAACATAAATATTAAATAATCTCCAGCTTTAAAATATATTTTTATTAACATTTTGAGCAAATAACAATCAAGTTAGAAAAAGGAAGTCGTTTAAACTTGCAGTAAATTTTAAATCGACAATTTTGCGGTGTTGAGAGGTATTTTGTTTAATTGTTTTTCAGAAGTGTTAACCGTTTACCCTAGTTCGGCATACCCTGCCCATTTGTCAGGGTATAAAACATCAAAAACGGCAGCCAGGGAGCAGAGCACCGAGGTAAAAAGTGCGCCTAGAAATTAGAAAGTACGCGGCGGTCTGGAGGAGAGGCTGAATCTGAAGTTGGGGCCAAGTTGGAGCTGAAGCTGAAGCTAAAGCTAAGGCCGAAGTCAAGCTATAGCCATAGTATAGCTATAGCTATGTGAGTGTAACTCGATTTGTGACTGTCATAAATGGCGGAAATTGTGGGGCTCGAGACAAAGCGGGCTTGGGGACCCAAAGACGGAGGCTTTCTGGCTAGCTTTCTGCTTTCTACTGCCGGTCTTCAGCTGCGGCATTTTCCAACTCCAAACAACGAAGCTACAAAGCTACGAAACTCCAAACTGCAGTCTGCCGTCTCCGTTTTTCTTTCTTGCTTGACTATAATTTGTGCCATCAGCATTTTGTTGTCGTTATCGTTAGCAAAGCGAGAGACCAGAAGACTGAAGAAGACTGAAGACTGAAGCCAGAAGCCAGCAGCCAGAAGACTGAAGCCAGAAGACAGAAGACAGGCGACGGCAATGAAGCGTACGTTTTGACATTTCTCCAGCTCCGCCGGCCTCTCTCTTTTGGCATGCTCTCCATAATTATCCAAGCGGAGAACGCGGTGCCACAATTTGGCCAGATTTTTTATTAATTCCCACCTTGCGCTGCGCCCCTCCCTCCCCCTTGTCCCCCCTGTCCCACCTCCCTCCTCCCTTTATGACTTATTCAATTCTTCGCCGCAGAACGGCATTAAAGCTGCCCCAACCCCAAACCAATCGACGGAAAACCGGAGAACCGGCTCAAGTTCGCCTCGATCTGCGTTTATTATTACACTTAATGTGACTTGATTTATAAACAAGAGCAGCGGCAGAACACAGCCTCCACCGATGGACCGACTGGTCACCTCCAGTCTTCCTCCTCCTCCTCCTCCTCTTCCTCTCTTCCAGCTGTTGCCAAGACAAAGTAGAAGACGAAGACAAGCGATCGACATGCCTCAGTGGCCAAAAGGAACACTGGGCGAAATATGATCTTCCAATGGCTCTTAAGTCAATATTGCACAATTTATTGAATTCTGTTACTACTGTTAATACTGTTTTTTTTATAGAGAATCGATAATCACTTTCCTATTTATTTTAAATGGATACAAATTATAAAATTTTTTCCGATTTAGAAAGAATTTTTAATATAAATGTTCTATTACTTAAATATATTTTAAATAATAAATTGATTTCAAGTTTTATTTCTAAATATATCAAGTTGTATTTATATAATATTATCGAGAACTCTTAATTGTATGGTAAATATCAGTGTACGTCCAATATTGGTATTGGGTTACCCAGTCGCCCATTCCCTGCCATATTGCCTTCGCCTCCTTTCATCGCTGCTGCATTGGAACTGTCTTTTAATTAGTTCATAAATTTAATGTGGAAAAGCTGCAACGCCATTTCTTCGGGTCTCCGCAACGTGTAACACTTCCCTTTCCACTTTTTCCGTGGGCCAGCCCACCGCACCGATTCCTTTCCTTCCTGGCAGCCGGGTCTTTCAATAAATCGTTCAATCCGGAAGTTTGTTGCGCTGCCAGACAAAAGAAGTGCTGCTCTAAGCGGCTTTTGTGCCCAAGAAAGGAAATAGAATTCCTACCTCGCCCCTTCCTTTCGGTCTGAATAGAGATTCCCAGAGTCATTTTAATGGTTTCCGCTTTTTATGGCATTGCTTGGGCTTTGTTATTGGTTAAAAATTAATAGAAATTTAATTGGACGGGGCAATACTATCGGGGTTGAGGGGAAATTGGTTACTTGCCGTAGGCATTTAGGCATTTATTGCGCATGTCGCTAATTGTTATTACTCTGGGTCGTCGAAGTTCGTAGTTCTTTATGGTTTCTTCACGCTCCGATCTTTTTCCCCGGACTTTTCTGGGAGTGGGGGAGGTTAGAGCTTGCTAATGCTTACATAATGCTTTGTTTTCGGGTTTTCGGGTTTCTTTTATTGTTTCCCCGCCGCCTTTTTCACGTCTCTTGTACGTGAGGCAGGCCTAGTTTGCCTTTGAGTTTGAGGAAGGGCGAGAAAGTCGAGGACACTTTAGGGCCGTCATAAATTATTATTTCGGGTTCCGTAATCCCAGTGAATACGAAATAATGGATATTCCCTATTCCCATTCGCAGCTTGATCTAGTTCACTTCCCTGGCTTAGTTTTATTACCTTTTTATGGCAGGGGAAAGTGAAAGATGGGATCAGATCGAAAGGATCGATAAGTGTAAATCACCTTTTCACTGTGAATTATCTGATTTGACAACATCTCTCGCTTAAACTGGGATAATTTGAACTAATTTGTAATGTTAAGTATTACAACTATAAATAACATCATTTTCATATTATTTCACCTTCTTTTATAATCATTTCTTATTTTTCACCTCAAGTTTAGTTTATAAACGTTTAGTTATTGACCCCAATTGAAGTAAATTTCCAGCTTTACAAACCATTCTTATATGGCTGATTGCTGTCTGGTCAATCCACCCACACTTTTGGTAACCTGTAATCTCCAAAAATCACACCATATAGAGCACGCGCTCTATTCTTTAATTTCAAGTCAAACGCCTACGTTTATTCAAAATATTTCAGGGAGTGTGAATTATGGGGAGAGGTAGGGGAGTTCTTCTAATAAAGCTATAGAAAACAAAAAATCGAAAGTAGCCGGTCGGGTTTCAGAAAGAATTTCAGCAGCCCTAAATTAATGAAATGCCCAAGACAACGAAAGAATTCAAGCATTAGCATACATGAATTTATTCCCCTTTATTAATTTTGTGAGGTACAAATATGTGGAGAGAGGAATGATGGAACAGAAATTTGAAATGAAGAAATGTTTAGTTTTGCCGATGAAGAATGTTTTTGGACCGCCTCCAGCCAGATGATAATTAAATATTTGTACATATGAACTTTACTGGGTTACGGGGTCAGCATAAAAAAATAGGAAAATCATATAAAGAGAGGGGCAATATGGGAGGTTTGTTCTAAGCTTGATCTTGTGTTCTTTATGCTTCAAGCTTTTGGCTAGAACTCCACTTCACTCAACTCATTCGATGCTGGCCTCAAGATTAATGTTTCTCCGTACTCCGACTCTTGGAAATTTGCATATTTCAACAATTTGCGGCTTGTTCTTCGTTAATGTGGATGTTGTAACTTGCTTGCAGATAGATACAGATACCTCTCTACTTTTCGGTGTTTCGGTTTTTTTGGTTTTTCAGAGGGCGTGTTAATGAGTTCTCGCCGAAAGATTCTCGTTATGCGATAAATTCGAAAGTTACCGAAACCATTCTGGGTTTCATTTGTTAGCTTAGTTTCTTGCCCGTTTCTGTTTCTGTTAATTTACATGCATAAATAATTTGCACAAAAGTGTTTGCCGTTGGCTGGGAGTTTCGCGCATGAAATGGCCAAGTTTATGGCTATCGACGGGCGGTCGAAGGCTCAGAGACTCAAAGACTCGGAAACTCGAAAACTCGGAGACTCGTCTACCCGACTGTCGTAAAAATCAAATATGCGACGCAGACTTGACACAAATGATACCCATAAACCATAACGACGTAAGGCCGAGAAATGGAAGTTGTATTTTGTATTTTGTATTCGGCCGATTGAGGGATTGGCGAGAGCTATGATTTCTCGATCTGTGACTTGAAGTTGGCTAGGGAGTGGCTTTGATTTGAGGCCCATTCAGGTTCAGTTTCAGTCGCTTCGATTAGGCCCGACTTGAATAACATGTAGATAAGGGACCTCCGGAGCTTCAAGAGGTTCATAAAATAATCTACATATTTATTCTGTTCACTGGGTTGTTGTTTTCTATATTTTGTGCAGCACATAATTAACCGGATTACGGGGTATTATTGGGGTTTTCAAGAAGATGGAAGGTGAGTGGAGAAATTAAGTCAAGTTCTAGAAATTTACAGATCTTTGAACTTATTAACCGTTTGATTAAATTAGTTTAAGAATTCACTTTGATGTCTTCGTTGTCTAGTAAAAAATTTGTTTATACTTTTCATACTTACTTACTCTTAATATATATATAAATACTTCATTTTCTTAAGATCACAGATATTATTTTTATTATTTCAATATTTTAATGGGATTTCTGTTAAAAAGTAGTGTTTGCATAGGTATATTAATTTCAGAGTAATAATGTTGTAACTTTTTAATAATATCCTATAAAAGCTTTTAACTATTTTAATACTATTCCCGATGTTTTAATTTCTGTTTATACTGGAACTTTCCAATGAACCCCAGACATTTCTTTTTAAAATCCCTTCCCTTTTGCCCTTTCTTTCCATTAGCCAGCTGAAAATTATAATTCCCACAGCTGTTTATCAAGCTTCTGCTCCAGTTCGGAGCTTTTCATTAGGAAAAGCCGCTGCATTGGTAATCAACTTATCCCCAGCCCCTTGGAGTTCCCATCAGCGACTTGACTTATCGCTTAACCTTCACTCACTTGCTATTCAACAACCCTTCCCCTACTTCTTTTGTTTTGGAGGCTTTGTCTTTACTCGTTAGCTTTTTGCATTGTTAAGTTTGGGTGTCTTGCCTACTGTGCTACACATGGATTTTTTTTTACTTTGCTTGGAACATAAAAGATATGTATACATATGTGGGTGGCCTCTCCGTGTGCGATTGAAAATTAGAGTCAAATCGATTTTGATCTTGGTCCATAATCTTGTGGCGTATGCATTTCAAGCGTATCAATTTCTTGAGCTATTTTCCAAGAATTCCGGAGACCGAGTGTCACGTGCAACATAATCGTCTTTCGATGGTTACAAATCTTCCGTTTTCATGCCGAACGAGCCGGTTGATAAATGGAACTTCGGACTGCGAGGCGAGTTTGTGTCTCGAGTCTTTTGAATGGGGGTGTGTGGATCCTTTTGTGTTTGCGCTTCATTCATTCATTCATTCACGAATATTTTCGCTCTTCCGCCAAAGTGTTTTTTTGTGTCTTTCTTTCTCTTTCGAGCCAAAGCCAAAGTCATCTGTATGACTTAACGTCGAAGCTTGTCGTTTGTCATTCGATCCGAGCAGCGAAGGCGTCTGATATTTATTCCCCAGCTTTTTGGTCGAGCTGCGTTTGAAAAACGATATACGGAGACGCCTTGGTTACCTTGTATACTCGTATACCACGCGTTTTCTGGTGCGTGCAATGCAAATCCGCATCCAAATCCAAAGCCAAATCCAATGGAGCGGGCAGCCCCGATCGGGAAACTTTCTGTATTTCCCATATTCTTGGGTTTCCATGTGGGTGTGCAGGTTTGCCTGTCGCATTCGCCACGGCTTGTGGGTGGCTAAGTAAAGTTGGCGGCAATCCGGCGTGGAGGTGAAGTGGAAAATAAATATATATATCCAGACCAAACACGAAAATAATTGAAAGAGGGGCATTTCCTGTCATAAAACATAGTCAAACTGGAATAAGGTCGGTAGTATTTTGCAGGGACCGTAACGATTATGAGTTTTATGGAAAAAACTCACAAATAATCTTTATTTGTGATTTTTATGTCAAAAGACTCCAAAGTAAACGTTATTTGAGATTTTTATTTTTTGAAATCTTAAATAATCGTTATTTGAGATTTTTATTTTTTCAAATCTCAAAAAATCGTTACAAGGGATTTTTATTTTTCGAATCTCAAAAAATCGTTATTTGCGATTTTTATTTATTAAACTCACAAATAAAACTCTATTCGCTCCTGTGTCTTCGGCTCGCATCCAATCGCATAGAAATTTAGCAAAGGCCACTTTTGGAAGTTTATCTACTGGATGCAACAACATTTTCGCGGATTGGACCATTAAATCCAACACTTTTCTTATGATCTATAAAAATTGTAAGCGAATGATGAAGCGACTGAAGTTACAGTAGCTGTTACATGAGTACACATAGGTACGGCCATTATCCTCTGAAGAATTCGCGGTTTTTAATTTAATTTCATTAAACGCCATAAGTGATGCTTTTATACGAATACAATTGACAAAGTCATATTCTTCTTAAGAATTCGCGGTTTTTATTTTGTTAAGCAGGAGCCTTTAGCAATTATGATTCACCAGGGTAAATATTTGATCAGTATCACGAACTTAAAAATCTAAATAAAAACCGCGAATTCTTAAGAAGAATATGACTTTGTCAATTGTATTCGTATAAAAGCATCACTTATGGCGTTTAATGAAATTAAATTAAAAACCGCGAATTCTTCAGAGGATAATGGCCGTACCTATGTGTACTCATGTAACAGCTACTGTAACTTCAGTCGCTTCATCATTCGCTTACGATTTTTATAGATCATAAGAAAAGTGTTGGATTTAATGGTCCAATCCGCGAAAATGTTGTTGCATCCAGTAGATAAACTTCCAAAAGTGGCCTTTGCTAAATTTCTATGTAATTGGATGCAAGCTGAAGACACAGGAGCGAATAGAGTTTTATTTGTGAGTTTTATGAATAAAAATCCCAAATAACGATTATTTCAGATTTGAAAAAATAAAAATCCCATGTAACGATTATTTGGGATTGGAAAAAATAAAAATCCCATGTAACGATTATTTGAGATTTCAAAAAATAAAAATCTTAAATAAAGATTACTTTTAATTTTTATCATAAAAATCATAAAATAAAAGTTTATTTTATTTTTGGAACATGGAGGAAAAAACAAAATTTTTGGTATATAGCCCATATATGTAGCTCAATTCCTTCTTGGTGATTTTTATTTTTCAATAACGATTATTTTCGGTCCCTGGTATTTTGAGTTTTCAATAGAAAACAGAAAAAAATGTATGAATGTTTTGTGCAAACTTTATTTGTTAAGTTTTAGGGGATATTGGAGTGACAAATAATGTTCTATCATTATAGATTATTATTATTATCTAGTATTACACTTTGATATTCCCAATACACGATATTTCAATCTTGTCATGTTCGAAATTCGGAAGTTCCAACTTAGAATGTGTCTTTCTTTTAGTCGCCATCTTGACTTTTCTATCTATTTCGATTTTCGAAAATCCAATATCAAGTTTACATTATTCAATGGTAATAATGATTATTTATAAAATAAGTTTGTAAATCCGAATACATTTAATTAAAGGTATAACAAATGGTTGCTCGAATTCCGGACTATAATTAACCTGTAGTCATTGGTCACCTATTCGGTGTGGTCACCATCCCTGCTCCGTCCCATTTCACCTCGATCCAGTACGAACCTAACCCGAAGAGCCTGTGCCTTTTCATTACGGACCTCATTGCCTGGGCGCGCGGTCAGCTTGTGGATTGTTGTTAAGTAAGTGTACTTAACCCACATGACTTGCGGTTTTCGCCTTTCTCGGCTGTTTCACTCTGGGCCGAGATTCGGTTTCTGGCCGTGGCTGTCATCACTCGAAAAGGCCAAAAAGCTGTCATTGCCTGCGATCTGAGATCTGCGATCTGTGGCCACACTGCGTATGCTTATTGGTGTGCGTGCGCAAAGAGATTTCCTAACCTTGAGTGACTTTGAGCGTTTCTCAACCAGCCATCCAATCCATCCATCCATCCATGTTTATTTATTTTACCCCCCCCTTGGCTTTACGTTTATTAACCAATTTTTTTCGCTGATTGTTTTTTGGGTTTATTAAATTACGGCCTGCACGTGTGCGTGTTTTTTGCGTACTCGACTCTGTGCGCATTTCCTTAATTAAACACTTGTTTCACGGTCCGCTGGCCAATCGGGTAAAGCGAATATGCCGATTCGAAAGATATTTAAAAAATAATACAAAAATGCCAAAGATTAGCAAAAAAAATTAAGTTGATGAAGCTCATTTGCTGAAATAATGATCAAATGGCAAGCAAAAAAATGATTATAACTTAAAGATTATGTAAAAACGATCAACGGCAATTTTTTATGGCCAGCAACAGCTTATCAAGTTCACTCGAAAATTGCTTCATCATTACATTTAAAGAGCTTTTTTGCGAAATAATTATAATGACACGAAATTGATTTATTGTAAATTATGTTTTCGGCAGATTTCGGTAATAAATAAAGTTTTATTGCGAAAGAAATCTATCAAAACTACGTGTTATACAAAGGGATATGGTTTCACTTCCTTTGCATATCGTGCTACCAGCTATTTTTCTGCTCGCCTCCTTGCGTGCAACTCCCAGTTTAACCCTTCAAGAGGTTTTCCATTAACTTGCCTTCTATCTGGCAGTTGCCATCTATAACAAATAATTTCATGGCTAGACCCATTAAAAACTTATTATGTGGCACTCTTGTTTTATTGTCCATTGTCGAGTTGGGATCTGGACGGAGTTTCCCAGTCTTTCAGAAGAAGAAGCCACCCACAAAGTGGTGGGAAAAGTAATTTTCATAATTTTGCACTCCGACACCTTCACCTCCTCCTGTTTTGAGAATCGGAAGCCACTGAGTGTAATAGGTCCCCTCGGGGTGAATAATAAGACTCGGCTCGTTTTGAATTCAGATTTACTGGGGAGGGGGGCGAGATCTGTGAGTTGGAACCCCACATTAAAATGGCACTAATTATGGCAATTTGTTATTGGCCAAACCGAACTGAGGCCAACGCCTATGCCATTTCTAAGCCATCAACAAAGGCAGCCATTAGCTCTTGGCTATTAGTCAGATCAAAAGTTTATTAGCGAAAGGAACGGAGCACGCATAAAATTATAAAAGCTGAAATAAAAGAGTAAATACTTCGAGCTAAGTGCGTGGAATACACGCATCGCCGGAGGCCAAAACACGCATATTGAAAATTGTACATTTTTATTTATTTTTTCAACATTATTCCGCCTCTCTCCACTTTGGCTTGGGCTTCAGGTACCAGGTGATGATTTGCTATTTGCTGGAAAGGGGACTTAACCGGGGGTTAAGGAGGGAGGTTGGTAAAGGTTAAGTCGCAGTATGTGTACATGTGCTACAAATTGAAGGCTTTTTATGGGTGTACCCTTTGCCATAGGGGTTTCTTTGTGGGCCCGAGAAGTTGGGCTATAAATCAGCCGATTATAGATCTCGGCTTTTCTACCTAATGAGTAACTCATAGTTATAATTACAGAATATTTTAGGCTTTAATAGGGTTGGCAATTAAATGGATTTTATGTTTTGAGCTTATAATATCTATAGGATTGCTTATTTTGTATTTTTAAGGTTATATAATTTTTACAAGACTAGTATTTCTATTCTTAGAGTATCCCGAGTTCTTCCATAACGATTTGGCATTTTAATTTCACTCCTTCATCATTATGTGCTGCCCGCCAAGCTTTTCATTTGCTGTTTCCCCTTGTTTTCTCATGGCCCCAGCCGAAAAAAAGGGAGATTCGCTGGCCGCGAATGGATCTGGGGGGCAGTTGAGGGTTAAGTATTGGCATTTCCGACTGGGAGACCCAGACTCGTCTTCATTGAAATCGAGCTCGGAGACTCACAATCGGACTG
This sequence comes from Drosophila prostipennis, assembly GCA_037075205.1. NCBI lineage: Eukaryota > Metazoa > Arthropoda > Insecta > Diptera > Drosophilidae > Drosophila > Drosophila prostipennis. The sequence goes on along the minus strand of JBAMCJ010002255.1, from coordinate 859,928 downwards.
AAGGCTGGGAACTCGAAAGGAGGGGACTGGATCCCAGTTTCAACTTGCACACGGCATGGCAATCAAAGCCAGTAAATCTACACCAAAAGCAACAATAGCCGGGGCAACAACAACAACAAACACAACAACAACGAGAGCAATATTTGTGCTCATTAAGCGTAACTGACACACGAATTTTTTTGCTGTTTTTTTGGAGGGTTTCTTCATTTCGCAAGTCGCCAAAAACTACGCCAACGGGACTGTGTTTTTTTTCTGGTAGAGGCTGTGACTCAAGATCTGGCCCTCCAGTCTCCATTCTTCCCTCCTGTCTTCCGAAAGAGAAGAGCTGATGCTTTGGGTGCTGTTGCATTGTTTTCCATACCCTTCAAGCAGGGCAGTTACATTTCAATCAATATTTTCTTAAAGAAAATCGGACCTTGATACTTATCGATATCTTCGATATTTTGACAATATCGTTCGATAATATCTATGTTTTGATGGGAAACACACAAAATAAAAATTGCGAAATAGCAATCTTTCCATATTTTTCCAATTTTTAAGCCTTACACTTACTAAAATTAAGCTTTTAACACATAAATATCTCATCGATCGTTAAATATAGAATTTTTTAATAGAAATCACTTATAAAGGGGCCTAAAAAAAAAAAAAAAAAATTGGAACTTCCTGATTCAAAATATAGTATTGGTGTTTTTTAAACCCCATTTAGGTATTCTTTAATTTTTCTTCGAAGAGAGACCGTCAAAAGGGTATTTAAATGTTCACCTTGTATAACATTTTTTCATTCCCTTCTTCTGCTTTGCATTTTCGTTTTGCTTTTGGCCAATTTCAGGCCCCCCCAAACGGGCAGAGAGCGATTGCTATTATTTTGAGGTAATTCGATGATTTACAACTGTTGCCGTGTTTTGTAAGTTTTCTTTTCAGAATGCCACAGATCCCACTGGCTGTCCAGGCGATCTTTATGTACGAGTGGAGGCTCTGGGTGCAACAATGAAGGGCCCAACCTCGGCGACCAGGCCCTCGCCACATTCCTTTGTTATTTTCGCAATTTTTTCCCCAGTCTCTTATTGTTTTGAGCTTTTTTTTCGTTTGCTGGCTGTTGGTTTCCTCTGTAATTCCTGCAAAACCCAAAGAACTGAATGAGTTTGGTGCTCTGCCAGTGGAAGTGGTGGTCGCCTTTTGTAAATTCTTTCGCGGGCATCTTACATTTCACACCTGTTGTCATTTCTCCCCCCTGATGATGTGATGTTTGTGTTCAAAAAGGGGGAGTCCTCGGACATTTGACAGCGTAAGTAGCTGGAAAAAGGGAGAACCCCTCAGATCTATGGCATATGTCAGCTGTAACTTATATGCAGATGTTCCCAAAGCTGAATTTAAATAAAATTGATTACTCACCATTTGGTCTGGGGCAATAAACTCAGCCTTACGAGCCTCTTTACGACTTCAAGGGCAAGCTCTATGTTATACTAGGCTAAACAGTGAAACCCAATAGCACTTTTCAGTTTATCAGTTACTTTTAGCTTATCATGAAGGTGAGTCAAGTTTTACTGTTCAGTTCTCACTGAAACATTAATTTATCTTCAATGATAAGTGGTTGAAACGGTTTTATTATAATAGATCTTAAACCTAAAAACCTTCAAAATTTATATAAGAATTGTTAAATTAAATTGCATGAAGTCATTTAATTGTTTTAGTCATTAAATATGCCAAAACTCACTTTTGGCAATTCGTTGTGATGCAATACTAATCCAGTCATTACCAGCAATTGCCCCAACAAATTACCATAATCATGTCAAGCCCCGAACTCTGCAACATTTCAATTTCCCTGCCCCAGAGGGCTGCCATCCATCAAAGCATGAACAATTTCACTTTCCAGATATAAATGCGATGATATGCGATTCGGTGCATCGGGCCAGGCTTTCGGTTTCCAAACCAGAAGCGGAAGCCGCCGTTTAGTCGACGCACATCTGGTGATTAGACGCTTCAGCGCCAACCCATCCGATCCCAGCCAGAAAGCCAAGACCAACGACATATGTATACTCCCTTTGCCAAACAGGGAGAAAAAATGCGAAAATTTAATAAAAATATGAGTTGTTTACATCGAAAAATGCTTAGGAGTAAACTTGAAATAAAATCATACATAGAAATTCTTAAGCAATTATTAATTAAATATTACCTTCTTTTAAAACAAGGTAAAATTTGTATAGTATAGTAATTGTATTCAATAGTAGGTATAGTAGCCCTTTAAATATTATGTCTATGATTCTTAAAACGCATCTTTTAAAGGTTCAAAGCGTTGTATCTTAAACCTAAACCCTTTCTGGTTCTTTAGGACCTCACCTTTGGGAACACGGGAAAATATAATAATAACAGATCTATTTCCTGAATCGCTGCCAAGTATGGTCTGCTTTTTCTCCGTGTACTGGCGACATTTTGGCGACGCTTCGTTGCATTTTGTTGAGCACTCCGTGGCGAGGACGTCGGCGTGTGTGCCATGTCATGACTGCGACTCCAGCGACTCCGGCGACTCCGATTCCGTCTCCAGCTCCAGTGGTGCGATAAATGCTCATTTCACTTTCCATCAGCGTCGCGCGGCAGTCTAATGGAGGTTTAATTATGCTGCGCTGGCGGCATGCCCTCGACTGTCGCATAAATTACACCGAGCAATGCCTTGATTTATTGTTTGCCCATAGCTTTTTTCCACTTAAGATTTTCGCTAATGCCCTGCCCATTTTTTTATCTTGCAGAGTGGTGACTTGACAATATGCCGCCGAGGTCGTAGACTCCGGGAAATCAAGGAGAGGGACTGACAGACGGGCAGGGAAACACCGAAACGACACAAGGCAAACAAGGAACCAACACGAAAATGTCCGGCAATCAACAACAGCAGCAGCAGCAACTACAACAACAACTACAACAGCAGCAGAAGTCATTAACTAACAACACGACGGCAGCAACCACAAACGGAGCAACCACTTTGGGCCATAATTTGATAAAAATAAATAGCGTTGACAAAATAATAGGCAAAGCCCAGGCAGCGACGCAGGCAATTAACAAACTACAGCAGCAGCAACAACAACAGATCCACCAGCGACGCTCTTTGCTACCAGCAACAGGAGGAGCAGCTGCTAATCCCCACCAGCAACACTCAGCGCAGCAACAAAGCGGAACGCCAACGCCGGCGGCTCAGTCGCCAGCCCAAAAGCAGCAGCACCAGCAGCAGCAATCACATCAATTGCAGACGGTGGCCACGATACACCAGCCGCACTCCACGCAGCAGCAACAGCAACAGCAGCAGCAGGCACTGACTTCCCGCCTGCCCGTCCAGCAGCAATCCGCTAAAGAATTGCCCAATCTAGCTGCCCAGCAGCCGTCGCAGCAGCGCCGCAGCTTCCACTACCAGTTGCAACATCAGCAGCAGCAACATCAGCAGCAATCTCTGCGCAGCCCGCAGCTAAAGGCACCGGCCCCCGCCCACTCCATCCCGCCGAGGTACCAGCCTCCCCCGCAGCCGGCCACCGGGATCCTCAAGCCACCCCACTTGCCGCTCAAGTATCCGCCGGATATTCCCCAGCTATCCAGCATCTACATACCCGACTCCATCAAGCAGCAGCAGCAGCAGTCGCGATATCTGCCACACCAGACGGGAGGAGGAGGAGGAGCGAAGGATATGCTCAAGTTTGTGCGCAAGCCGGACCAGGAACACCCATCGCCCAATGCCTCGGTCACGTCCAGCGGCACGGGAATACCCTCGGCCAATGGGGGAGGACGGCTGACCGCCGAGCAGAACCGCCAGCTGCAGTCGCTGGTGAATGAGCTGCGCTCCCTGAAGGAGCAGAACCAGCGGCTGCTGGACGACAACCAGGAGCTGAGGGACCTGTGCTGCTTCCTGGACGACGACCGGCAGAAGGGTCGCAAGCTGGCCAGGGAGTGGCAGAGATTCGGGCGATACACGGCCAGCGTGATGCGCCAGGAGGTGGCTGCCTACCAGGTGGGTTGTCCTTGAATCCCTTGCAAGAACCCCATAAACTAATCCCTGATTTCCCTTTTGTACAGAACAAACTACGTCAGCTGGATGATAAGCAGCAGGAGCTAATCACCGACAATCTGGAGCTGAAGGAGCTCTGCCTGTACTTGGACGAGGAGCGTGCCCATGTGGCGGCCAATGCGCTGTGCGCCGGATGTGGAGCCGCGACCAGGAATGCCCTGCGAGACGATGGGGATGGTTCCAGCTCCAGCACGAATGCGGATGAGACCATCACCGCATTGAGGAACTACGCGGAGCAGCGGCAACTACCCCAGGTGGGAAAAACACCTGCTGTTTGTAACGAACCTAAGCTAATAATTTGTAATTTCCATCCTGATTAGGATCTACGTCATGCCCACACGCTGAACGACCAGACGCTTCAGTATGTGCGCTCGCTGGAGCGGAGGATCCAGCAGCTGGAGGAGGAGCGCACCACGCCCACCGCCCACCTGCAGCAGCCGACGACGCCAACGCCGCAGGCCACGCCCACGCCCACATCCGCATCCGCAGCACCATCCTCCGCAGCAGCAGCAGCCAAAGCAGCACCATCGCCCCACCAGCAGCAGCAGCAGCAATCCCAGCAGCAACAGCAGGACATCGTGAACGCTGCAGCGGCAGCAGCGGCGGCTATCCAACTGCCGGAGCCCATCGCCGGCCGCCCGGAGGCGGTGGTCCGTGCCCTCCAGGTGCTGGAGGTGCGGGAGCAACTGGAGCGCGATCGCCTGGGCAATCTGGCCGGGAGCGCACTGGATCAGATGGACGACGGCGAGAAGGCGCTGGTGCGAGAGATGTGCAACGTGGTGTGGCGCAAACTGGAGGGCAGTCCACATGGACCGGCGGCCCTGGAGCCGCTCTAGGCTGGGAGATGCAACCTGAACAGCGGGCTAACACCTAGACCTTAATGTTTAAAGCTAACTTATGCCGTAATATTTAACCCTAAAGATTGTACAAAGTTCAAACCACAACCTAAGCTTAGGCTACCGCTACAGGCGAAAGAATACTCAAAAAATATTTGGGATACTCCGGCAACTGAAGAACGAACCATAATGTCAATCTACAGAGATCCATAAAGATTCAGCTTCAAAGTCTGGCTTTAACTGGTCTTAAAGCTGGAAGATTTGGATGCGAATCAATCAGTTCAGTTAGCCCGATGACTCCACAAAATCAAATAATCAACGCTATTGTTGTTTATTTTCGATTTGGACCCACTTTCTTGGGATCACTCTTTTTAATTAGTTTGTAACTTTGCCGATCAGTTGATGGAGTATGCTCACAATTATTTTTGTACTTATTATAAACTTTGACTGTTATTTTTGAATGCCAAGAGGAAAACTATTATACTTTCATGAAAAATTTGCTAACTCGAAATACAGTGCAACAAATGTTTCCATATTTATCGGTGGGTTTTTGGATGGGAAATATATAACGCTGATTCACTGTTATATCTTCGTTCTGTAGTAAATCTAAGAGCATTACACGCTTTCTACGCTCTGCTGGACCTTACAAGATCGCCTTCTCGCTTACATATGGACGTGGTTGCTCTTTTTCGATTCGAGACAAACGTAAATTACCGCAGAGCTGTTTAACCTGATTCTTCTTGGCCAATTTGCCCATATCGCATTCATTCAGAAAGATCGCCGCTCGCGGGACAGGATGAGGCGGCCAGAAACGGCACGAAATGCCAGCCAACCCACTTTTGGCCGTTCTGGTTTTCCCGCTCTGGCCGCTCGCCGGCTAATTCATGCATTATCCATCAGCGATTCGGTCTCGCTTTGCGGATTCAAGGCGCGAACATGTGAGTCTTGGCTTCGCTGTCATTAAATATGCAACCTTTCATGGTTTTGCTTTCATTGTTTTCCCTTTTCCGGCGGTGGGGACTGCGGATTGGGTTAAACGGATAAGAATCGGTTGAAAGGCGTGTGAAAAGAGTTGGTCCAGCAAAGGAGGTGCAAACTGGAATACAGTTGTGGTAAAAAATTAATAATTTTCTGTTACTTTGACGAATGAAACAAATAATATGGAAATAATTTAAAACTTCTTCTATAAGATAATTCAACAGAGTTTTAAAATCACCTAAAAAAGTGTCTAAAAGTAGTAAAAGAAAAAAATGTTTAGTTACTTGGATATCATTCTTTAGTTTAAAACATCCTCTATAAGAGAATTCAACAGTGTAAGGGCCGTTTTCTCGTCCGTTTGTTAATTTTAAAGTATGGTTAAAACCATGAAATCGTATGTGAAATCAGTGTTTAAAGCTTCCTTTAAATTTAACAGGCGGACGAGAAAACGGCCCTTAAAGTGTCAAAGGTGTCCAAAGGTAGACACATTAATTTTTTTGAAAAATCACTGATTCCAGAAAAACATGACCGATGCATCCATTTCATTCTGAAATAGGACGTTTTGTTTTATTACTACATACTTTTCGATGCCATAAGAAATGTTTTCAAAACCCAGTTGATTCCTGACCTTTTTACGATTTAATAATTTGTAATTATTATATTTTAATTTGTTGTTGCAAAGGTCAAAGTTCATGGTACATTGTTATAGTAATATTAGAGTTATTTTAAAGTATATTTTTGGTAATATATCTAAGTAGAGGCTTATGCCCAATATGTGGTTAGAGTAAACTCCCCTTGCTCCACCGATCAGCCGACAGGTGGGAAGTGCGCTCTCAATACTTGACCCACTTTTGGAGGCGCCCAATCGAAATGGAACATTAGACCGCCGAAAATAGCAAATAAGCGGAGATTATGGGAGAGAAACCGCGGAGAAAAGCAGTTGCAGACAACCGCAGAGTCACCAGCCAGCAGTCAGCAGTCCCCAGATCCAGCAGATCCAGCGGCCTCAGCATCCGCACATCTTGGAACACTTATCATTCAACTTCGCAGCGAATCGCACGCGCGAAAAAAATAATCGGAGTGTGTGCTAAAAGTAGAAGGAGTCGCATGGCATGGACATGGAAGCCATAAAAACGCTGTCGTCGGGCCAAGAAGATGCCAGCCAGTACCAGTCCGACTCCAACTGGAAGTCCGATTGCAAATTACGAGGCAGCAAAAACAGTCCCAGTGCGAGAAAAAAGAAAGTTATTGGAGCCGGTTGTGGCCACCTGTTGTCGCCGCTGACGTCCCTCGCCGCTGCACTTTGCATACTGATCTTCCAGCTGGTGCTCACTCCGCCAGCCAGCTCCATGTCGCCGGCCAACGAGACCGCCTGGCCACCCATGCGGCATTACGATATCTGGGACGACCACTTGGCCGAGCCAGGTGATCTCGAGGAGGAGTCTCTGGCCGAGGAGGCGGACTTTAAGCTCCAAAATGGAATACAGGAGGAACTGGAACTGGACATGGAGCGGCAGCAGCAGGATATCTCTGATCGCAGTTCCAACCAGACGAATAACAGGCAGGGAAAAGGTAAGCTTTAACATAGACTTTTGGAAACCCTTTGAGGGAGTTGTAATATGTATGATTTTTGGTAGGACTTCAAAGCTTATAGTCTGTTTAGACTGGTCGCATCATTGACATGCGATGAAAAGTAGAATGTTCTGATTTTTTTTCCATAGGAACCCTGTGGATAGAAAAATAGAAAAGTTTTTCAAGTGTTCAAGGAAAGTTTGAAAATAAAAATTTAAAAATTTACTAGTAAATAATATTTAACAAGAGAGAACGCTATAGTCGGGTTGGTGTCCCGACTATCTAATACCCGTCACTCGGCTAAAGGGAGTGCGAAGGAGATGGATATATAAACTTTGATGAGCCATAACTTTTTAACGAATGGTCCGATTTTAAAAATTTCTTCTACATTTCGATAGTTATTGATAAGCACAACAAAACTGCATTTTTACTTTTCCGAAATATTTAAATTTTAAAAATCGTGTATAAGCTATTGTGGGCGTTAGAGGGGGCGTGGCACCTTCTGGAAATAAACTTGCGCTGCGTAGGAACTCCAAGAATCTTCATGCCAAATACCAATCCTCTAGCTTTTATAGTTCCCGAGATCTCAGCGTTCATACAGACGGACAGACAGACGGACAGACAGACATGGCTAGATCGACTCGGCTAGTGATCCTGATCAAGAATGCTGTTACATACTTTTGCACGAATACAATATACCCTTTTACTCTACGAGTAACGGGTATAATGAAAAATAAATCTGCAACGTTTTTATTATTCTTTTGATCGTATTACATCATATATAACTGATTTATATTAAACAAAAGAACAATTTGAACAAATAATATTAATGCATACACATAATATTGTTTATGTTGATTCCAACTTCAGTTTATAATGATTTAGGCCTTATCATCATCTCAGCGAACGTCAGCGAGTAGGTCCAATTGTAGTTGTGCCAGGTACCCCAAGTAATTCCACCTGTTGTATTTCCAGTGTTACCATCTTTATAGAACCTGCCATTGAGCCTACTGTAATTTGAAGTGTTTATATTAATAAACTCGAGTGTGTATTATTTGAATATGTTTACCTACGACCACAGGCATAAAACCACCAACCACCATTATTGCCAGCGCAATTACGTATACTTTTATCATTTTTCCTGTCACGTGTGGTGAACTTTTGGTTCTTATGACGTGTGAGAGAGTCACCGGCTGTACCATTATATATCCCCAGCGATTTAAGCTCATACAATTCTTCCTCACTTCCAATCTTAAAGTCATCATAATGAGCGTAGGCTAGGGATCCATTTGCCTTGCCAAGTGTAATATATAGTTCGTGTGGTCGATTCGCAGTCATAACGTGCAATCTCTCGAGTCCGATGAAAAATTCTCCCCTTATATTTCCGAATCCATCTTTGTAGTCCTTCCAGGTTCGATCAAAGCTCTCGGAGCCGTCGAAACGTTTTTGAATTGTTAGCCAACCAGTTGAGTTGCAGGGCGACTCGAATGTATTTATCCCGCCTATAGTAATATTATAAATGCCACTTGGTCCTTCGATGGGACATCTGGATATGGGATAACACTTTGAAAGATCTTCGTTGATTTCTGATATTTTTAGCGAGTTCGATTTTATCTGATTGCTTAGGTCACTGATTTGGCTGTCTTTGTTTTTAATTTCGTTTTGCAGATTTTCAATATTCTCTGTCAATTTAATAACTTGCGAGTCCTTGATTTGTGTTTCATTCTTAGCTGTTCCTAACTCTCTCTCCAAACTCCCTATTTTTTCGGTCATAGCATTAACTTTATCATCTTTATTTTGAAGTAGTTCACTTTGATCAGTAATATTTTTAATGCAGCTATTCAGCTGATTAGAGTTTTCAGTGATACGAGCATCTTTTGTTTTTAACTCTTCAATTAGATCACTGATTTGAGAACGTTGTTTTTCGATTTCACCATTTAAATTTTGAATAATTTCTTCCGCAGTATTTAATTTGTTTTGCAATTCCCCGTTGGTTGCTGCTGATTCCTCCAGTTTTACATGATGAATTAGAAAGGTATTCATAATAGAAAAACAATACCCGTCGCACTGCTTTTCTAATGACTCTTTTGAAGAAATTTGAAGAAGTTCTTTAACTGGGTCTGCACTGATATTAGATGGCTGTTTTAAAAGCCAAACCGACAGAAAAAACACCAAGAACGATTTCATTGTGTCGAAAGCTCTGCCAAATTGAAACTATACACATCACAGGCCATTTGTGCGGTATATAAAGGCAGAAAAGGCGTATTTGCTGGACAATGAACTTTTGAACCCGCCTGATAAGCTAAGCAGACTTATCTGACAAGCTTAGATTTATATTTTTGGGCTTTTGCCTTGGCCCCTAAAGATTGCAGTTTTTTCCAGAATACGTTTAGTTCGGACTTTCGTCGTTATTAATAATTTTGTTTTAATTAGGAACAACAATTATCATTAAAAAAAACCTTTATCAATTGCGATGAAAAATATATCAATTTAACACTGAAAATTATCCGCTAAAAATGAAATGTTAAGATAAACAACGCGAATTTAAAACTCAGAAAACTCGTTTGTGTTACATAGTTTTAATGACTCACATTAAAGCTTATTTAATTTGAGGAGCCTTAACAATTTCTAGTTTTATTTTAAAGTCTAAGACATTGAAAAACAAGAGAGAACGCTATAGTCGGGTTGGTGTCCCGACTATCTAATACCCGTCACTCGGCTAAAGGGAGTGCGAGGGAGATGGAGATATAAACTTTGATAAGCTATAACTTTTTAACGAATGGTCCGATTTAAAAAACTTCTTCTACATTTCGATAGGTATTGATAAGCACAACAAAACTGCATTTTTACTTTTCCGAAATATTTAAATTTTTAAAATCGTTTATAAACTATTGTGGGCGTTAGAGGGGGCGTGGCACCTTCTGGAAACAAACTTGCGCTGCGTAGGAACTCCAAGAATCTTCATGCCAAATACCATACCTCTAGCTTTTATAGTTTCCGAGATCTCAGCGTTCATACAGACGGACAGACAGACGGACAGACGGACGGACAGACATGGCTAGATCGACTCGGCTAGTGACCCTGATCAAGAATATATATACTTTATGGGGTCGGAAACGCTTCCTTCTAGCTGTTACATACTTTTGCACGAATACAATATACTCTTTTACTCTACGAGTAACGGGTATAAAAAGCCGAGGCCTTGTTAAATCAAATTCGATATTTTAAAAACTAAACATGGCTCCACCTTTTTGGAAAAAACCGATTGTAACTAACAATATGGCGCATATGTTAAAATAAAAAAAAAATTTTTTTTTGTGGGGAACCCGTTAAAAAATTTTTTTAAATCTTAATTTGTTTTTATTTTTAAGAAATTAAAAACTCATTTTTTTTTTTAAATTTTTTTTTTTAAGAAGAGGCTTAAGAGAAATTAATGCAAAAGACACGAAGTCAATCGGATTACTATAACCGGAGATACAGATTTTCAATGAGAGGGTACTTTTTCAAAATTAACGTTTTCTGGCAAACTAAAAAAAAATTCTAAAAAAAAAAATAATTTTTCTTCGGCCAAAGCTTGATACACGTGTTTACTTATTTTCCGAATAGTACACGGAAAAAAAGTTTCAGGCAAATCAAAAATGTGACCCAAGAAAAGGTGTTCGGTTTGTAAAAGAACCGCCCATATATGGAATAAGATCGGTTCTTTTGATGATCGCTCCTTCTGGAAAATTAAGCACTTAATGTATAAATTGAGCAACAAGGATCAACAGATACCCGAATATTTAATGTCGAACGTCCTACTTCCTCAACTATCCAATGTTGATTGGAAAGGGCCCTCGGGCAGTATTGTGTTGGAGATGTGGACCCGTCTAGTCGAGCATCTTTGTGCTGGCAGAATTGATTATTTCTTCGCCCATGGAAGTAACAGCCTTGAATGCTTGGAATCCGAAGAACTCAAAAAATTTCTAGACTCCGCTCAGGATACCCTCGCTAAGCTTCTGGAAGCGCAATCTACGGGCAGCTATACAAAATTGGCTGAGGTTTTTGACTTAGACTAAGTGACTAAGCAGAACTTAAAACATTAATTGTTCAAATTAATAACATAATATTTTCAACGAGAAAAACTACATTTTGAGATAACATTTCAACCTATTGCTTATAGATTTAAATCTGTATACATGCTAATAAATAAATAAATAAAATAGATCTTTATGAACGTTATTTAACCCGAAACATTACATAATAGTGAGAAATACATAGGTTTACTTCTTGAAAAAGTTTGTTTTCCAAGTCCCCAAGAGGTTTTCTTTTCCATCCCTAATACAAATTTCATTCTACCAGTGATTCACTTGTTCCCGGTTCCCGTGGATGGTGACTGCATGTCCAACGATGGTCGGCGGACAGGCAACTGCCTGAATGCCTATGAGTGCCGCCAGAAGGACGGACAGGCGAAGGGAGAATGCGCCATGGGCTTCGGGGTGTGCTGTGTGTTCCTGGCCAGCTGCAACAGCACGATCACCAACAACATTACCTACATCGTGTCGCCGGAATTCCCCAGTTTTATGCCCAGCAACTTCAGTGGCTGCAGTCTGCGGGTGAAGATGATGAGCGATGATATCAGCCAAGTGCGCATCGACTTCCATCACTTCACATTGGGTCAGCCGAATCGAAGGACTGGCGTGTGCGAAGGAGATGTCTTCAGCATAGGCGGGGGACCAGGTGGAAATTTCTCCCTCTGCGGGCAGAACAGTGGTCAGCACTGTGAGTATATCTCTATGCTCCTCGAACATACTATATCCTCCTATATATTCTCAATCAGTATACTACGACGTGGGAGCTAGAGCTTCGCCAAGACAATCCACTTTGTACGGAAGTCTGCGCCCCGTGGATGCGGTTAATAGCACCGGAAACTCCTCATCCACAGGCGATCGCTTCATCGACATCAGTCTTAATCTGTCCAGTCGCCTCCTGCCCCTTCGCCTTTGGGAGATGAGTGTGGTCCAGATCCCCTTCAGCCAACGGGCTCCGGCGGGTTGTTTGCAGTACCACACCGGAACGGAGGGCCTCATGCAGACCTTTAATTTCGCCGAAAATGGAAGACATTTGGCCAATCAGAACTATAGGATCTGTGTACGTCAGGAGCAGGACATGTGCTCCATTATGTATCAGCCCTGCGATGAGCAGTCCTTCCGGATTGGCGGAGGCGGTCGAATGGCCACCCGAGGGGGTGAGAGTGTTGCAGGATCAACGACCACCTCGAATTCCGCTGCAGCCCAGTCGGATGTTGCAGGTGCACCGACAGCAACATCGGGCAATGCAGCAATGACCACGACAGCTCCAACGTCTAGTACCCTAATGCAGATGCTGGCCAACATGGCCAACTCCTCTACAGCTACGCTGATGACCATGATGACAGGGAACTCAACTCCAGCCGCCGGTGCCGCATCATCCGCCGGAAGCAGTAGCAGTAGCAGCAGCACGGCTGCCATGAGCAAGACCACGACATCAACCACTCCAACTCCGCTCCGTTCAAGTACCGAGGCTTCAACCACCTCGGAAGCACCCGCATCCTCGCCTGCCAGCGACGACGTAGAGGGCTCGGGTGGCGAAGTGGGCGACGATGATGATGACGATGGTGGGTTTCTGTTCTTCAGGAGTCGACCCACCACCGAGGAACCGGGCGTCTCCAGACGTCCACGTCCCAGTGGAGGCTTCGACATAATGGGCATCATCCGCAATGCCCTCGACCTGCCGCTGAAGTGGCGACGGCGCCAGGCACGCCAGTTCTTCAGCACCTGCGCCGATCGCATCACCATGCCGTGCATCATTGAGGACTTCATCGGCACCGGCCTGGGCCCACTGCCCGGCTGCGAGCCCGTCCACTGTGGCGCCCAGTTCTGCTCGTCGGGCGTGTGGCCATGTCGCATCGAGAGCACGGTGACTCCGTTTTATATAGGCGTCCATTTCGGCAACGGAATGGGCGCTGGCAAGGCGAATGCAGAGGACAACGTGGGAGCCTGTCTCCGGTTTTCCCAGGTGCAATGCATGTAGGATGGGCTGGACTATCAACTTTCATTTCGTTTTAGAAAATTGAGAGCGTCGATGAACGAAAAACACTGAAATTACGGAGTTGCATCCAATTAATTAAGTTAACTCTTTGAGTAGTTTGAAAAAGATTTCGCATTTTAATTTTCTATTATTAAAGTATAGTAAACATACTGACTTATTCACCTGACTTCTTTGTTGGTTCGATGATAATATTCCTTGTAAAATATACTATGTACATGATGGACCAGATTCCCCAACTTATTCGAGCTCAGTTATGTGTAAATTTGAGATAAAGCAGTGGGATAATGTGAGTAAACTAAGCTTTCTTTTACTACCCAGAGAATTTTTAATTTTGTTCGGTTGTTTTCTATTTTGTAATGAGATTACGAATCAGTTAATGTGAATTAATTTGTGCAATCAGACAAAAAGCGAAAAATGAGTGTATCTCCGCATTATTTGTTTAACTTGAGCTTCTTTGATGATGTGTGCGTTGAGTAATCTGTTAGTGCTTGGACTGCGAAAATCTAAAGCAAACATAAAGCTACGCCACCTAACAATGGTGCCCCTTGCAGGGCCACAATCTTTGGCATACAGCGTTAAACAATCAAATACAAAATTCTTGACATTGATAACCCTTCAAATGACTAATACTAGAAATACTCGCCCGCCGCCTTATATGACCGCGGGCAGTTTTGTTCGGCATACTTTGCGTAGGCGCTTTTTGAACCTTGTTTGATTAGCTGCGTGCTAGAGTGCTTGTTCCACACGTGCACCACATACGAGTCCTTGCAGAGGGCCAACGTCTCCTCCAACTTTTCGGGATCAAAGAAGTCGCGCCACCGTTTCCAGGGCACTGCGTAAAAGGCGCCCCTCCCGAATACCTTGAATCCCATACAGCGTTTGGGATCCTCCTGCATCAGGGCAATGTCCTTAGTGCCACATATCTTCTGCGCGACTCGAGTTATGACTCCTGGTCCGTTGTTGCCCCAGTCCCGGCCGTCAAAGTTGTGCTGGAAGTCGCGCAGACACGAGGCGGCAATCTCGTGGCCAAAGCCAGTGTCTGCCAGGCTCATCACGCCAGCGGCCAAGTGGGTGTTGGACTCAGCACCAGTGTAGTTGGGCGGCACCTTCTCCATGTTGCGCAGCACCACGACATCCATGTCCAGATAAAGACCGCCATATCGATAGAGGGTGAGGTAGCGCAGGAAATCCGAAATGTGCGAGAACAAATACCTTCGGGGAAGGGACGGAAAGTCAGTAATGAGTAATGTCTAAGGTAAACGACCTAGCAGCTCACTTCGATCTGGACAAGCGGCCGTCTTTGAGCCACTCCTCCATGGGCGTGCCAGCAGCGTAGCTCCCGAGATTCAGTCGCCGCAGATGCACATTGCCGTAGCTGAGAATGGCCTCCACCAAGGTCTGGGGTTGGCTGTTGTTGCGTCCGCCGGTGGAGATTCGATAGGTGGGGCCGGCGAACAGGACGAACACTTGGAAATTCGGATTATGCAACGCTGCGGACTCGATTGCGCATGCCTGGCGGGCGGTCACCTTTAGCGTCTCGAGCTGCCTGTTCTGAGACAGCTTGCAGCTGGTCTCGTGAAAGAAGATGCTCCTCCCGGGCACGGGCTTGGGCTCCGCCAGCAGCACGTCCTCTAGGAAACCCGTATCCCCATCTTCGGTCGGCGCCTGCTGAGTCGCCATTCCCTGGCTTTCCATGAAGCACGGGTAGTAGTCATTCTCCCAGGAGTAGAGGTAGAGAAGCCAGCCGATGAGCACCAGGATGAGGATGCCGAACAGAAGCCGCAGTCTTCCGTTGTGAAGGAAGCGCGCCGCCAAAATGGGCAGACGCAGGAGCATGCTGCAGCTGGAACTGGGGTGAGGATTAGATTGGTTGGTGGCCTAGACTGACGTGTACATACTCTGTGAGTAGCGGGCTAACCACTCATGGCCGGCAGTTCCTAAATGACCCTCGCTGATGAGCAAAAGACAATTCTGTGAAATCAATGTGAATCGGACCAAAACAAAGCAGGCGGCGTATATTACTCGATAACTTATCGGGGTGGATAACAATCGGTATATTTTGAAGTATTCGATAAACTTGATGTTTTTCAATTAAGTATTCGATTTTATTCGTACAACACGTTTTTTTTAAAACCTTTTGTTTTGAAATACAGATAAAGAAAAACAGGTTTAATTGAAAACTTTTTACCAAAACTCCAAGTTGTTTTTACGCTTCTTGAGTAAAAAATCAGGCAATAAGAAGGGCAGCTGTGGTAAACGCACATATAAATACTTTTAAAAAATCCAACGGTAATAAAAGTAGGGTGATATTTTGAATATACTCGATAATCGATAGTGACTGCAAACATAAATACTCGATATATCGATGTTATCGTTGATGGTTCACCCCTAGGCGGCATTTGCTTTGAGAATTTTGCAATTTTTTTCATTAACCGAACGCATTGTGAATTGGCCGGCGCAGCGCCTGCAACGACCGGTAGACGACCGTTACACCCATTACCCATATAGCAAAATAGTGAAATGAATGTTCCCCCTAGCGTGGGCAATGGAGGAGCGCCACCAGGAAGGGGCATGGGCTACACGCCGCCGAATGCCATTGTGCCGCAGTTTCCGCCGCCCGGATTCGCGGCCCCGCCTCCCCCCGAGCTGGCTGCCGCCTTCGGCGTGATGGCCACCAACACCGAGTGGACGGAGCACAAGGCGCCGGACGGACGACCCTACTACTACAACCAGAACACCAAGCAGAGCTCGTGGGAGAAGCCGGAGGCTCTGATGACGCCGGCCGAGCTGCTGCACAACCAGTGCCCCTGGAAGGAGTACCGCTCCGACACGGGCAAGGTGTACTACCACAATGTGGCCACCAAGGAGACCTGCTGGGAGCCGCCGCCGGAGTACGTGGACATGAAGGCCAAGGCGAAGGCGGAGGAGTAAGTGAATTGTGGGGCTTTCATCGTGTACACTGTTCGCTAATATCACGTCTCGTTTACCCAGAGCTGCTGCCGCCGCCAAGGCCGTGGCGGCCATGACCTCATCCAGCCTGGCGGGCATGGTGCCACATGCTGCTCTGGCCAACATCCTGCCCGCCGCCCTGCCCGCTGCCCCAAGGATACCCACTCCCGAGATCCATTCGCCGCTGACGCCCGGTAGCAACGATAACTCGTCCTCGGCCATGGACCAAGCCATGGCAGCCACTTTGGCGTCCATAGAGGTGCCCCAACAGAATTGTAAGTGCCTTTAAGTCTTGATTTCTCCCACACGCATTACGCACTCTCTTTTTCAGCTAAAAAGGACGACAAGTCGGATAACGCTGTGGTGTTCAAGGACAAACGCGAGGCCATCGAGTCCTTCAAAGAGCTGCTGCGGGACCGCAATGTGCCCTCAAACTCCAACTGGGATCAGTGCGTTAAGATCATATCCAAGGATCCCCGCTACGCCGCCTTCAAGAACCTGAACGAGCGCAAGCAGACTTTCAACGCCTACAAGACTCAGAAGATCAAGGACGAACGCGAGGAGTCGCGGCTGAAGGCAAAGAAGGCCAAAGAGGACCTGGAGCAGTTCCTCATGTCTAGCGACAAGATGAACTCGCAGATGAAGTATTTCCGTTGCGAAGAGGTCTTTGCCGGGACTCGAACATGGACGGTGGTGCCGGAACCAGATCGGCGGGATATATACGAGGACTGTATATTCAATTTAGCCAAGCGGGAGAAGGAAGAAGCGCGGCTGCTGAAAAAGCGCAATATGAAGGTTCTGGGCGAGCTGCTAGAGTCGATGACGTCGATCAATCATGCCACCACCTGGTCAGAGGCTCAGGTCATGCTGCTCGATAACGCGGCATTTAAGAATGATGTGACCCTGCTGGGAATGGACAAGGAGGATGCCCTTATTGTCTTCGAGGAGCACATTCGAACCCTGGAGAAGGAGGAGGACGAGGAACGCGAGCGGGAAAAGAAGCGGATGAAGCGACAGCAGCGCAAGAACCGGGACTCCTTTCTCGCTCTCCTCGACTCTCTGCACGAAGAGGGAAAGCTCACGTCCATGTCGCTGTGGGTGGAGCTGTACCCGATCATATCCGCCGATCTGCGATTCTCCGCCATGCTCGGCCAGAATGGATCCACACCTCTGGATCTGTTCAAGTTCTATGTGGAAAACCTCAAAGCCCGCTTCCATGACGAAAAGAAAATCATTCGGGAGATCCTGAAGGAAAAAGTTTTTGTGGTCCAGGCGAAGACGTCCTTCGAGGACTTTGCCACGGTTGTGTGTGAAGATAAGCGATCGGCCAGCCTGGACGCGGGCAATGTGAAGCTCACCTACAACTCTCTGCTGGAAAAGGTAACTACTAAGTGGAGCAAAGATCTTGTTCTCAGTGAAAGTCTTACATAATTGTTTTTTCCAGGCGGAGGCCATTGAAAAGGAGCGAATGAAGGAGGAGGTGCGACGGTTACGGAAGCTGGAGAATGAGATTAAAAATGAATGGCTGGAGGCCAACGTCTCAGTGGCCGAACCCTACGAGAGTGCCAAGAAGCTGGTGGAGCACCTGGAAGCGTTTGCCCTGTACGAAAAGGAAATAGGAGTGGAAAAGATCTGGGAAGACTTTATAAAGGA
Organism: Drosophila prostipennis; assembly: GCA_037075205.1. Lineage (NCBI taxonomy): Eukaryota > Metazoa > Arthropoda > Insecta > Diptera > Drosophilidae > Drosophila > Drosophila prostipennis. Next base: position 841,826 of record JBAMCJ010002255.1, on the reverse strand, counting down.
AAGCGAGGACGCGTGCAGCCATCACCACTCGCGGTCACGTAAATCGAAGAAGAACAAAAAGCACAAAAAACGAGTTCGGTCCACGTCGCGATCAGACATAGAGAATGAACAGGTTGAAGTGGAGAAGTCCAAGCGAAGACGCTCCAAGTCACGATCGGTTGGTATGCCAATAATAATTAGAACATTAAAATATACAAGAATTCTTTAATCCCATGCAGCATTCCCTGAGCTCGATCGGCAGCATCGAAAGCGAAAAATTGCTGAAGAAGAAAAAGAAGCGCAAGAACAAACTGCGAGGTGTACGTAGCAAGTCTCACCCAATCTCCGAAACTCAAGAGAATTAACAAGGCTTACATTTCAGTCCTCCTGCGAATCGGAACTGCCAGGCACCCAGTCGCCCGGAACTCAAGCACTCCTGCAGAACGACTCCAACTCGCATTCACCGGCCAAGAAAAAGAAGAAGGAGAAGCGAACCAAGAAGGATAAGGAGGGCAAGCGGCACAACAGACACAATCGCTCCGGCACGCCGCTCAGTCCCGCCCAGTCCATGGAGTCGGCGGGATCGCGAAACGAGGAGCTGACCTTAAGCGACGGCGAGCTGGAATCGAAGCGAGCGGCTCTGCTGGCGCAACTTAGCGAGCAGCTGGACGAGTGACCGGCGGGCGGGCGCTGAGCCTAAGCCGACATAGACAGCGTGTGGCACACTCCAGCTCCAGCTAAATGCGGGTCAGGAGAAGCAGCTGGCCTTGGACTCAGTGGCTGGACAAGTTCTCACAAGTCTTTGCGCTGCACACCGCTTCGTTTTGTTTAAATACAGTCCTGGTCGCAGCACTAGCCACACAGCAAACCACTAAAGTAATTTCTTAGTCGCATTAAGTTTCAATGTATAAATGAGAATTAAAGCTAACAAGTCAAGTTTTAAGTTATACGCAAATGATTTTGAGTCTCCATCAAAATAAACAACAATTATGGTAATTACAGGAATATAGTTTGATTGTTCCATTTTTGTAGAGCTCTCTTTGCTATGATCCTGGCTTTAAAATTGTTGTACTTTTCTTTGTTTTTACTAAGTTTATTGACATTCTTGACAAACGCACAAATGGAAAAGTTGTTTTTCTTGTTGTCGAACTAAAACTTGAACTCCTTGTACTTCTTTGTGGTCTTGGCCGGATCCGTTTGCTGTCGCTTGCGCTTCGATTTTTGTCGCGCCACATGCTCGGCCAACATGTCCGACAGATCCTCCTTCTGCAGGTGATTCTGCTGCTCGCGCATTTGCTGCTCATAACGCTGGGCCATTGCGTCGTTGTCCATGTCCAATTCGCTGGGATCGAGTGCCAATTCCACGATGCCCTCGCGATCTGTTGTGGATCGAACTGGGGGCTGTTTGTTGGCCCCACCTCCACTGACATCGTAGACATGGGTTGATCCCATCATGGAAGCGCCTATGCGGTCTGTGCGCTTCTCGGGCAGCACTTGGTACAGAACGGGGGTTTCATTGCTGAGGGAAAGCAGAAAAATATGGTTAACTCTTCTCTTATCTTGCAGACCTTGCGCTTCACTTACTCCTCCATCTCGGCTTCGATTTTCTTTTTGCGAAGCTCAATGTTCTCGGGCGTTTCCATGCCAGCTGGGACACTAGTGAGTCCAGAGGGTGTCACCAGTCCCTCCACTGGCGTGACCAGTCCAGTCTCATCCTGCTGATCGCCCAAGTCCTCGCCATCTTCCTCCTCCTCTTCGGAAGACTCTTCCGACTCCGATTCCAGTTCACCCCATTGATTGCGCTCGATGTCAGCCTCGTCAATGCCATTCTAAATGAAATGTTGGCATATGTATATACTAATGACACATCGTAAAGAAAATGCTCTACTCACATCCAGGTCCAGTATGTTGGTTCCAAACACGTCACCGTACAGTGGCTTTCCGTTCTCATCCACTGGTGGCTTGCCCCAGCCTCCGGCATGATAGCCAAACGAGGTCCCGTCTGGGATGGGCGCATTTAGGCCGGGAATTTTCAGATTCGGATACGAGGGCGGCGGCCCGTAGCGCTGTTGGGCAATCAGCCAGGGCGGCGGAATCTTGTGCGAGTTGGGGCCCACGGGCATGCCCAAAGCGATGCGCAACTCCTCGGAAAGATCGCCCGGCTTCTTCTCCTTGAGCCGCGTCTCAAACTCCTTGCCCTCGTAGTAGAGATCGCCATGAATGGTCATGCGTGGCTTGGTCTGCCACTTGAAGAAGGCGTCGTGCAGTTTCTGGTAGTCAATGTCGATCTTGCCCATCTTGGGACGGACGCGTTCACGCATCTTGGCCTTGAGCGTCTTGGCGTCCTCGCGCTCTTGCAGCGACTCGCGCATCTCCATGATGCCCGTCTTCTTGATGAAGGCGGGAAGATCGAACGGAGGCTTCTCGATACCACGCTTGCCTTGCAGATATTTTCGCTTGAAGCACCAATGTCGCGGCACTTGCACTGTGTTCCTGTAGGCCTTCAGTTGGACCAGCAGTTTTGGATCTCTGGCTGTGACATCGTGCATCTCAACCACATCGGGTCGGGAGACCAACTGCTTCAGCTCTGCCACACTAAGACGAGTTAATTTCTTGAGCTTGCGCTTGGACAGCTTCTCCTTGTCCTCCTTGTGCTCGTCGTCATCATCGCCATCGTCGTCCTCGTCCTCAAGCAGTTTGTCGGCCGCCTTTTTGTCCTTGGTGACGGTTTCGGAATCTTGCGCAGACTTGTCCTTTTCCGCAGGCTTTGGTTTGTTCTCCAGTTTGAAGATTTCGAAGACACGATAGAACTGGCGGTACATGGGCGCCAGATCGGCAATGGTTATCTTTTCGGGCACGTATCTGGGAGGAGGAAAAATGAATATTAGAGATTTCATAGGGATAAGAAGCTTTGGCTTACTCTATGGTCACATCCTCTTCATTGGCCTCGGCTGCCTTTTTGTCCTTCTCCTTTTCATCGCTGCGATCCTTCCTCCGCTTGCTGCGACTATCTTTGTGTTTGTCCTTCTTGTCCTTCTCCTTCTCGGCGCCTTGTTCGTCCTCGCTGCCCGCGGCCTTAGTCTCCGGCTCCTTAGCCTCCTGATCCACAGCCTCGTGCTCATCCGCCTGGGCCAACTGCTGCTGCCGCTCGAACTCCAGCTGGTGGCGAATCTTCTTGTTCTGCTTCTTGCGCTTCTTCTTCTTTTTGTTCCGCTCCGCCTTGCTCTGCTTGCCGGGCTTGTCGCCGCCGCCCCCGTTCACCTGGTTATCAGCATCCTCCTCGCTGTCCTCGCCCACATCCGCCTCGTCGCCGTCCTGAGTGGCTCCCCCGCTGCCGCCCAGCGAATCGGCGTCCACGGTGAACTCGGCCGCCCGCTGATCCTTCAGAGCCAACACATCCTCCAGGGCCTTGGGCAGGACCAGCTCTCCGGCGGGTTTCTCCGCATCCACAGCGTCCTCGGGAGCTTCGCCGGCGTTCCCGTTTCCGTTTCCATTGCCGTTCTCATTCCCATTGGCCGCCGCACTTTCATGCTGCTGATCAAAGCGTATGGACATCAGCGGCGTGGGCTGGCCGGGCTGCAAAGATGGGCGTTTGGTAGAGAGCTAGCCGGTTGGGTTGTGTAACGAACTCACCTCGTTGTTCAACTGGTCCGCCATAAATTAAATAAATCTATAAAAACCAAACCACCAGCGAAAAAACAATTCAATTCTAGCGATGGGCGACAAGGGATAAGTGCATCACAGCGACTATTCGATAACTTTCGCTGGAAAATCGGAAATCCACGAAGCGAGAACAAGTTGGCAGCTTTATATCACAGGGTGACCTCAGTACAAATAGCGTGGTTTGTGTCGACAGCTGATTAATAAATAAATAAATGCATATAAATAAATAAAACGTGAGTTTAATCTAATATCAATTGATACACAGTTAATTACAGAACAAATATAATTTGTTTCACCTGCAGGAATTACCAATCGCAATCACAGGGTGCCTCGAGGATACAACCATGTTTAAATTTAATTTTGAAGTGGACTCCTCGGAAGATCCGGAGGCTGTTAAAAGTACCATTTTTGACAAGGAAGGTGATGCCAAAGAACCTGATTCGGGGGAATCAAGTAATATAAATTGGTACCAAGCTGAGAAAGTTCAGCCCATAGATAACCTAATTGCAACATTGGATTTTTACGAGCTGAATGCCAAGGAAACAGAAGTGGGAAATACAACGATAAAACACCTCGTGGCCGGCTTTTTGTTGGACGATATTAAAGCCCAATCCGATCTGCAAGACCTGGATATAAGAAAGTCCGAGGATAACCATTCAGATCTTATAGCCGGGGTCTACGAGGGCGGCGCTAAAATATGGGAATGCACAGACGATCTTCTTCTATATCTATCTGGAAAACACGAGGACTCGTTCTGGAAGGACAAAAGAGTTTTGGATTTGGGCTGTGGTTCCGGCTTACTGGGGATCTATGCCATTAAAAACGGAGCACGAGTCGATTTTCAGGACTATGTAAGGGATCAAGGAATTTCATTTTCAATATGTTATTCTAATAATTCTTATACATTTTAGAACAAAGATGTTTTGGAATACATCACATATCCGAATATCCTGTTAAATGTGGACGAAAAACTAACTGACGAGGAAAAGCTCGATTTTTTGGACAAAAACACGAGCTTATACGCTGGAGATTGGTCTCATTTTGCTCAGCTAACTAAGGAGGTGGAGAAATACGATCTAATACTTACCTCAGAGACAATCTACAATATTGAAAATCAGAAAAAACTATTGGATACTTTTGCTGGTCGCTTAAAATCAGATGGAATCGTTTTGGTCGCCGCGAAATCCCATTACTTTGGAGTAGGAGGTGGTCTGGAACAATTTTCGGCTAAAATCAAGCAGGAAAATGTTTTTCAGAGTGAAAGTGTCTGGCAAGCAGACGAAAATTTAAAAAGAGGCATTTTACAATTGAAATTTAAATAAATTTAATTTGAGTTGAATTTGTTGTAGATAACAGTTCTGGGTTTAAAATAAAACGGTTACCTGAACCCAAATGGACAACCCTTTTTGCGCGGGTTACCCTGTAACAGGGTTGCCGACCGTCAGCTGAGTTGTTGTTGCCGTTGCTGCGGAGAAATTGTGAGTAAGTTCGTCGCTTTGATAAAACAATTAAAATGGACCTACCCGACATTTACGATTGCTTGAAACATTCCTCCAGTCAGCCAGTAGGGCGCGCACTAACCTAATCTAAACTGTTTTGTACACGCTGACCGGAACGCCGAACGCAAACCACTCATCGCCGCGCAATTTTCCTCGCCAAATCGATGTTCTTGATGTCAGCCGGCTCCTCCGATTTTGTGTCTGCAGCTTGGAGATCGGAGGTCGAGGAGGCCAAGTCAGAGGCAAACAGGACTCTCTGCTGCTGTGAGTACGTGTCGGAGGACACCCGACAGCGATCGCACATCCTAGGATGCTGTTGTAACTGCGTGGACTTCGACTTAGTGTGCACAAGGTGAGAAGGCAAAGGAAGCCGGTTAGGAGTAGCATTAAACCCTTCTGATTTCCTTTCCAGACTTGTCACCTGCCAGACCATCGATCGAAGAAACATAAGCGGCATGCTGATCGCCTTCCAGGATCGACTGCGTCTGCCATGGCGCGGCGGAGCCAAGCGAATCTCGCCCGCAGCTGTGGCCCCGGCGTTTATTGTGCCCCTCATGCTGGGACTGGCCACCTTGAACTCCAAGACCGCCGTGGTGCTGATGCTCACCCTGGTGGGCTTCACCATCTGGGGCATGCAGCTGGCCAAGCGGACGGCGACGCGGACAAACTTCTTTCTCAGCTGGCTGGTCTTCTCGGTGCTCTACATGATCATCATATTTGAGTTTCAGGTGCCCCTGCTGGAGCTGGCCCCGGAGGAGAATTACGCCCTGATGTTCTTCTCCTGTGCCGCCTTGTACTGTCTCTACTCCACCAAGGCTCTGTCCCCCTTGAATCTAGTCTCGGCTCAATACGGAACCACGCCTAAAGATGAGTTGCCTGGCATCGCGGAGGCTTCTAGTGGCGAGGAGCAGGCAGAGGCCCAGACCACGCTCCAGATGGAGAGTGTGCTGAGCCTGGATGACGACGAGGTGGTGGACATGGACACTGCTGAGCGGTCGGGCTTGATGCACGGCCAGCCCAACATCTGCGAGATCTGCCGGAAGGTTACTCCCAGGCGGGCGTACCACTGTCCCGTGTGCGGAACCTGCGTGAAGAGGCGGGATCACCACAGCTACTGGCTCAACTGCTGCATCGGCGAACGGAACTACGTGTGGTACATTGTCGGGCTGGCCCTGTCGGAGATTGCACTCCTGCTGGGCGCTAACTTGACCCTCACATCGATTTGCCATCCTTTCATGGTGGTGCGACCCCTGGGCTATCCAGTGCTCTTGCCCGACGACTGCAGTGAGGTGTTCGAGGGCTTTGAGTGAGTAGATAGTTGGACTCGTAATTAACCAATATATAACCACTCATTTCGTTTTCAGGCTGGGAATCTCCTTTGTGGTGGCTTGCTATGCTCTGCTTATCTCCGCCTACATCGCTTTTATACTCACTCGGCAGGCCTACTTGTGGTGGAAGGGCTCCACCCTGCACGAGTACAAACGCGCCTCGAATGCCGCAGGCCGCAATCGAATCTGGAGCAACTGGCGAGCCATTTTGAAGTGATTGCTCACACACCAAAAACGCAGATAGCACACGCTTGTCGCCCAAATACTAAAGTATTTCCACTCTAAACTCTGTTCTTGATAGTCTAACTTAGTCATAGCGCTTTAAGGTCTTAAATGCAATTTCAAATTTATTCAAATTAAATATAACTAGGAATCTAGAAACGCGAAACGAACACAACGAAAAGTGGAATGCTTTATAGGTTACCATAGGCTATCCTCTCTCGGTTTGTAATCTGGCAGCAGCTCCCAGATCTTCATGCGCCATCGCTGGCGGCGCTCCTCCGTCTCCTTCTCGATCTTGAGTATCTGCGGCAGGCGTCGCCAGCAGTCCAGGACCTTCCATTTCAGGTGCCTAGGTGGGTTTGTTAAATTACAAAAATTACAACATGAAATATAATATTAAATATTTATTTGCAGGGACCTACCAATCATGATGGGAGATGGCTTGCCGAGTCTTGGTGTCCTCAATCATGCGGCAGCGCGTTGTGTAGTTGTGCCACCGGCCAAACCAGTGTTCCATGGCATGAAGTGCATGCCAATCGATTGCCACCAGCATCTTGCTCTTCTCATTCTGGACATACACCAACCAGGTGGACAGGGCACGGCGCTTGAGGATGGTTTGCCAACACCTCTCAGCTCGGATCATCTTTTCTCGCTGCTTATAGGCCGTGTAGTTGTGCCACGACTGGAAGGCGTTCTTCTTGACCAACTGGCATCGGAACTCTTCGCTCTTAACCAGGTTCTCGCGTTTCCGCTGCAGCAGTCGTCGGAAGCCCTCCATGCCAATCCGGTTCAGCAGAAGTCGGCGACTGAACTCCACGGCCTTGCGCTGGTTCTCGATGAAGCGTTGGCGTTCGCGCTCCTTCAGGACCTTTGCCATTTTCTCCTGGCGTCGCTTTTCCTTGAGGACCTCCATCCTTAGACGTTTGGCTTCTTCGTCCTCCTGGCGCTACATCATTAAGAGTTCAGGTATGTCAATGCACAGAAAGCCTTTTAATGTTATTAATAACCCACCTTGGCTTCCTCCAGGGCTACCTTGGCCGCCTCCCTTTCGGCATCCGCCTGTGCCCGCCGCTGACGAGCCTGCTCATGACGCACACTGCGCTCTGTGGCCCGTTCCTGCATGTGCTGTAGGAACCTTGGCTGCAGCAGGGCCTTGCCCTGAAGTCGATCCATCTCCTCGTCTTCCGCATCGCGCAAACTGCCGATCAGCTGCAAGCACTTGGCCTTGGCTTTTGCCTTGGGATCGCCGCACCGGATTACTGTTTTCAGCTCCTGCTTTAGATCCTCGCGAGCCTCTTTGGCCTCGTCGCTGAGCTTCGTCAGCTTGAGCTGCATAATTAGCCGCTCCTGGCGCTCCAGTTTTATCCGCTGTAAGTCAATGATGTCCTGCTGTACTTTAAGTCTGAAAGGCAGAGATATCCCGGTATTAGTGATTTATTTTATCTGTGAGACGGGGGACCTACTTATTCTTGAACTGTTTGGCCATCTTCACGGCCTCCTGGCGCTGCTCCAGGGATTTCTGGGTGATCTTGCTAGTCTCGTCAACTGTTTCCGTGCGCTGTCGCTTCTTCTCCTGCCGCACCTTGTCCAGAAAGGCGTTGATTTTCTGCACCCGGTTGTCTCGCGCCTGACTCGACTGTCCCTGCTCCCGCTCGATCTTCTCCATGGTTGTAAAGTGGATCCACTTGAGGAAATACTTGCGCATCACCACCAACTGGGTGTTGGCCCTGGCCTGGAACAGCTGGTCGATGATCTTCTGCTTCTCGTGGGCAGGTGCCACACCCGACTCATCCTCACTATCGCTGGACAGCTCAGGAGGCTCGGGTTCCTTGGGCTTCACCACAACCTTGGGCAACTCTATCCGCCGGATGAGCAGGGGTTCCGGTTCAGGTTCGTCTTTGGCTTCGGATTCCCCCATGGGATGAGTGCTCGGCGTTGGAGTCTTCTTCTGGGGCAACTGGAACTGCACGTGCTTGGGCGGGATGGGTAACTCCTTGTCAAGCTGGTCGTTCTGCTTCTCAGCGGCTTCCAACTGGAGTTCATACAGCGCCTCTTCGGCCAAGTCGGATATCACGGAATCTATGCCATCGCTGGTGTTGGAGCAGGTGGAGGATTCTCTTTTCAGCACGGTGGAATTCTCCTCAGGCTGCTGTTCCTGCTTATTCTCCTGCTGCAGCTCCTCCTCGTGGCGAACGGTTCGGACATGGAGCATCTGGCGCTCGGCTGCCGCCCGCATGGGCCGAAAGAACTCCTCCGTGGAGGTCAACGGACTCGGAGTGCGGCACCGCAAGAGCTTCGCCTTGCTCTCATCCGCCTGGACTTGCTTGGTAAAGTTGCGATACTCCAGGGCATCGAAGGATATCACTTGCTCCTCCAGTAACGCGGGCAGCACCATCACCTGGGCTTCCTGCTCCACCCACTCGCAGTCCATGTCCGCCTCCTTCTCCGGTTCCGATCTCAGTTGCTGGATCAGGCTCTTGGTGGCCGCCGACTTGGTATCGGAGCACATCTGCGCCATCTGACCCAATGCCTGGACGGGAGTGTTGTAGAAGTTGTCTATGTGCTGGGCAGCTTGGGCCAGACTCTTCACCAGCGGTGCATGGTTCAGTTTGAAGTCCGGCTTGGTGGGCGGCACTCGGTGGGACTTGCTTCGCTGGAACTGCCTGGACAACTGCTGGCGGAACTTCTGCAGCTGATTATCAATGAAACGCTGTTCCACCTCCAGATTGTGTGCCTTGGTGGCTTCTAGTGAGTTGCCATGGTCATGGGCTATGGTGGCCAAGGGAAGTTTGTGTGGTATCTTCTGAAACTGTTTGAAGATGGTTTAAATTACTTAGTTGTCTTTTATTAATTTTATAAATAAACTAAACTAGTATTCAATTAACATCAGTTAAATTTTAAATTTTAATTGATATAGAGTGGCAACTAAATATTAAAAAATAAAATTTTCATTGTGAATTCACCATTTTATGTCGCATGTCCATTATAACACTCGGATTCAGATGCTTCGTATTTTCTCCATCTATCAGAATCCGCTCCTGTCGTCTTCCAACATAATCCGCCTCGATGAGGCGACGCACTGCATCCGTCTTCAGGCCCAAAGCATTCACCTGCTGGTGCCGCTTGCGGATGCGATCCCAGCGAGTCTCCTTGTTGGGCTTCTCTCGACGTTTCAGATGCGACATCTTTATTCAGATATTCAGATATTGTTTCGGATTGTAATTATGTATTCTTATAGTTTTCTTTAAATTGAAAATGAAATGTCAACTGAGTCCAAGGGAAAATTCTCGTAAACAATTTGAGCACATTGTCCTGACAACGGCAGTTACCGGCTGGGGTGACTTTCCCTTAAGAACAATTTACAATTAGACCTATATGCTTGGTTTCATTTAATAAACGGAAGAACCCTAAAAAAGATCCACATTACAAAAAACATTACCATTGCATTCGAAGCACATCTCGATCCACTTTAATCGTTACAAAGTTTATATAAATGCCATAAATATTAGATAAGTCGTTAAGTAACAAAAATTTTGAGGACTTTGCAAGCTTAGTTTAGCGGTAAATTTCATAGTAATTGAGGGGACTTTAATCTTAAGCGGCAGCCGGGTCCTTCTTGGTCTTCTCCTTCTTGCCCTTTTGCTTCTCGGCGGCGGCCAGCTCCAGATCAATAGGAGCGGGCTTGACGAACGGAATCTCATCCTGGAACTTGGCCGGCAAGTACTTCTTCAGTGGCTCCGGCACCTTGATGCCCGTCTCCGTCTGATGGGTCTCCAGGATGGCGCAGATGACACGAGTGGCGGCGCACATCGTGGCGTTCAGCATGTGTACGTAGTCGACGGCGGCGTTCATCTTCTTGGTCTGGCCGTAACGGACCAGCAAGCGACGGGCCTGGTAGTCCAGGCAGTTGGAGCAGGAGACAAGCTCTCTGTAGGCACCGCTGCCGCCGAACCAAGCCTCCAGATCCAGCTTCTTGGAGGCAGCATGGTTGAGGGCTCCGGACACGATGTTCACCACACGATATGGAATGCCCAGCGACTGGCAGAACTGCTCCGCGTTGCCGATCATCTCGTCCATCATCTCCCACGACTTGTTGTCGTGCGGCGAGGTGAGCACGAACTGCTCCACCTTCTCGAACTGGTGGACGCGGAAGATGCCGCGAGTGTCGCGTCCGTGGGAACCCACCTCCTGGCGGAAGCAGGTGGACAGACCGGCGTACTTGATGGGCAGCGATGCCTCCGGCAGCCACTCGTCGCGATGGTAGGCGGCAATGGGCTGCTCCGAGGTGGCGATCAGGTACTTCTCGTCAACGCCCACCTCCTCGGCCTTCTCGCTGCCCTTGCCCACCACCTTGTAGAGCTCCTCGTCGAACTGCGACAGCTGGGCCACCTCCTGCATCACCTCCTTGCGCATGAAGAAGGGCGTGTACAGGGGCACATAGTCTCGGGCGTACAGCAGATGCAGGGCGTGCTGGATGAGCGCCTGCTCCAGGAAGACGGCTGCTCCGGTGAGGAAGTAACCGCGTCCGCCGGACACCACGGCTCCCTTCTCGGCGTTCATGCCGTCGATCATCACGATGAGGTCCACGTGCGAATACTTGCCGCGCTTCTCGCAGTCGCCGAAGGTCCGCTCCACGCGGTTCTCCTCCTCGTCGTTGGACACGGGCACGGATTCGTGCAGGTGGTTGCCCACCTCCCGCAGCGAGGTGTTCCTCGTCTGCTCGGCCAGCTCCAGCGACTTCTGGTTCTCCGTCATGGCATCGTCGATGAGGACGCGCAGCTGCTTGATCTGGTTGACGGTCAGCGGCTGCAGGGTCTCGGCCACGATCTCGGTGAGGTCCTGGGTCACGCCGGCCGGCAGGTCCTCGCTCATGGCGCCCACCGGCTCCTTCTTCTTCATCTTCTCGCCGATCACCTTGCTGCAGACGTTCTTCACCTTGTTCAGGTTGTCGGCGCGGTGGCGGCACTGACGCCACTCGGTGTCCTTGGCGATCACCGTCTCAACCAGCGCCACATCCTTGAAGCGCTTCTTCTGGTTATCGCGCACGGCGTCCGGGTTGCCGCCCTTGTCGCTGCGAAACAGATCCAGATCCAGCACCATGTTAGCTACGCTTTAGTTGAGTCTCAGTCGCGGATTAGCTTCGATTAGCGAGCAGTTCGTCGGCGTTTTCACAACGTGGCTGGGATTTTGCGTCAGCTGGGCAACCCTTCCAACACTGGAAGATGTGCTTTTAAGACGGTGACGAAGTGCATTCTGTTGACTCATAGTCTTCTAGTGAAATCTGGAGTGCTCTTGAGTTTTTAACCCATTTGTTGTCATCATCTTGGCCAACATATTTAGAAAATACATTTATGTATGATGTGTTAATTTATTTATTAATTAATTTTTAGGAATTTAGCATTGCTAGTAATCAAAAATCTTTCAAAAAATATAATAGAATATTCAAATTTGTAATTTAAATTCCGTAAATAAAGAATTGATTTAAAGTTTTTTTTTAAATTATGAATACCACTTAAACTTGAAACTCCTCAGCTTTGAAACCAAAACCCATCAGCCTACATATTTTTCGTCACTACCTCAAACTGAGCTGTCACCCCTTCACAACACTACCCGCTTTTCCCAGCTGTTCAAAAACAGTCCAATTGGAGAACTGCAGCGAACTCTTAACAGATTGCGCCCTCGACAATGAGCTTTATTGATCAGGAAGTTACGGAGTTGCGGGCGAAATGTGAGAAGCAGGTGCCGCACACAAAGATCATCATTTGCTCCAGCTCCCTGATCCGGGTTGACATCTACCCGGAGCGGCCCAACCGCTCGATGACCGTGTGCCTTCGCTTTCCGGAAAACTACCCGCAGAGCACTCCCATCCTGGTGGAGCTGAAGAGTCGCGTGTACTCCGACATGCTGCTGACGGAGCTCACCCGGCTGATTGACGACTATGCCAGGGACTTCCTCGGGAAGCCCCAGGCGCTCCTGGTCCTGGCCTTTGCCCAGCAGTATTTAACGGATAACCCGCTGTGCGTGTGCCTGGACGAGATCAAGCAGCTAAGGGCGGACATCAAGACGGGCGGCACGGAGAGCCAGCTGAAGCTGAAGCAGAAGAACAGGAGCGTGGAGCTGGTGGCCAAGGGAGGTCGCTACACCTACAGAGTCACCGCTGTCGTTCCGGACAGCTATCCCATGCAGAGTGTAGAGCTGCGCGGCCAGGAGTCGAATCTTCCGGCCGTGCTAGTGCGCTACCTGAACGGCCAGTCGCGGGAGATAGCCCGCCAGTGCGTAGAGCCGCCGATCCGGCTGAGCAAGGAGCAATTGGCCAATTTCCGACCAGTCAAGAGTCTGCAGTGCTCGCTCAAGTTCTGCCTGGAGGCCACCAGGGACTTCCACATCGAGCTTTGCCCCATTTGTGATAATACCGTGCTGCCGGAGTATCCGGAGGACATAGAAGCCGATGACAATTCGGACTTCTTCATCGAGCGCGTCTACTGTGGCCACCTGTTTCACCAGGGCTGCCTTAAGAAGTACCTTTCGGAGCCTCCCTTTCCCAAGGGCGGGAAGCTGTGTCCGGCCCAGCGTCGCCATCCGCGCTCCGATGCCAGGTCCTACATGGCAAGGCCCCAGGGCGGCGGAGCCACCGCGTCCAGGACTCCGGACGCCGATGCTGTGTGTGGCATCAAGCTGGCCCACGATCGCTGGGTGGTCAGTGTGAAGACCGCGGAGGCTCGCTGGGCCCAGAAACAGGCTCGCCAGCGGGAACTGGAGGAGGTCGTGGACTTCCTGCAATAACAGAGGGTTCAACCCGGGAACAGCTTACTGTGTATGGTTATGTATTTTGTGATTTCTATTCGAATACGCTTATATTGCTAGATAATGAAATAAATAAAGTGAAGATGAAGTGCGACTAGGTTGGTGTCTTTCAATTGTTCTGAAAGTTAGCGCGATATCTATAAATTGTAAACACTACGGTGTTAGTCTTTTATATCGCGACTTTCGCAGACTTTGAAAGAATTGTACTAATAAAATATAAATCTTTTCGTATACCCCTTAATGGTATAGTATAGTAGAAAGTTATCCAAATCGAATTCTATCAAATTCTGCGAAAGTGTGTAAGGAAACATGTCTGTCAAATGTACGTCTCTCTTCCTTTCGGGCGAAGTAGAAACTATAACCGGGCATTGTAGTTTGGTCTGGGATGAAGGAATACGCTGGAAGCCCCATGGATGCAGGCTTATTTGGCTAAACTTCAGAAATCCGTGACTATTTCGTCGTCCTCGTAACGCTTGATGGGATCCCCCTTGATCAGCGATGAAATTAGGCTGTGAAGGGAGTGATTACCGTGATTAAAAAGGTGTGAGGAAGTGGAACCCAGGAAACTCACCAGTACAGCGCCACGAAGAACATGACGAAGTAGTAGCCCAGGTAAATCATACAATTCCTCAGGTGGACCTTTAGCAGTCCCCGACTGTGGATGTCCACCGGATCGTAGACTCCCAGGCTATCGCGTCGCTGGCGATGGAGTTCGTAGAATAGCCAAATAACCATCGGCAGGTTGGCCAGAAACATTAGCCAGTGGCCTCCAAGGAGCAGAAGGATGCAGAGCAGGGCGTGGGATCCGAATTTGGGTATCACCCAGAAGTTGAGTCGCCGGCAGCACTCCTGGGCGTTCAGGTAGTCGCACTCCAGATCCGCCAGCGTCAAGACCTACAAAATTCCACTGTGAAAATGGGTTCTCCTGTTGAAATTCAGACTCACATAGTAAATCAGGAGCAGGAGGATGGCTCCATAGACCAGCAGGGTGATGCAGAAGGTGGCGGTTTCGGGCAGAAACATAATTGCACTATAGATTTTTCACTTTTTCACTTAGAAATACGGTTTTCTTTTTCTTGTGTATTATTTACAGATTTTGCATTTCGCGTTTGATTTGTTTCCAATTAAGAAAACGTACTAAAAATGCCATACTGCGTTTTTAAAGGTTGGCAGCCCGTATACCGGTATTGCGATTTTGCAACCCTTAAAAACGGTGGTTCCCCTCTTATTAGGCCCGTTTTCTCGTCCGCCTGTTAAATTTAAAGGAAGCTTTAGACTCTTATTTCCCATACGATTTCATGGGTTTAACTGTAATTTAAATTTAACAAACGGGCTAGAAAACGGCCCTTAATGAATTATTTCCTATATAATTTCATAATTATAATTATTTTTAAAAGTATTATTAAATATTAGATATAGATTTACTTTATTTTAAAGATAGTCTTGCGAGCTTCTGAGTGTTCATAAATAAAACGAAATATATTAGTGAAATGAAATACGTTATTTAATAAGGGAAAAAGGCATCTATGTAGAGTTTTTAGCTTAAGATAAAATAGAGAATGGACATTTTCTTATCGAGCTAAAAAATGGTACCCCCATCATCTTTGTCTTTGATCTTGTTGTGTTCTCCATAGAAATTTGTATATGAAATATGAGCAGACAAGAAAAAGACCCCCGATAACCCAAGCTCTTGTCGTCCGTGGGTATAAAAGGGGCTGTACTCACTCATGGCAGCCCAGTCTTGAACGATTGTTTAAACAGTTTAAAAGTGTATTCGGTAAAAAAGTGAAATAGATCGAACTAGAAGTCCCTGCAGGGGACCAAGATATATCCCGATATGGGTGTGGTAGTTTGGGTCTGGGTCCTAAGCGCTTCTCTTCTCGGCCGCACTTTTGGGTCGCCAAATGTGGAACCAACCAGGACTTGGGTGCCAGAGTAAGTGAATAACTGATAAAGTAAAACCCCTCTTATATTGATAATTATTGGATATTTTTGATTTATATTGAATTTACAGAATATGGTAAAGATATTTAGTATTTAGTACACCTCGAGGTGTCTTTAAAATCTTTAATTCTTTTGAGTGCTACTCAATTAATCAATTAATATAACGTTTTGAGTTTAAACTACATTCATTAAAAAGATTTATTAAGATTTTAAATATAATATATCGTTACCAACATTTTATGATTGATCAAATCAACTATTTCCATTTAAGTACATATTTATCTAATACATTTGCCTGCTTCATTTTATTCCAGCAATCCCAACTTGGGACCAAAAGTGGCCAACGATCTGTGGTTCAGCCAGGTCAAGAAGCCATTCGCCCACTGTCCCCAATACAAGTTCCCCATCAACACCAATGTAAAATGCGAGGACACTAATGAGGGAGGCGAGTGCGAGGTCAGCTGCATCGGGAAGAATCACTTCTACGGCGAGCGCCAGGACGTCCGAAAGCTGATCCTCTCCTGCCGTCGCGGTGCGTGGGGCATCAAGAACGGCTCCCCCACGGCGAAGACCATCCAGCATTGCGATGGTGCTTGCACCTGTCGTAATGGTGGAATCTGCAATGGAGAGAAGTTCTGTCACTGCAGAAAGGGATACGGCGGAGATAACTGCGAGAAGAACCAGGAGTTCGCCTGTCCAGAGCGACCACCCCAGCTGCCGAAGAACTCGAGGACCGTCTGCCGAGGGGACACCTGTGAGGTGGAGTGCTCCCGGGGATTCGCCTTCTCAGACCAACGCAGTCGAGTTCTCCTCAAGTGCAAGGGCACCAAGTACGTGGACATGGGCGCAGAACACTCCAAAATGCCGGAGTGCGAGGGTAAGACTTTTCCCTGATTTTCTCTAATTTAATAATTAATTATATTACTTTAATTTTAGCCACATGTTCACCAAATTGTTTGAACGGAGGCAAATGCATTGCGGCCAATGTCTGCGAGTGTCCTCCAAATTACCGAGGAAAACAGTGTCAATTCGACGTGTCCAGGTGCAATGTAACGGACTTTAATGGTAACTTCCAGTGTGATCATGGACCGGAAAAGACGGAGTGTCGCCTGAGCTGCCCAGCAGCTCCAGGAGTTAGTCTTCAGGGAACTCTGGCCTCACTCTACGTCTGCGACTACGAATCGGGAAAATTCGAGCCCACACCCTCCGCCAAGTGCATATATCGTAAGTAAATGGGATCCCAGCAGGGGACATCTTCCGTCCAACACACCATGAAATTTGAACAGCGATAAGAAATTCGATCCGTTGTACTTCGGGGATGGTAATTTTCTCCACTTGAAAAATTGTTCTTTTGTGTTTATTGCCTATGAACTTGACAAGATCCACTCATGCTTCACAAAATTCAATCCAGATGTGTGCAGTCAACCGTCTTGAATAGGTTTTTATGGCTTTACAGTCCTTATCATCAATTGCTTAAAGATAATCATAGCGGGATAATTATACGAGGATTCATAGCAATCGAATGTGATTTTAACGCATATTTTAGTTCTCTTAAAAGAGCTCTTCCCAAAAGGCTAAGTTGAAGAATTTTAAGGATATCGACCTAAGTAAACTTATACCATAAATGTTATATATGGATCATGTTTTTATACTCGTTACTCGTAGAGTAAAAGGGTATATTGTATTCGTGCAAAAGTATGTAACAGCTATAAGGAAGCGTTTCCGACCCCGTAAAGTATATATATTCTTGACCAGGATCACTAGCCGAGTCGATCTAGCCATGTCTGTCCGTCTGTCTGTCTGTATGAACGCTGTGATCTCGGAAACTTCAAAAGCTAGAAAGTTGGGATTACCAACACATATTCTTGGGCTTCCTACGCAGCGCAAGTTTATTTCAGCTGAGCGCCACGCCCCCTGTAACGCCCACAAACCCCCTTAATCGGCCACAAACGATACTAAAATGTGTCTGGCGCCCACATTTTTAAAGATTTTGGATAAGTATAAAAACAATTCTGTTGTGTTTAGTTATACCTATCGAAATGTAGAAGAAATTTTTTAAATCGGACCATTCGTTAAAAAGTTATGGCTGATCAAAGTTTATATCTCCATCTCCCTCGCACTCCCTTTAGCCGAGTGACGGGTATTAGATAGTCGGGACACCAACCCGACTATAGCGTTTTCTCTTGTTTTTTTATCATAACTTCCCTCTCTTTCCGCACAGCTCCCAATCGAAATGTTTCCCAGCGAGTTACTACCTCTGACACCCAGACCAATGGAACTGTGACAATCACTGGAGGCAGGGTACTTCCCTGGCCGGATAATCTGTTCCGCATCTGCGATCGCTATCGGCAGTATGACAACAGCAGCAACTGGAAGCCGGAGGATCCGGACACAGACGATATCGATGGAGCCTGGCGATTGAGGCCCAAGCCCAGAAAGGATGTGATTGTGACTCCGGAACCAACGATTTGCAGCTCCTGGAACGGTCGGAATATTCGCACCTTCGATGGTTTACTGTACCGGCTGACGCTCAACTGTGCCCACACTTTGGTCAACGACAGGATATACGGGGCGTTCCATGTGTCAGTAAAGACCGAGACGCTCGAATCGCCGCTGACCATTCAGATCCAATGGCAGTCCGTACAGTACACCCTGGAGAACCTCAGTGAGTAACAAATTGGATTTAAGAAGATTCGATTTCTAAGTTAAAGATTTCCTAAGCATAACCAATAGCCTAGAGTAAATTGGAACATTAAACTTTCTGCAATATTATTCGAAAAACCAAACAAAATAAAAACAAGAAAGGAAGCTAGCTTCGGCCAGCCGAAGATTATATACCCTTGCAGATAATTTCTATTAATTACTAATTTTCCGATCGTTCCTATAGCAGCTATATGATATAGTAGTTCGATATTAATCAAATTAAAATCGAAATTCGAAACATTTAAAAAGAGTCATATCCCAGCAGTGGCGGATCTAGGATTTTGTAGTGGGAGGTGATATCAGAACAAATTTTTTTTTGCATTTTTTTTTAATACCAAAATTCCTTTCATTTTTCACCCGAGTGGGGGGTGATATATCACCCATATCACCCCCCGTGGATCCGCGCATGTATCCCAGAGTAAAAGAGAATACAATAAAGACCAACAAAGCAATAATTTATTTCATATTCCCATTAATTTTCCTATCTTTCCTATGGCAGCTATATGATATAGTTGTCCGATTTTGAAAAAATTGTATTCGAAATTCACAATTAGATAAAAAATGGCATTTCCAAAAGTAGGAGGTTCTAGGATCAAAAACGCCCAAGATATCATTTTTTTACATTTTTTTCCCCGATTATTCCTATGGGAGCTATATGATATAGTTGTCCGATCCGGCTCTATATACTTTATAGGGTCGGAAACGTCTCCTTCACTGCGTTGCAAACTTCTGATTGAAATCATAATACCCTCTGCAAGGGTATAAAAAAATCCTAAAAGTTTAAAGTAATTTTAAAAACATTTTTTTAACCTGAAATGTTATTTAATTTAGTTGTTTGCTAGTTGTTTTAATTTTTTATAAGTAATCCTCTCGAATTAGTTGTTTTATTCCGGTTTAAAACCATGATCTCCCACTTTCAGATGGAAGTGTGACCCTGTCCACCCCCGAGAAGCGCCTCCCGCTGCCCGCCCAGGTGCTTGGAATGAGGGTGGTGCCCTTCGCCCAGCTTGTCGAGGTGGATCTGGAGTCGGTGGGTCTGCGGCTGGTCTGGGATCATCACCAGCTCCTATCCGTGCGCGCTGGCGTGGATCTCTGGCAGAAGGTGGGTGGCCTGTGCGGCTACCTCGACGGGAATAGTGACAACGACCTGATGAGACGTTCCGGAACAGTGTCGCCAACCTGTCGCTCCTTCACCGACAGCTGGCGAACCGCCGATCAGACCTGCGTGCCCGATACGGACGAACCTCTGGCCCAGTGCCGCGGAGAGCGCCACGTTGAGGCTGTGGAGAAGTGCCGCCAACTGCTGCACAATGTCCACTTGAAGAGCTGCCTGGAGAACTTCAACCAGGAGACGCTAGTGCGAACTTGCATCAAGGATCACTGCGCCTGTCCAAAGGGTCTAGCCTGCACCTGCAACTTCTTGCAATCGCTGGTCGACGAGTGCCGCTTCAAGGGCTCTGAGCCGGCGGTCAAGGATTGGCGGAATCTGCAGCTCTGTCCGATCAGTTGCACCGGCGGTCGCATCTACCAGTCGTGCGGTCCGCAGTCCCAGCCGACCTGCGAAAGTGAGGGAGTCGCCGACCCGGGTCATTGCTTCGAGGGCTGCTTCTGCCCGAGTGGAAAGCTCCAGTACAAGGACACCTGCATTGAGCAAAAGATGTGCCCGTGTGAGCTGCGTGGACGCGAGTTCCAGCCGGGTGAGACCCAAAGGAAGGAGTGCAACACGTGCACCTGCCACGCCGGAAAGTGGGAGTGCACCAATGATAAGTGCAACAAGCGGTGCACAGCCTTCGGGGATCCCCACTACAGCACCTTCGATGGGCGACGCTACGACTTCCAAGGTCGCTGCTCATACTACCTCTTGAAGACCTCAACGCGATCCGTCGAGGGGGAGAACATCGCCTGCTCCGGGGCCATCGATGAGGTGGTGGAACCCTCTCCCACCGGGCCATCCTGCACCAGATCGATTACCATCCGCTTTGCGCTGAAGGAAGGCGGACCCACGGTCATCAAACTCTCGCAAAAACTACAGAGCTTCGTGAATGGCGAGGTGGTCACCCAACTGCCCCTGCAACTGGGCAATGGCGAGGTGGTGCTCCGACTGGCCAGTCACCAAACGATCACCGTGACCTTCGACGACGGCCTGGTGGTCTGGTGGAACGGCGATTCCACAGTGCACATCGATGCTCCCTATAGCTACTACGATAACACCGCAGGATTGTGTGGAACCTTCAATGACAACACCAAGGACGATTTCCTCACGCCGGACGGAGACTTCGAGCACACGGCCTTGGCCTTTGGCAACAAGTGGCGCACCAAGGAGCTCTGCACGGACCCGGAACCCCCTCCGGTCATACCTTCCCCCTGCTCCGGTAATCCCGCCCAGCGGGCAGCGGCGGAGGAGCTCTGTTCTGCCCTCCGATCGGACACCTTTAAGCCCTGCCACTGGGCCGTGGATCCCAGTGGTCACTACGAGGACTGCGTCGCCGACATCTGCGCCGCCAAGGATGTGAATCCGATCAATGTCAACAAGGCTCTCTGCGAACTGCTCTCCAACTACGCCGATCTGTGCGTGAGGAATGGGATCAGGACCGGCTGGCGGCAGGCCATCCAGCAGTGCTCGATCAAGTGCCCCGATGGCCAGGAGTACGACGAGTGCGGCGACTCCTGCGCCCTCAGCTGCTTTGACCTCGAGCGCCGGGACCAGTGCAAGAGGCAGTGCGTCGAGGGTTGTCGCTGTCCCAAGGGCCACTTCCTCGACGAGCGACAGGAGTGCGTTCCCCAGAAGGCTTGCAACTGCTTCTACGACGGGCTGAGCTTCCCGGCTGGCTACAAGGAGGTGCGTCCTGGCGCGAGGTTCCTGCAGTTGTGGTGGGTCTAAAAATCATTCCACTAACTAAATTACGGTACTAATCTAAAGATTTGCCCCTCTAGCACATGTGCGGATGGTCTGTGGCGTTGCCGGGATGCGGATAAGGGTGATCCTATTACATTCCCGCCACTGGGCGATCGCCGCAAGAAGTGTGCCCGTAGTCCGTACGCCCAGTTTGTGAGTTGTGCGCCCAAGGAGCTGAAGACATGCAAGAACATGCACAACTATGGGACGGCGGACACCACCGCCTGCCGTCCGGGATGCGTGTGCGACGATGGCTACGTGTACGACGTGACCCGGCAGCAGTGCGTCCTGCCGGAGAAGTGCTCCTGCTACCACGCCGGACGCAGCTTCGACGACGGCGACACCTTCCAGGAGCTGTGCAACCAGTGCGTCTGCCAGGGCGGCTCCTGGAAGTGCACCAGGAACGAGTGCGAGGCCACCTGCAGCGTGTGGGGTGACTCCCACTTCAACACCTTCGACGGACTGGACTTTGACTTCCTCGGCGAATGCGACTACGTGCTTTCCAAGGGTGTCAATGCCGAGGGCAGTGGTTTCTCCATCGTCATCCAGAACGTTCTTTGCGGATCCTCGGGCGTCACCTGTTCCAAGTCCCTCGAGATCTCGCTAAGCGGCAAGGGCGGCTCGGAGCAGCTTAAACTCAGCTCTGCCGGAATCTATGGAACGGATAATGGGACCTCTGTCATAGCACGTGAGTAAAAACTTAAATTTGAGGGTAATATTCTTCGAGAGATATGAAAATGTTATACTAAAATAATAACTTTTAGTAATGAGTGATCAAAATATAAATGCAAAATAACATTTAACAACATTGTTTGCTTATAAAGATGTAAAATATTAACTAAGCCCTATAACTCTGATTTGATATCATTTTGTAAAACTCATCCTTGATCCTTGACTACCCCTTACACAGGTCTTCGCCAGCAGATCAGTTCGCAAGAGTCCAGTTCCTTCCACGTCTACAAAGCGGGAGTGTTTCTGGTGGTCGAGGTGGTCTCTCTGCGCCTCCAGCTCAAATGGGACGAGGGCACCCGGGTCTACGTGAAGCTGGGAAACGATTGGCGAGGACGCGTGGGCGGATTGTGTGGCAACAACAACGGGAACAGCCTGGATGACTTCAAGTCGCCCTCCGGAGGCCAGGAGGCGGAGCCCACGCTCTTCGGCCACTCGTGGCGAACCCACCAGCAGTGCGAGCTGCCGCTGCAGCCCTTCGACTCCTGCCAGCGGAATGGCCAGCGGAGATCCTGGTCCGAGGGCCAGTGCAGCATCCTCAAGTCGCCCCTGTTCGCCGCCTGCCATGTCCAGGTGCCACTGGATCGCTACCTGAAGCGCTGCGTTTTCGACACGTGTGCCTGTGACCAAGGAGGCGACTGCGAGTGCCTCTGCACGGCGGTGGCCGCCTACGCGGATGCCTGTTCCCAGCGGGGCATCAACATCCGCTGGCGCACTCCCCACTTCTGTCGTAAGTAGTAGATCATCATTAGACCTCGGATTTTGCATATTTGCATATTTTTATAGGATAAAGATAGGTAAATTCTGAAAACAACAAAGTTCGTTTCAATAAAAATATAGTTTAAAATTAATGGCATATTTTTTTTTTTTGCATATTTGCATAAATTGCAAATGCATAAAATATGCAAAATATATGCAAAATATGCAAAATATAAAATAAACTTAACTATTCAAGATTGACCATTTCATAACCAACCTAATTTAACCGAAGAAAATTGTTTGTTCCTTTTCGTCATTTCGAGATATCTAATTTTTTCCCAAAATGGAAACCATATTTATATTTCCAACGAGTAGGCGAGAAGGGGGCAAAAACAGTAAAAGGGGCAGAATAGTTTTTGGCCCTATCGGCCAAACTGCTCGTTTAAATTGTTCGCGCTGTTTTTAGAAGGTTCCTTAGAATTCCAGAGGGCTACATTAAAAATTTGAGCCTCCAGTTGTTCGCATATATTTTGCATATTTTGCATATATTTTGCATATTTTATGCATTTATTTTTTGCATATATTTTGCATATGGGCGGTTCTTTTACAAACCGAACACTTTTTATTGGGTCACATTTTTGATTTGCCTGAAACTTTTTTTACACGTACTATTCGGAAAATAAGTAAACACGTGTATCAGGATTTGACCGAAAAAAAATTATTTTTTTAGTTAAAATTTTTTTAAGTTTGCCAAAAATCGTGAAATTTGAAAAAGTACCCTCTCATTGAAAATCTGTATCTCCGGTTATATGAATCCGATTGACATCATGTCTTCTGCATTAATTCCTCTAAAACCTCTACTTTCAAAATAAAATTTCTAAAAAAAAAATTTTTTTAATTTCGTAAAAAATAAAAAAAAATTAAGATTTAAAAAAATTTTTTAACCATTGCCCCCACAAAAAAAATATTTTTTTTTTATTTTAATACTTGCGCCATATTGTTAGTTACAATCGGTTTTTGTGAAAAGTTGGAGCCATTTTTAGTTTTTTAAATATCGAATTTTTTTTAACAAGCCCTCGGCTTTTTTCTATGTAAAAACGTCGCAACAAGTAGGGCTACTCTTTTATTCTTGTCGGATCCTTATGGAACTCATGTTTTCTCATCGTTTACTAGTCCTTTAACAATTTTTGAATGATTAAAAGTTAAGTTTTACGTGTTTTGACAATTTATAAATGACAAAAAGTAAAAATTCATTTTTTAATCCATAAAAAAAACCACAATTATTTATTTAACCCTCCATTTCATAAACAATAATTTAAAAAAATTTTTTTTTTATTATTTTTTTGTAATTTGTAATTATTTTAACTTTTTTAAATATTTTTTTTAATTTTTAAAAAAAAATTATTTAATAAAAATAAAAAATTATTAAATGGAATAAAAATTTTTTTTTTTAATTTGTATTTTTTCTAACATATTTAAATAATTATTTTTTAATATTTTATTTTTTAATGGAAGGTTAAATAAATAATTGTGGTTTTTTTATGGATTAAAAAATGAATTTTTACTTTTTGTCATTTATAAATTGTCAAAACACGTAAAACTTAACTTTTAATCATTAAAAATTGTTAAAGGACTAGTAAACGATGAGAAAACATGAGTTCCATAAGGATCCGACAAGAATAAAAGAGTAGCCCTACTTGTTGCGACGTTTTTACATAGAAAAAAGCCGAGGGCTTGTTAAAAAAAATTCGATATTTAAAAAACTAAAAATGGCTCCAACTTTTCACAAAAACCGATTGTAACTAACAATATGGCGCAAGTATGAAAATAAAAAAAATATATTTTTTTTGTGGGGGCAATGGTTAAAAAATTTTTTTAAATCTTAATTTTTTTTTATTTTTAAGAAATTAAAAAAATTTTTTTTTTTAGAAATTTTATTTTGAAAGTAGAGGTTTTAGAGGAATTAATGCAGAAGACATGATGTCAATCGGATTCATATAACCGGAGATACAGATTTTCAATGAGAGGGTACTTTTTCAAATTTCACGATTTTTGGCAAACTTAAAAAATTTTAACTAAAAAAATAATTTTTTTTCGGTCAAATCCTGATACACGTGTTTACTTATTTTCCGAATAGTACGTGTAAAAAAAGTTTCAGGCAAATCAAAAATGTGAAATTTTTTTTTTGGCCAAATCTGTTCGGTTTGTAAAAGAACGGCCCATATTTCCGATATGCATCCGAATTTATTACATTTGAAAAATATGACACCTACCTAGAAATTTTGGTAAAAATCGGACCAAAAATGGAGAAGTATGCAAAATCCGAGGTCTAATCATCATCGTAGGGTGTAGATCCATTATAACCACATACTTGAATCCACAGCCATGCAATGCGACACCCACTGTTCGGATTATAGTGCCTGTACGCCGGCTTGTCCGCCGGATACCTGCGACAACCTGCTCGACCAGGGAGACTCCGCCCGGCTGTGTCACCACGAGAACTGCGTGGAGGGCTGCCAGGTGAAGCCGTGTCCATTGGACCACATCTACCTGAACGACAGCTACACCAGCTGTGTGCCCCGTACGGACTGCAAACCGGTGTGTCTGGTGAGGGATAATGTCACCTACTTCGAGGGCGACATTACCTACACCGACGAATGTGCCACCTGCCGTTGCTCCAAGAAGAAGGAGGTGTGCAGTGGAAAGCCCTGTCCGCCGACCACCACCGTGAAGCCACCAATTACGGGAACAGAGGATCCGAGGGATCCCTTCGGCAAGAACTGCGTTGACGGCTGGACACGCTGGTTGGATCGCGGCTCCAGGTTGGGCGGAATAAACCTGAACGATCGCGAGCCTCTGCCCAATTTCAATGCCCTCGAGAACATCTACGGCACCTGCGATCGAAGGTTCCAGAAGGACATCGAGTGCCGGGTGAAGGATACCAAGCAATCGTACGAACTGGTGGACGACAATGTGTCCTGTGATCTCAGCCGGGGTTTGGTTTGTGTGGGAAAGTGCCATGACTACGAGATTCGGGTCTATTGCGAGTGCGACGACTATGGGATCACCACAGCCAGACCTCCACCACCTCCTCCGCCCGAGGAGAAGTGCGATCCCTCGCTGCAGCTCTTCAAGGAGTATCCCGGGGACTGCTTCAAGTACCTGCGCTGCGAGCACCTTCCGGGCAACAGCAACTGGCACTGGGTGCCGGGATCCTGTGGCGCCCAGATGATGTACAACCCGGTGATTGGCGCCTGCGATCGCATCGACATAGTGACCCGACTGAAGCCCCAGTGCGGAAAGGACAAGGATCGCTGCCGGGATGACGAGGAGTGGAACGAGTGCGCCAATCAGTGCGAGCACACGTGTCACTTCTACGGACAGCAGCTGCTCCGGCGGGGCCTCTGCAAGCCGGGGGAGCACTGCAGGGCCGGATGTGTGCCCAAGAAGCGCCCGGACTGTCGGGCTCTGGGGAAACTCTGGCGCAACGAGGACACCTGTGTGGATCTGGACGACTGCCCCTGCCTGGACGATCGCAGTGATAAGTACGTGCAGCCGCACAGGATCATAACCACGGATCTGGAGGACTGCCAGTGTGTTTTCAACCAGTTTGTGTGCGTCCCCAGGAAAACCACCACGGAATTCCGTAAGTAATTGGTCAAGTCTCTCGTCCAGTGGTGTTAATTTACTCTTATTGCAGCACCGATTGGAGATCGTACCACCACCACGCAGGTGCCCATCATAACGACCACCCTAACACCACCTACTTTGTGTCCATCGAATAGGTAAGTGGGCTTCAAAGCCCCAGAAATAAAGTATAATCTTCACGGTATCTTTTATTCATAGCATGGTGCGCCTGTTTACGAGTGAGCATCCTGTCCCCGACACCGCGTTCTCCGCGTCCAGCATCCTGGATAGCAACTACGCAGCACACCAGTCCCGCCTGCACCGAAAGCCCAAGCTGAATGCCGGAGCCTGGACGCCGAGGATCAGCGATCAGACGCAGTATCTGCAGGTGACCTTCGAGCGTCCACTCGCCCTTTACGGACTACTCATCGCTGGAGATCCGCACCTGGACCACTATGTGACCCTCTTGAAATTGGTCTACAGCCTGGATGGCGAGGGGTACCACGAACTCATTGGCCAGGATGGACAGCCCCAGGTGCTGTTGGGTCCCAAGGATTCTCGGCTGCCGAGAGCCCATGTTTTCGAGCGACCGATCGAGGCCAAGTCCCTGCGGCTGTATCCTCTCAGGTGGCAGAACTCCATCGCCATAAGGTTCGATCTATTGCTGTGCAACCATGTGCCCACCACCACCCCTCCGACAGTCGACAGGACCACTCCGCTGCCACCAACACGTCCGCCGATCGATGATCTCATTTGCAAGGATCCTCTGGGCGTGGACAGTGGAGCGCTGCAGGCGCGTCAGGTTTCGTCCAGCAGCATCTGGCTGTCGTCCCAGCTGGACAGCGATAAGGGACTCCTGGACCTGCTCCGATTCCGATCCAAGTTGGGCTGGCGACCGCTGGCCAACAAGCAGGGCGAGTTCGTTGACTTTGACTTCCTCGAGTCCCGCAATGTAACCGGAGTTCAGACTCTTGGTGGAGCCTACGGATGGGTCACCTCGTATCGCGTGCTCTTCTCCTCGAACAAGCTGGTGTGGAACGAGCTGCCGGGTCCGCAGGGAGATGGCCACATATTCGAGGGAAACCATGACGGTCATAGCATTCGCACAAACGGATTCCCCCGGCCACTGGTGACCCGCCACTTGCGACTGGTGCCCACATCCTGGGATCAGAACATTAACTGGAGGATTGAGCCCATTGGATGCTTCGAGCCCTATCGTAAGAATCGATTCTGTCCCGTCGATTATGGTTAGTCTCAATGATTTATCCCTGCAGCTAATGACACCCGGAGGCCTCCACCAATCCAAGTGTGCAATCTGTGCGAGGGCGTCGAGCTGAACAGCACCTTAGCCAGGTGTCCCTGCGTCGATGGTCTTTTCTGGACGGGATCCAAGTGCGTAGAGCGCAACCTCTGCCCATGCCTGGACATCTATACCCCGTAAGAAAAATAATATCATTTCTCAGGGATTCCCTAGTGACCTACTTTCTTATTATCTAGCTATCCAATTGGATCTAAATGGGAGAACTCCGACTGCGAGGAGTGCGTCTGTCTCTTGGGCGGAGTAATCAACTGCAAAACCACGAACTGCCCGAAATGTCCTGACCACATGAGGAACGTCCGGAAGGGCTGTCGCTGCGAGTGCCAGCTGTGCCCGCCAACCACTCGTCTGTGTCCCACCAGTGGAGACTGCATTCCGTCCGAGTGGTGGTGCAATGGAGTCCACAATTGTGCCGACGATGAGGACGAGACTTGCGATCCCACACATACCACTCTACAGCCACGTAAGTACAAGAGATATAATATTAAATTTACTCTTACTATCAAATCAATGATCATTAAAAAAAAAAAAAAAAGATCAATGCTCATGAATTCATATCATCATATCGTATAATATTATATTGAACTCTCCTTTTCAGCCACCACTAGGAAACCTCTGGTGTGTCCACCCATCGAGTGTCCTCCTGGTTACACTGTGAAGATCCGAGGCAAACTTCCCGTATCGTTCTCCCAAATGCTCTTAATCTCCGAGGATCCCACGGACGATGGATCCTTGGATCCGCTCAAGGATTGGCTGGAGCCGTTGAAATCCTCAGAGCAGCCGGAATTTGCTGGAGCTTTACTAAGGTTTGGTGGAAGACTGGCAACTAAATTTGGGCCTAAACTGTGGAGAGTGGTTAAGAAATTGGGTTCTCAGTTGGGCAGTAAAATCAGGGACGTTATTATCGACAAATTCGGCGAAAAGGTGGCAGACAAAATCGATGAGCTGTCGGCCAAGAAGAAGTCGAAGACCTTGACCCTCGAACGCCTGGAGTTCAATGAGCTGCCCCTGGTTCAGGCGAAGCCCCAGCTGGAGCACTCGTCCGCCGATCATGAGGACATCGATGAACTGCTCGACTTTCTGGGCGTTGAGCCCAGCGAAATTCCCGACTTCTCCGGAGATTGGGATGAGTTCCTAGCTGATGACGAAAATGACTACGAAACGGATCAAGACGAAATCGATGACCTACTGGGTTTTATGGGCATTGTGCAACAAGAAAGTCTCCATTTATCCGATAATGGAGGAGAGGAATCGCTGGACGCTGAAACCCAGTTTGTCCTCAATGGAGCTGGAGCTGGTGTGTCAAATGGGAGCCCATATGGACGCGACTTCCAGCTGCCCTCGGGAATAAGGAATGTTTACCAACGAAGGGAAATCTTTAGGGTGAAGGATCCTCAGGACTTTGAAGAGTGCGACGCCTTCTGTTGTATTCCCCAGAAGAATGTGACCTGCGAGGATCCGCAGTGTCCGACGGGCCTTGAACCAGTTTTGGATACGGCCAGCCTGGGAACTGGAAAGTGTCCCACCTTCACCTGCCGACGCCCCAGAGTTCCGGACGACACCTGTGACATCACTGGCCGGATCTTCCGCACCTTCGACGGAACGGTCTACAAGTACGACATATGCAGTCACACTTTGGCGCGGGATTCGCAGAGCAACAAGTGGACGATCAGCAGCCAACTCCAGTGTGCTCCCGATCAGCCAAGTTGCGGCGCCAAAACACTGATCATCAGCGACGAGGAGGAGGGCGTCACCATAACCATCCTGCCCAATCAGCGGGTGATCTACAACAACTTCGAGTTCAGTGTCCACGATCTGGCGCTGGTCAGTGCGGTGCGACGTTCCTTCGTGATCAGCCAGATGGGCGGCACCGTTGTGGTGGTGAGCCGCCGGCACAAGTTCTGGGTGCAGTACGCCGCCAGTGGCAACATCAGGATCGGAGCTTCCCAGGTGCTCCTGGGACGCGTGGACGGGTTGTGTGGCTTCTACAATGGCCAGCAGGACGATGATAAGCGCACGAGGACGGGTCTGTATGTGATCAGCACCTCGGACTTTGGCGACTCCTGGTACGACAGGAAGCTTCCACTGGACAAGTGCCATCCGCAGGTGTGTCCCCAGGATCTGCAGCAACGGGCGCTGCAAATGTGCCAGGCTGTGAGGTGAGTCTTTATTTTATGATATACTGGAATGCCTTGTGACCTTTGTCTCCCTTTCTCATCCACAGACATCCTTCGTTTGGAGGCTGTGGCACTTCCATAAATATCGAGGACTTCCTGGCCAAGTGCGTGGAGACCACCTGCGAGTGCCTGAAAACCAACGGAGGAGCCGAGGGCACCTGTCGCTGCGATCTCCTCCAGCAATTCGTGGGCCAGTGCCTGGCGGTAAACCGGAATGTTCTGCTGACCAGCTGGAGGAGCATCCACCGCTGCGAGCCCACCTGTCGACCTCCCTTGGTGCACCACGACTGTCACCGCCAGCGGTGTGAGCCTCAGTGCGCCCTGACCAGGAGCCACTCCGCCTCCGTGTGCCCCACCATCCCGAACACCTGCTTCTCCGGCTGCTACTGCCCAGAGGGCACTGTCCGTCGTGGTGAGGAATGTGTTTCCCTGGACGATTGCAAGGACTGCAAGTGCAGTCTGTTTGGGCTCAACAAATTCATCACCTACGATGGCAGCAGCTTCAGCTTCAAGGGCAACTGCACATATCTGGTGACCAGGGATCTGCTCCTCCCTGGAAGCTATAACTTCCAGGTGTACGCCACCATTGAACCATGTGGCCTGACCAAGGAGCAGAGCTGTGTGACCGCCATCCGGATTACGGCCTATGAACACACCCTACACATCGAGCGACTTGGGAACGAAGTGAAGGTACTGGCCGATGGCTACCAGGTGTCCCTGTGGCCCCACCAGTCGCCCTGGCTGAGGATCAACCAGCCCGGGGAGCAGGATCTGATAGTTCAGCTACCCCAGGTTAAATTGGAGCTGCTGGTTAACCTGAACACTCTGCAATTCCAGGTGAGCAGTTGAAAGCTAATTCTAGCTAAAATATTACCAACCTAGGTTTAATTCTATGTAACAATTACAAATTTTTTCGGAAATCAGAATTCAATTCGAAAATCAAAAATATTTAAGGAAACCCTCCCGCATCAAATAAGGATTGCTTTAATAGTATTAATTAAAAAATCATTTACATTTTTATACCCGTTACTCGTAGAGTATCATAAAAGGGTATATTGTATTCGTGCAAAAAGTATCTAGCCATGTCTGTCTGTCCGTCTGTCCGTCTGTATGAACGCTGAGATCTCGAAAACTATAAAAGCTAGAGGATTTGTATTTCGCATGCAGATTCTTGGAGTTCCTACGCAGCGCAAGTTTGTTTCAAAAAGGTGCCACGCCCCCTCTAACCCCCACAATAGCTTATATACGATTTTAAAAATTTAAATATTTCGGAAAATTAAAAATGCAGTTTTGTTGTGTTTATCAATCAAACAAAAACACCTCTTAACGAGGTAAAAAAATAGTGACGACCGCACCTTCAACATACAAAAGATCTGATATCATATTTTGTGACGAAAAATAATTTTACATTCGAAAATATAAAAACACTTTCTAAAATTTACTCATTCGGCTCGCTTCAGACAAATTTATAAGATTTTACCCACACGAACATTTTCTATTGTAGCGTGCCGAAAAAGTAAATTTTAGAAAGTGTTTTTATATTTTCGAATGTAAAATTATTTTTCGTCACAAAATATGATATCAGATCTTTTTTATGTTGAAGGTGCGGTCGTCACTATTTTTTTTACCTCGTTAAGAGGTGTTTTTGTTTGATATCAGAAGTTTTTAAAGGGACAATTTATACCCTGGGTTTAATTTACATATTAGTATACCTCATACCATGACCAAAAGTCATCCCCATATAACTTAGTTATTAATTTATTTATTTATTTATTTATTCATTTTTTATTTATTAAAGTTAATAATTGTATAATGGAACGGTTTAAAACAATTTTACCGATTCCTTGACCCTAAAATACAGTTTTGATATGCACATCCAAAATTTAATGCTTCTAAGCACGTTAGATAAATAATTGTAATTTTTTTAAAGATTAAAAAATTACTTTTTGTCCGACTATCTAATACCCGTCACTCGGCTAAAGGGAGTGCGAGGGAGATATAAACTTTGATCAGCAATAACTTTTTAACGAATGGTCCGATTTAAAAAATTTCTTCTACATTTCGATAGGTATTGATAAACACAACAAAACTGCATTTTTACATTTCCGAAATATTAAAATTTTTAAAATCGTATATAAGCGATTGTGGGCGTTAGAGGGGGCGTGGCACCTTCTTGAAATAAACTTGCGCTGCGTAGGAATTCCAAGAATCTTCATGCCAAATACCAATCCTCTAGCTTTTATAGTTTCCGAGATCTCAGCGTTCATACGGACAGACCATTCGTTAAAAAGTTATGCGTGATCAAAGTTTATATCTCCATCTCCCTCGCACTCCCTTTAGCCGAGTGACGGGTATTAGATAGTCGACTATAGCGTTCTCCCTTGTTTTTAATAAGAAACATCTTATTTGTTATTTATATGCACATATTTATATTTAAATATTAGATTTTCTATTTTTTTTATTTCTTACAATCGCTGGTAATTGTCTGAACATTTTCATTAATTGTGTTATTGAACCAGTTTCGGAAGAAAGCCACATCGGCATAGACCCCAGGGTTCGTATGACCACAGCCATATCCCCAGGAGACTAACCCAATGAGCTTCCGATCTTTAAAATTAACCAAAGGACCGCCGGAATCGCCCCTACATGGGCCCCTTCCAATAACATCGGTACAAATCACGTCCTCACCATGATCATCCTTACATTTATTGGGATCAAGTAAAGCCACATGGACGCCTTGTAGTATTGGCCAACTGTATTCAGAGTCTTCTCGTGTACGGCCCCATCCTGAGAGCAAGGTCATAGTTCCAGCTTCTGGAGTTTCTTCAGCTAGAGTTATTTTCTGTACCTTCCTGTTGAACTTAAGGGGTGTCTCCAAAATCAGCACAGCAACGTCGTTTGACGTACGATTAGGACAATTACAGTATTGCTCATGTTGAATGGCTTTCAGAACCTTAACCAACTGACCACCGTTTCTCCAATGCGAAGATCCAGCACGAACTGATAAATCCTCAACGCGTACATTATATAGGCAATGAGCAGCGGTTAGGATAGCCCGTTCGCTGTGAATGACTCCGCCGCAAATGTGTTTTGTATCATTTATCAGCGACACTTGCCAGGGAACATATTCGATGGGTATATAGTGGCCTCCAATAATTCTTTCCTCTGGCCCAGGAATCCGAGCAGCAGAAACCAGAACGGCAATCGATATAGAAATAATAAACTTGAAGAACATTTTAACTTGGCTTTAATCAAGTTCCCGATGTGTAAACTGAAAGTTGTGCCACTCTTTTATAGAACGACATATCTGCTCTGAAAGCAATAACTCATTCCAGGGTCTATAAGTTAGTGAGTTTATGGAAACTTATCGCTTTACCACTGACTAGTTTTTGTTCGTTATTTTTATCTCTGTGCATTTTACAATAATTACTTATGATAACTTTCATAACTTCCTTGTATTATAGTTTTTTTGGAAAAAGAGCTAAGCTGCGTAGGTTTCCAAAGTTTTCATAGCACATAAAATAATATTTTTTAACAGAGGCCCTCAAAAGTCGTTCTCTTTTGTTTTATCCTCTTCAGGAACATTGAACACATTTAAAAAATGTTGAAGAAGCCTTCTCATTTTTTAGCAATATATGATAAATGATCTTAAATTAAATCCCAAAATCTTCTTTCATTCCAGCTGACTGTGCCCTCGGTTCGCTATGGCAGTCGCATGGAGGGATTGTGCGGCAACTGCAATGGCCTGAGCTTAGATGACCTGCAGGTTAATCCGGCCAAGCCCAAACCGGCAGAGAAACGACCCTACGACCTGATTGACTTCGTGGCCAGCTGGCAGGTGGATGAGCCACGTCTGGGCATCGACACCCGATCCTGCCGGGATCAGGAGGTGTGCAAACCGTTGCCGCGGGAAAGGAATGTCTGCTACCAACTGATCGTGCAGTCCGGAATCTTTGGACGCTGTCCTCTGCTCGTGGATCCGTTGGGCTTCATCGGGGCCTGTCAGAAGGATTCGTGCACGGCCAGCGACGACAAGGAGGTGATATGTGCTGCCTTGACTGCGTACGCGGCTGCCTGCAACCAGGTGGGCGTCTGCACCGATTGGCGACCCTTCACCCAGTGCCCGGCGAACTGCCTGCCCGGAATGGCCTACAAGCCGTGCGATTGCGACGTATCCTGCGAGACGGGCGTCGATCGGGTGGATCGGAGCAATCTGGAGATCATCTACAAGGGTCGCTGCTTGCACACGGCCCGCCATGAGGGCTGCTTCTGTCCGCCGGACAAGGTGCTCCACCACGGAAGGTGTGTGGCGCCCAATGAGTGCGTGACCTGTGGCGATGGACGACATGTGGGCGACGTCTGGCAGCCGGACAAGTGCTCCCGCTGCGAGTGCTTGGCCAGTGGCCAGGTGAGCTGCGAGAAGAAGCAGTGCGGCCGGGACACCGACCACATCTGCCAGAAGGGCTACAAGCTGGTCATCCTGCAGCGCGACTTCGAGTGCTGCCCCACCCGCATCTGCGAGCCGGACATCGGGAGGCCCGGACAAATCTGTGAGACGCCCAAGCTGCCCGACTGTGGACCCCATCAGGTGCGGATAGTGGACAAGGATGTGCACGGATGCCCCATATACAGATGCGGTGAGTTTGTCGAAAGATCCTAAAGCTACATATATTCTTGATGATGATATTATGATGATATTATAACGATGTTATGATGATATTATGATGGTATTTTGATGATATTATGATGATATTATGATGATATTATGACGATATTATGATGATATTATGATGATATTATGATGATATTATAATGATATTATGATGATATAATTATGGTATTATGCTGATGGTATTATGATGGTATTATGATGATATGATGATGATATTATGATGGTATTATAATGATATTATAATGATATTATGATGATATTATGATGGTATTATGATGATATTATGATGCTATTATGATGGTATTATGATGATATTATGATGATATTATGATGATATTATAATGATATTATGATGATATTATGATGATATAATGATGGTATTACGATGATATTATGATGATATTTTGATGATATTATGATGGTATTATGATGATATAATGATGATATTATGATGATATAATGATGATATTATGATGATATTATGATGGTATTATGATGGTATTATGATGATATTATGATGGTATTATGATGGTATTATGAAGATATTATGATGATATAATGATGGCATTATGATGATTATGATGATATTATGATGATATTATGATGATATTATGATGATATTATGATGATATTATGATGATATTATGATGATATTATGATGGTATTATGATGGTATTATGATGATATTATGATGATATTGTGATGATGTTATATTGATATTATGATGATACTTGCTTTTCTAATCTCTTTAATTCCATTTCTAGAATGTAAACCCAGGGATCAATGTGAGCCGACGCCACCGTTGACTCTAAAGCCTGGCGAGAAATTGGAGGAGATAGTGGACGGATGCTGCCCCAGTTACAGAGTGATCTGCCACCAGGAGACCTGTCCGAAGCCACCGGCCACCTGTGATGAGCAGCACTACGAACTGATCTCCGAGAAGCAGCCGGGCGATTGCTGTGCGGTGCACAGGTGTGTGCCTCCCAAGGACAGGTGCCTCCACAGGCACATCGACCAGGTGCAGGTGCATCGACCTGGAGATAAGTGGCAGTTCCCCGACGATCCTTGCGTCGCCTACGAGTGCGTGCTGACGGACCAAGTGGTGATCACCGTGACCACGGTGCTGACCTGCGAGAAGAAGTGTCCGCTGGGCTTCACCTACGAGCACACGAACAGCGCCAAATGCTGTGGATCCTGTGTGCCCACGGGCTGTGTCCACGATGGAAAGGTCTACAAGCCGGATGAGACGTGGACAAGTGCGGACAAATGCACAGTCTACTCGTGTATTCCCCTCCAGGGGCAGCTCATCATTCACGAGCTGCACGAAACGTGTCCGGATGTGAGCCTCTGCCCAGCGGAACATCTCCAGGATGACGGAGGCTGCTGCAGGCGCTGCAGGATCCCGCCTCCGCCGGGGACCAAGGTCAATTGCCAGGCGGTCACAGTGGCCCCCAGTCTCACCCTGAACATGATCAGGTTCCAGAGTCAGGATCACGGAATGTGCCACAACAATCAACCGGTTCTGGGACTCACCCAGTGCGAGGGCGCCTGCGATTCGGCCTTCAAGTACAATCCGCTGCTGAATAAGTACGAGGATAGGTGCAGCTGCTGTGCCGCCACCGGCTTGAGCAAGCTCCTGGTGAAGGTCACATGTGGGGATGGTAGCCAACTAGATTATTCGCTGGAGGTGCCCACGGGCTGCAGCTGCGAGCCCTGTAATAAGCACCATGGACAAACGCCGACTGAAGGAGTTCTGGCTGAGACCAAAGGGAAACCAATAGACCCCAAAATACTTGAGGAGGACGATGATGAGGAGTTTAACCTTCAGGATCTTTTAAACCAAAGCGGCGGCGTTATTTCGCGTTAAGAGATATTACAAGCTATGAAGCAACTAAGACTGTCAACTACAACTACAATCAAATTAAATCAAAGACTGGAATGAATTTTAAGTGCAGTAACATGTTTTAAATCCTAATTACAACACAGTAAAGGAATAAATAAAAAGTTCTTATTATTTTAAAGAAAAGTCTTTTCATTAATATTTTAGAAAATAAGTGGAACAATTTTAAATTATTTAAAACAATTCAACGGTCGATAGCTTTTGTAATCAATAGGCTATCGATTTTTTCGCGATGATTTTTGACATAACAGATATCAGCTGTTTTCCCAGCTGTTCCTAAAACCAAAACAAACTGATTTTGTTGGAAAAAACTTGCTAATTTTAAAGTCAAGTGTTTTTTTAAATTAAATATCAGCCATGCAGGCTGCCGGCTTTAATTCCATCATCTCCCTGAGGCAGTTTGTCCTGCTCGCCAGGCGCCAATTCTCTGCCACAGCGCAATCCGCCCTTTCCGGCTCCCAAACAAATGCCCCGGAATTGCCGCCACCCACCACGAAATCCGCGGACAAAATGCGCGGATGGCAGCTGCACAACTACGGCGACATTGACGAGCTGCAGCTCTCCGAGAAGCTGAAGATCCCCCAGATCCGCAGCTCCAACGAGTGCCTCGTGCGGGTGAGGGCGACAGCAGTGAATCCCATCGACCTGGCCATGCTCCGCGGATATGGAGCCACTGTGCTCAACAAGATGCGCTGCCAGCCGGGCGATGGCATCGAGTTCCCGCTCATCCTGGGCCGCGAGTTCTGCGGCGAGTTGGTGCAGACGGGCATGGGTGTTCCCGCAGACACACTGCCCCTGGGAACGCGCGTCTGGGGCGTGGTGCCTCTGCAGGCTAGCGGGGGAGCCCATGCTGAGTACGTAGCCGTTCCCTCATATTGTGTAAGTAGTTACTCCACTCGAAAGATCTTGAAACTAATCCGTAACCTATAGCTTGCTCCTGCCCCCAAAGAACTGGATGACTGCGAGGCCGCCAGTGTGCTGTACGCCGGACTGACTGCCTGGTCTGGTCTTTACGTAACTGGAGGTCTAGGTGGACCTTGTGGAGCCACTACAGCTTCCGGTGGAGGTGCCCACAAGCGTGTACTAGTCCTGGGAGGCTCCGGTGGCGTTGGCACCTTGGCCATTCAAATCCTGAAGTCGCAAAAAGTGCAGGTTCTCGCAACGTGCAGTGAAAACGCCATAGAAATGGTGCGTAATCTGGGCGCCGACTTCGTTGTGGACTACAACAACAGCGAGGCCTTGGAGGAGCTGTGCAAGTACGCACCTTACGACATCGTACTGGACTGTGCTGGACAAGGAGGCCAGAAGGCGGCAGAGTCAAAGTTCGACTTCCGGCAGTACATCACCTTCTCTTCCCCATTGCTGGCCAACATCGACAAGCAGGGATTGGGACTGGGTGCACTCAAGAATGTGTTTGACCTGGTCCAGACCAATGTTAAGTCCGTCACGCAGCGCGGAGGTCTTGTAAAGTGGGGCTTTTTCAGTCCCGCACCCCAGGGCATTCAGTTTCTACAGAAACTAGTGGAGCAACGAAAGGTTAGTGATGTTCTCCCAAACTGTTCTGCAGACTAATTCTCTCCTGCCCTCTTAGCTGATGCCTCTGATCGATAGCAGCTACGGGTTCGGCGATCTGCCAAAGGCCTTTGAGAAGATGAAAGGCGGACACTTGCGCGGCAAGATAGTGGTGAAGCTTTGAGCTCTGAGAGTAAACATGCGAATGACTGACTGATATTGTTGTTTGTGTTCCATTAAAGGCTTGTGTTGGTTAATTAAAACACTACAGCGGGCTGATTTGTGAAACAGCAAAACTTGGACCCCATTGAATTGCATCAGAGCTGTCTGCTTACGGTTCAAAAAGTGTAATTCCAAGCCGAGCTACTGACGCATATTGATCTTTACTATATAAACTAACCGCGGATCTGCGCGATTGCAGGGCTGACGTGCGACAAGGATCACCTTTAAATCACCGTGAAACGCCGCTCTCAGCCTCTTATCATCCGTGGATCTGAGGCGTCCAGCCTGAAGGGCAAGTGGTCGGTCAGGTAGCTGCAGCTCAAGTGATTCAGCTTTGGCCAGCATACTGCCCAGCACTGCTGGGCGTGCGCCCACCGTAAAACTATTCCCGGACCAATGTTGACGAGGCACGACACACGCCATCGGTCTGCGAAAATTTCCGTGCGTCTAATTTTATTCCATCGCCTGCCTGGCTGGCTGGCTGCCCCATCATCGGATCGGCCAATACCCAGATTCGTTATCAGACGTTGAGTGGTCGGCGGGGCGATTCCGCAGCACGCGGCCTGCCCGCTCTAATCACATCGTTCACATGCGTTCGCAACGCTCCAGAGCATCAGAACATGACCAGCTCGCTATCGCCAAGGTCGAGGCTTTCCAAAAGCTAACAAAAAGTCTCTCCATCGCCGCTATCATCCGACATAGCCGGCGAAAAAAGCGAAGAATGCACGCGTCTCTGTTTTGTTTTGGTTTTTATTAATAGCTCTCAATTTGTTACCGGGCCCGTCACTCTTGATATGATCGGAATTGCCTTCCTGTTGCCAGCCGAAGTAGCAATACCCTTACAAATATTCACTAACTAACTATGATGATTTGCATCTAGTATTTAGAATATTTAGTAATACTTACTTTTTGCATAGCATGAGCAAAGTTTAAAGAGTTGTAAATTAAGTATCCAACATGGGTCTCAAACTTCCCAAAAAAATCGCTATACCCTAACTGCGGTTAGAGATTGCTGAGGGAAAATTTTTTATTGTCTGAGCTTTCTGAAGGCCTTGAAATCCCAGCGCTTATCTGATGTCTGAATGAAATTAGCTATTATTGGGAAAAATTGTCAAGGCAGTAACAAACCTAAGCACTTGCGATATGTAAGCAGCGCACAGAGTACTTGTATTTAAGCATATTATGTGTCATCCATTAAGTGGTTGCTATTTTGAATATACTTGATAATTTAACTATGTAGTCGTCTTTACAATTGTGTTTCCCAGGCCATTTCCTTTACGCAATAATGTCACAGATAGCGCCAGAAATATGAATATAATATGGTTGTAGTAAGAAAATGGATTATAGCCCGATATCTGCAGTCGATTAAGCGAAACTAATGCTTTGATCGAAATTGGAGCAAGCTAATGGCATTTTTTGGAAATTATTTGCATCTGATTAACAGGAATTGGGTCTCGTTAATACGCATTTATTTTGTCTAGTGTATTAATTAGATTTAATTTGGTATTTTAAGCAGTGAAAGAGGGAAATCGAAAAGGCTGTCTGACATTTAATTGCCTTCGATCAAGGATGCGTGGTGTTCTGGAAATATTTCAAACCCAAAAGGCCTTGACTGGGCCTTCGTCACATTCTCATTCAACATTAGTTCTCTAGACGAGAAGGAATACAATTTTAATACTTCCAGGAAAAACGTACAAAAATCACCAAATTTTCTTGTAAAACAAAATTTACAATGGATAAGTCTAACTCTTCTTTGCTGCCGTATATAATGGACATGCTGAGTCGGCAGCCGCAACTATGTGAGTAATTTTGGGAAACTCTGTTTTCAGATTAGCAATATTCACTGGTCAAAGGTAGAAATTAGACTTATGAAAAGATTTATACAAAATGTACATTTGCATAGAAGTTAAAGTAAGGCAAATTCTTTTCAATAGGTACCACCACGGATGATCTGATCGATAGTATCAAGGATATAGTTCTCGACGAGCACATCGGTTCCTTTGGCAGCCTCAAGCGTGCGGTGGAGTTCGCCTTGGAAGTGGGCTCCAGCCTAGGCATCCTCTCCCTGACCAACGAGCAGGTGCGCCTGCCCTTCAACTTCCGCAAGAGCCGGCCTAGGTTCAAAGTTTCCGCTGCGTCCCGGATCTCGCCACGTATGGGTCGCCGGGCGATCAGGCAGCGAATGCCGAAGGCAACAGCCGCCAAGCTCATGGGGAAAAAGAAGGCAGGACCAAAGGCTGTTCAGAAGAAGCTTCGCCAGAGGAAGCCTCCCAGCTCCCAGTAAGATCACTCCCGTTCAATAAACAAAGCGTGAGCCGTACCGCCGGGCGTGTTATTGAACCAGAAGGGCGGGCTTTCGAGCAACTGGGTTAACTAGGCGATGTCAGCTGCGATGGCACACACTTGGACTAATTACCAGGGCAGGGGCACAACAAAATATACATACGCATTGGGAAAAAAAGGGGTACACCTGTCCTCCTCGACGTCGCATTTTCTATTTGATTTGTTCGAAGTTAGAAGCGTCTTTTGCATAAAAATGAATAATTCAGCGGCAGTCGTAATGAGATCGGTGGGTTTGCTATATGCTACGGCTTAGGGGGAATTAAAAATGCGTCTTTTGGTGGCCACCGATGCCCCCTGTCCCCTCGAGGCCAATATATAAAAGGAATCCGGCGAGTGCGGCCCTTGTTCAGTCTGTCTGCGGAATAAGTCGGATCCATACGTGCCCACAAAAAAAGGATATACAATCACACTCTAGCAAGAAGGACCTGCAAACCCAGCCGATATCCTGGTTGTGCCCAACGGAATACAAAAAGGATACGCGATCAGTGAACTCAAGTGGAAAAGGTGGCCGTTGAAAAGTGAAAAATTACTATACCACAAGAGCCAATATCGAATATCGAACTAGTGACTTTCGAAATGTGAGTCAAGTGCAAGAAAGAGTGGCGTGTTATAACATGCAACCTGTTTTTTTCCAAAAAAATTGAATTATCATTTCAACGGCGTACTAAACTACGTCAGGATATCAGGCTACACAAAGAAATTCCCAGAAATGCACGTGTCCAGTAGTCATTCTACTTATCTTTAATTCAACGAATTTCTTCGAGTACTTAATGAGAATCGTGTGATGTTTCAATTACCAGAAAGTGCTAATCGCATAACTGTGAATAGTTTTTGTGGAATAAGTATTGGAGTTCTTATAAAACCTATGTCAGATAAAATTGAAAGGATCTGTGACTTTCTTTTTTGTGAAAAAAATAAAACTATCTTAAAATGGACGTGAAATATTAAGAAAAGCTTACTGTGTTCTGGTCATTATGAAATTATTCGAATTTTAAAAATATTTAAAATGGTTTCGAAGACATAAAAATAGTGATATAATCTGAAGAAATTAACGAAATTGTGCCTCTACAATCATCATTACACATTAGACACTTCAAATCTGTATTCGGGAAACCTTTGATCCCACCAGACCATTCAGTTCAATTCGCCCATTGTGTGCGTTCTGGCACGCGCCGCATTCGTTGATTCGAGTGTTAGCATAACATTTGGGGTGAATATTCTATCAAGAGCTTATCGGGTCTGTCCCCCCTCTGCGCCCCAATCCCGTCCAGGTGTAGTGCACGCAGTCGCGAGCTGGACGACTATCTCGAGAGCCGCCTCCCGTACCTTGGCAACAGGAAGCCCAGTACCCTCCTCCGTTTTTGGATTCTGCCGAGTAGGCGAATCGTACGATCCCTGCATGTAGCTTTGATAGGGAAGGAAAGGTGACTGCTGCTGCAGTGCTTCCTTATCAGCAGGGCGACAAAATTCATTAAGTCAAGTGGAGA
Organism: Drosophila prostipennis; assembly: GCA_037075205.1. Classification (NCBI taxonomy): domain Eukaryota; kingdom Metazoa; phylum Arthropoda; class Insecta; order Diptera; family Drosophilidae; genus Drosophila; species Drosophila prostipennis. The sequence goes on along the minus strand of JBAMCJ010002255.1, from coordinate 800,102 downwards.
GAATCGATTGCGATCAAGTGCTTATTACTCATGAATTTGTCGATTGGGCATTTTTCATAGGTAAGCCCCATCTAGGCATCTCAGATTAGAAGATTAGAAGCGATTTTAAAGAGCTGTTCATTTGAAATGCAACTCATTGAAATTGCACGGACTTACACCTCAGCTATGTATTTAATTTCCTTAGGGTTTGTTATTTAATCGGAAACTTATTTCTGATTGATATCTTAGCACTTTTTATTTCCTAAAATTGATAGTTACTTCCAGCTAAAATATGGTATGTTCAACTATTTGCGTTGTACTTACTCATTTCTACCAAATCGGCTGGCAAATCATTATTTATGTTGCTTGTTTTCATTTTCTCCCTGAGGTGACCGATTCCATGAATGTTATGGCAATCTTGTTTACAAAATTCTTATGCTGATAGCAATTGTTTGGAAAAGTGAAGGTCAATTATGAATTCAGAAATAAAGTATTACTTAAAATTCAAAATTTTTATAGGCGGAGAGTAAGGTTTATAAAATTATTACTTTATTGTCATTATCAGGTTGTTTATTAAAATAAAGACAGCTCGAACTTTGATGTTGGGACCGACAGGGATAGTTTTTAAGAACGGGGTGTAAAAACTATTAATTTATTACCAACTTAAAGAAGATAAGTAAACGACGCCAATTTCAGCATAATTTACCTGGTAAAATATATTTATATCAGTTTGTATATTTTCAGCTGGGCTTGGCAGACTTTTTATGATATGTTAATTATAGATTCTTGTTTAACTTTGGGTTTTTTGCGCAATTCCTAGATCTTTGTGTAGTTGGGTCCTCAAACAGACTGAGCCAGGACAAAGCCCCCAGAATGCCGAACAAGAAGAAAGCCCATGCGGAGAAGGCGGCGGCGGGCGAAGATGGAGATATTGTGATCTCGGGACTCTCTGGCAAATTCCCGGAGAGCAGTAACGTCGAGGAGTTCAAGTACAACCTGCTCAACGGCATCGACATGGTCACAGATGAACCCCGTCGCTGGGAAGCAGGTTGGTAGCAACAGCAAATGATATAACTTAATATATGTACCTTGGGGCGCTCCGAAAAATCAAATCTTATTCTCACCCTTCACGACACTTCCATTCACAAAGAACATACAAACTCTTCCCTGCTAAAATCTCCCCTCGTTCGATAAACAAAACTTCTGAATTGGCTGACTCATAGCGAACATAGCAATCTGTTTCTGAAGTCCCCTCGATCTCCTTTGGGCGACCAAATAATTCCCAATTGGTTATGGCAAGCTTTTCACAGAGAGTCCCTCGACTCTCGGGGTTGATTATGTCTCGATCCCCGCTTCAGTTGCGGAGTGAAAACTTACGCAATGGAGCGAAGGTGATGAGCACATTATCCGAGGCAATTTTTTTAGTGCCTGGCCGCGTTCTGCTGCCGGGCCGTGAGAAATAAATATGAAACCGGTTTGGACTACCCGATGGGTCATAATATACTGTCTTTAAGTCCTGAAATTAACAATGGTGTTTTAATGCCAAAATAAAGCTTAAGATGTATTTCCTTTGGGATATAAAGTCGCTATAAACCCTAAAGTTTAATCTAATACATATATAATATACTTACTGTGATATGTAAAGTTCCCAATGAACCCTAAAGTTTAATCTAAAATATACATACATACACTGATAAAAAAACGTAGTAAATCCAATAATTTTAATATTTAATTGAAAATTTTACTTTTAACATTTACGGTCAATATAAATATTTCAAACTTAGATTTGAAGTAAATATGATTTACATCGAATCTAAGATTTTCGACCTTTATTGAAATATTTTCAAATTGAATCATGCAATCAATATATTTTATATTAAACAATATGACTTTGTATTTAATGCAATACGGACTACGAATCTTTGCATTCAATATGCAGATATTTACTTTTACTATTAAATTTTTTCATCAGTGTACAATGTACTTACAAACATTTCCATGCTCACATAACCTGTATTTCAAAAGGCATCTATGGCCTCCCCGAGCGCATGGCCAAGATGAAGGACTCCGATCTGGAGAAGTTCGACGACAAGTTCTTCAGCGTGCACCAGAAGCAGGCGGAGCTGATGGATCCATGCATGCGGATGCTGCTGGAGCTGACCCACGAGGCGATCATCGACGCGGGCATCAATCCCGCCCAGCTGCGAGGCAGCCGGACGGGCGTCTACATAGGCCTCTCCTTCGTGGAGACGGAGCACGAGATCCCGAATATGGAGCCGAGCAGCATCAACGGCTACTGCTTGACAGGATGTGCGCGGGCCATGTTCGCCAATCGGATCTCCTACACGTTCGACTTCAAGGGCCCCAGCTTCATCGTGGACACCGCCTGCTCCAGCTCGCTGGTGGCCCTGAACCACGCCTTCTCCGACATGCGAGCGGGTCGCTGTGACTACGCCCTGGTGGCGGGGGTGAACCTCATCCTGAAGCCGATCTTTGCCCTCCAGTTCCTGCGGCTGGGCATCGTGAGCCACGACGGCTCCTGCAAGACCTTCGATGCGGCCGCGAACGGCTATGCCCGGGCGGACACCTGTGCGGTGGTCCTGCTCCAGAGGCGGAAGCAGGCCAAGCGCGTGTACGCCAGCATCCTGAATGTCCGCACAAATACGGACGGGTTCAAGGAGCAGGGCGTGACCTTTCCGGACGGTCGCATGCAGCAGGCTCTGCTGGAGGAAACGTACAGCGAGATCAGGCTCAATCCGGACGAGGTGGTCTACGTGGAGGCACACGGCAGTGGAACGCCTGTGGGCGATGACCAGGAGGCCAACATGCTGAGCAACTTCTTCTGCCGGTCCTCGCGAGCCAGTCCGCTGCTCATTGGATCCGTCAAGTCCAACATGGGCCACGCGGAGCCCGCTTCCGGGGTCAGTGCCCTGGCCAAGATGATCATCGCCATGGAGGAGGGCATTATTCCAAAGAATCTGCACTACCGCACGCCGAATCCCTCGGTGCCCGCCTTGGTGGAGGGACGCCTGAAGGTGGTGGATAGGAATCTGCCCTGGCAGGGTGGCATCGTGGGTCTGAACTCCTTCGGCTTTGGCGGAGCCAATGCCCATGTGGTGCTCAAGTCGCATGCGAAGGCCAAAGTTCCTCGGACATCGCCCAAGGCGGCGGAGGCCGAGCAATCCCTGAGGTTGGTCACCTGCTCCGGGCGCACGGAGGAGGCAGTGCAGCAGTTGCTTAAGGTGGCCAGCGATCAGCGGCAGGATCAGGAGCTGCTGACCCTTATCAATGACATCCACTCGCATCCCATTCCCCTGCATCCGTTCAGGGGCTACGCTGTCCTGGGCTCCACTGGCGCCGTCAAGGAGGAGGTGTTGCCCTACGAGGAGGAGGAGCGACCCATCTGGTTCGTCTACGCCGGCATGGGCAGCCAGTGGGCCAGCATGGCCAAGGATCTCATGCAGCTGGAGGTGTTCCGAAAGTCCATAGAGCACTGTGCCCAGGTGAGTTCGTTAGAATTACTATTCAAACATATTTCTTGATTCTTTTTATGATTACTTTTATTTTGAACATTCAACACCCTTAATTTGTTTACCTGAAGGGCCGACCCCTTATACAAAAGTATAGCCCACCTTAGGGCAATACCTTATTCCCTTTCCTCTGCCCTACAATTCCCAAGCAGTTCTAGCGCAAGTCGAGTGTAGAGGCCGTTGTCTGGGGTTGGAAAGTTACTCTGGTTTCTCTTCAATTGTCGAATAAATCTTTCGCCTTTTACTAAAGATTTCCGTGGAGAGGGACACTCTAATGAGTCTAAACTGAATTTTTGTTTAGTGCCCCGAAGGCTTATGCCTTTGGGGCCATAAGTAATAAATTATGTATCTACTTACTAAAAAAGTTTCTCAAATTCCACTATATTACGTTGGGAAATAAGAATTCAAAAAATTTGGATCTTTTCCATTAGTTTTTGAATAAGTTTATCACTTGCGTATTTTGCCCTTCTAGTTTAACTATCCGCTTTTTACTACTCTACCTACTACTTTGAATTAACTAAAATATTATTTAAAAATAACACTTTTCATGTTACTTTTATTGATTCAAAACTATAAAATATTAATAGAACTATTTATCTAAGATTATTTATGCGATTCCCTTCAAAATTATATTCAATGGCAAATTCTACATAAGTAACCAGTAACCCCTCGTAATTTTCATCCCTTTATTTCACTATAATTCCCAATTAGTTTTCGTACTTATCGAATAGAGAGGCCCTTCCATATGGTGATATGTTACTCTGGTTTCTCTTCAATTGTCGAATAAATCTTTCGCCTTTTACTAAAGATTTCCGTGGAGAGGGACACTCTAATGAGTCTAAACTGAATTTTTTCCAAGAGCCCCGCAGGAGTAATCCTTGTGGGGCCATGACAAATAAATTATAAAAGAAAATATTTGTTATACTATTATTTTCTTTCTATAACGAAAACAGCTCTTTTGCTCTATAAATACCTATTTTGCAACATTTCTTAAATTCATAATTACATATAGTAGAAAATATATCACGCTTGTTATTTTTTTAATCTTTCATAAAGATAATGTAAGAATCGCAATCATTCACAGAAGTTCATTTGGCTTATCTAATCCAAGCAAACGAGTTTAAAGAAACTCTTGAATATATGCACTATTGTATTGCAAACTATATGACGAATAATGCAAGCTTTATCTTTAGTGATTTATAGATAATTTTGTTCATAAAATATTTCTAAAATTACTTAGTGAACAATAAACCCTACACTCAAAAAAAAATTTTAGAAAATCGCCTATGGATTGGCGTCACTGGCGATTTTTTCTATATTTCTGGAAAATTTCTTAAATTTAATTCCTTTTTTATTAATTTGAAGAAAATTTTCCTTACCAGTAGAAAATATGTTTTATTTTAAAGAAAGAAATCGCCAGTGAAGCAAATCCATAGGCGATTTTCTAAAATTCAGGGGGATTAATTTTTTGAGTGTAAGAATTGCTTTAATGCTTATAATTCTGATTTTTCCAGGTGCTGGCCAAGGTGGACTTTGATCTTATAGACGTACTGACACGATCCACGGAACGCACCTTCGACAACATGTTGTACTCCTTCGTCTCCGTGTCCGCCGTGCAGGTGGCACTGACGGATCTCCTCCGCGTGCTGGACATCCGGCCAGATGGAATCATTGGCCACTCGGCTGGTGAGCTGGGAGCAGCCTACATGGACGGATGTCTGACGGCGGAGCAAACCGTGCTGGCCGCCTACTGGCGCGGCAGGAGTGTCCTGGACACTGCGGACTTGCCGCGCGGAAAGATGGCCGCCGTGGGTCTCAGCTGGGAGCAGATTGGATCGCACATCCCGAAGGATTGCTATCCAGTGTGCCACAACAGCGATGATAACTGCACAGTTTCCGGGCCGCCTGCCTCCATGGATGCCATGATAGAGAAGCTCACGGCGGAGGGAATCTTTGTGAGGGAAGTGGGCTCCGGAGGCTATGCCTTCCACAGTCCGTATATCGAAGGAGCAGCTCCCATGCTGCGCAGAAATCTGGAGAAACTTATCACGGAGCCCAAGGAGAAGAGTCCGCGTTGGTTGAGCTCCAGCGTCAAGGAAGAGGACTGGGAATCCGAGAAGAACCACCTGGCATCCGCTGGCTACTTTATCAACAACCTGATTTCGCCCGTGCTCTTCCACCAGGCCATCAAGAAGATCCCTCAAAATGCGCTCATTGTGGAGATCGCGCCCCATGGACTCTTCCGGGCGATCCTCCGCTCCCTGAGCCCCCAGATCAGCTACGTGAGTCTCATGCAGCGTGGACATGCCAACAACTTCGAGTTCCTGCTGAGCCAGTTGGGCAGACTTTTCGCCGCCGGAGGGCAGCCACAGATCCTGAAGATCTCCCCTGCCATCAGCTATCCCGTTTCCCGCGGCACTGCCATGCTGGGTTCCCTGGTTGGCTGGGATCACTCGCAGAAATGGAACTACCCCAAGTTCAAGGGCGGTCGGCAAGCTGGCCAGCTGAGTGTGGAACTGGACTTGGGCAAGGAGGAGAACGCCTATCTGGCCGGGCACACGATCGACGGGAGAGTCCTCTTCCCGGCCACCGGCTACATGACCCTGTCCTGGATGAGTCTCGCCCAGCAGCAGGGACTGGACTACCTGCGCACGCCCGTCCTCTTCGAGGACGTCGTCTTCCATCGGGCCACGATCCTTGGCGTGGGCACTGCGGTCAAACTGACACTCAACTTCTTCCCGGGCAGCAGCTCCTTCGAGATCTGCGAGGGCAGCAGCCTGGTGGCCTCGGGCAGGCTCCGCCTGGTGACCAATGTGCAGCAGGAGCAGCTACAGCTGCCATCGCTGCCGGGCATAGCTGGCTCCAACAAGCTGAGCACCAAGGACATCTACAAGGAGCTGCGGCTGAGGGGCTACGACTACAGTGGAGTTTTCCAGGTGCGTTCTAGACTTTATACAAAAATACTCAAGGGATTCTTAATATTTATAGTACACAAAAAAAAGCGTGTCGCCGTAAAATCGATATGCGCATGTAAATTTCGGGTTATGCAATACGCATATCGTTTTAACATGAAATATGCAATACGCATATCGTTTTAACATGAAATACTCATTTCGAGCATATTGAATTTACGGGGCCGCAAATCAAGTTAAAATTGAAACTACATAATTTTGAGTGTAGTATAAAACAAAAGTTGATTAAAAACATAGTAAATGTATAAATTTCATAATTATTTTTAATATTAATTTTTTTGCATTGTTAAAATTGTTAAATTAAAAATTTTCGCTCTGATTTTCATCCATTTCGATTATTATTAATTTAAACTAAGAAAATTGCTTATATCTGTTTTATTTAAGGATTGTATTTAATCCTGTTTAATTAAATATAAAACAAGAGAGAACGCTATAGTCGGGTTGGTGTCCCGACTATCTAATACCCGTCACTCGGCTAAAGGGAGTGCGAGGGAGATATAATCTTTGATCAGCAATAACTTTTTAACGAATGGTCCGATTTAAAAAATTTCTTCTACATTTCGATAGGTATTGATAAACACAACAAAACTGCATTTTTACATTTCCGAAAAATTAAAATTTTTAAAATCCTATATAAGCTATTGAGGGCGTTAGAGGGGGCGTGGCACCTTCTTGAAATAAACTTGCGCTGCGTAGGAACTCCAAGAATCTTCATGCAAAATGCCAATCCTCTAGCTTTCATAGTTTCCGAGATCTCAGCGTTCATACGGACGGACAGACAGACGGACAGACGGACAGACGGACATGGCTATATCGACTCGGCTAGTGACCCTGACCAAGAATATATATACTTTATAGGGTCGGAAACGCTTCCTTCTCCCTGTTACATACTTTTGCACGAATACAATATACCCTTTTACTCTACGAGTAACGGGTATAAATACCTAAATGCTAAGATCGTACCTAAAATCTTCTACCTTGATTCAAATTGTTTCAAATTAAAGTATTAAATCTAAAATGTTGAAATTAATTCAAACAAACATTTTAAATATTTCAACACTTTTATGATAAAAGTTTTATCATAATTCCATTTTTTCAAATAATTGCTTAGTTTTTATCAGTGAAAGTACTTCATCTATTTTACAAAACCCCCTATAAATCCCAGGGCATTCTGGAGACGGATATTGCGGCGGTCACGGGTCGCCTGCAGTGGGCGGACAACTGGATCAGCTTCATGGACACCATGCTGCAGTTCCGCATCCTGAGCAACGACATCCGGGAGCTGTACGTGCCCACGGGCATCGAGAGGGCGCTGATCGATCCGCTGAAGCATCTGGAGCTGGCGAAGAAGCACCAGCAGAAGCTGACGGTCAACTGGCACCGCAACATCTCGGTGGTCAAGTGCGGCGGAGTGGAGATCCACAAGATGAAGACCGCTCAGACCCAGCGGCGATCCGGTGGCCAATCTGCGCCTAGCCTGGAGCGCTACAGGTTCTGGCCTCATTTCCAGCACCTGGGCCAGCGGGAGGATCAGCAAAAGTCGAGGAGCACAGCTCTGGCGGTGGCCATTCAGCTGGTGATCGAGAATAGCGGAGGAGCCGTGAAACTCAAGGGTGTGGAACTGGCTGGAACGCGGACTAACTTGGATACCCTGAGTGCCCTGCAGCTGCTGGAGCTGATTGAACGAGAGCCCATCCTAGTGGCTGACATGGCGGTGGTCACCAGCTCCTCCTCCAACGAATCCGAGCTCAGTGAGCAGCTCAAGGAGCACGGCATTCGGGTGATGGCCAAGGATATCTCAGCTGGTGCGGTCGAGCAGCAGTGTCACTTTGTCTACGCCGTGGACATGCTAGCCAAAAACTCTCTAAAGGATCTGGAGCACTGCTTGGATAGCCTGAAGGCAGAGTCGGGTTTCCTGGTCCTGGAGGAAACCGCCAGCAGGTATAACATAATAGGAAAGGAAAAGCTGAGTAAACTCAAGTTGGTGCCCGTTTTGGAGCAGTTCTTCGGAGCAGATCGCGTGCTTGTCCTGGTTAGGAGACCTCCTGTCCATTCAACCGAATCCCTGACCCTTCAGCTGACCAACCGGCAGTTCAAGTGGGTCAGCGAGCTCAAGAGTTACTTCGCGAAGGCCCAGGCGGAACAGAAGAATCTCTACTTGGTGGCCCAGGGTGAACCCCATTCGGGAGCTCTGGGTCTGATGAACTGCCTGAGGAGGGAGGCGGGAGGAAGCTGCCTGCGCCTCTACCTGATCCTCGACGAGGGACTGCCTCCGTTTTCCCTCGACGAACCCTTCTACGCCGAACAGTTGGCCAAGGATCTGGCGATCAATGTGTACCGGAATGGAAACTGGGGCAGCTACCGCCACCTGAAGATGGAGTCACAAGCGCCCCTGCTGCCCGTGGAGCAGGCCTATGTGAACACCCTGGTCAAGGGGGATCTCTCCTCGCTTCGCTGGATCGAGAGCCCTCGGACGAGTCCCACCCAGTCGCATTTGGAGCCCTGTACCGTCTACTATGCTCCGCTCAACTTCCGGGACGTAATGCTGGCCTCGGGCAAACTGGGAGTGGATGCTCTGCCCGGGGACCTGGCCTACCAGGACTGCGTCCTGGGACTGGAGTTCGCCGGCCGGGACTCGCGGGGCCGTCGCATCATGGCCATGGTCACGGCCAAATCGCTGGCCACCAACTGCTTGGCCAACAAGAATCTTCTCTGGGAAATCCCCGCCAAATGGACCATGGAGCAGGCCTCCACAGTTCCCTGTGTCTATGCCACCGTCTACTACGCTTTGGTTGTGCGAGGTCAGATGAAGGAGGGTGAGAGGATCCTCATCCACGCCGGCTCCGGAGGAGTGGGTCAGGCGGCCATCTCGGTAGCCCTGGCCCATGGACTCACCGTGTTCACCACCGTGGGCAGCAAGGAGAAGCGCGAGTTCCTGCTGAAGCGATTCCCCAAGCTGCAGGCCCGGAATATCGGCAACTCCCGCGACACCTCCTTCGAGCAACTGGTCATGAGTGAGACCCACGGCCATGGAGTGGAACTGGTGCTGAACTCCCTGTCGGAGGAGAAGCTGCAGGCCTCCATCCGCTGCCTGGCGCTCAACGGGCGCTTCCTGGAGATCGGCAAGTTCGACTTGAGCAACAACAGCGCCTTGGGGATGTCGGTGTTCCTCAAGAACACCTCCTTCCACGGCATCCTACTGGACAGCGTGATGGAGGGCGAGGAGGAGATGCAGCTAATGGTGGCCAAGCTGGTCACGGAGGGCATTAAGAGTGGAGCAGTGCAGCCGCTGCCCACCACCGTCTTTGCCGAGCAGGAAATCGAGAAGGCCTTCCGCTTCATGGCCTCCGGCAAGCACATTGGCAAGGTGGTGGTCAAGGTGCGTCTGGAGGAGGAGCAGCAGGCGTCTCTGCCGCGACTCCGGCACATCCAGGCCATTCCGCGCTCCTACATGCATCCGGAGAAGAGCTACATCCTGGTGGGCGGACTGGGCGGATTCGGCCTGGAGCTGGCCCACTGGCTGGTCTCCCGCGGAGCCCGCTTCCTGGTCCTGAGCTCTCGATCCGGAGTGAGGAGCGGCTACCAGGCCCTGATGATTCGCCGCTGGCACGAGCGAGGCGTCCAGGTGCAGATCGATACCAACGATGTGACCACCGCCGTGGGCTGCCAGAAACTGCTGGAGGTGAGCAACAAGTTGGCCCTGGTCGGGGGCATCTTCAACCTGGCGGCGGTGCTGCGCGACGGGCTGATCGAGGACCAGAGCTCGAGGAACTTTGAAAAGGTCACGGCTCCCAAGCTGCTGGCCACCCAGCACCTGGACAAGATCTCGCGGCAACTCTGCCCCGCCCTGGAGTACTTCGTGTGCTTCTCCAGCTTGTCCTGCGGGCGGGGAAACCTGGGACAGAGCAACTACGGGCTGGCCAACTCCACCATGGAGCGGATCTGCGAGCAGCGACAGGAGTACGGCTATCCGGGCACCGCCATCCAGTGGGGAGCCATCGGCGACACCGGACTGGTCATCGAGCACATGGGCAACAACGAGACGGTGGTGGGCGGCACGCTGCCGCAGCGGATGAGCAGCTGCCTGGAGACGATGGACCTGTTCCTGCAGCAGCCCCACCCCGTCATGGCCTCCATGGTGGTGGCCGAGAAGCGCAAGACGGAGCAGGCCAACCGGCTGAGTCTGATAGCCACCATAGCCAACATCATGGGGCTGCGGGATGTGAAGAGCGTGTCCGACAAGACCACGCTCTTCGACCTGGGCATGGACTCGCTGATGAGCACGGAGATCAAGCAGACGCTGGAGCGGCACTTCGACCTGGTGCTGAGTGCCCAGGAGATCCGCCAGCTGACTTTCAGTGCCCTGCGGCAGATCGATGCCCAGGAGCCAGTGACCTCATCCCCAGCCACCTCCTCCTCCGAGAGCACAGCATCCAAGGCGAAGGAGGAGCCCCGCGTGGAGGTGCAGCCCCAGAGCGATGAGACGCGCAAGGTATTCGCCAAGGAAGTATTACCCCAGCAGGTGATGGTGCGCCTCCGGTCGAAGGCGCCGGTGGCCAGCGAGGACCCGGCCGTGTTCTTCCTGGCCCCCATCGAGGGATTCACAATAGCCGTGGAGGCGCTGGCCTCGTCGCTCACCTGCCCCGCCTATGGGCTGCAGTGCACCGAGCAGGTGCCCCTCGAGTCCATCGAGGCCTGTGCCGCCTACTATCTGGGCCAGATCCAGCGGCTCCAGCCCCTCGGTCCCTACCACATCGTGGGCTACTCCTACGGCTGCCTGCTCGCCCACGCCATCGGGGTGGCGCTGGAGCAGCGGCGCTTCGGCGTGAAGGTCATCATGCTGGACGGAGCGCCCACCATGGCCAGCGGCTACGTCCAGGAGGCCAAGAAGCAGACGGACGACCTCAACCGCCAGCAGTCGATGACGCTGGCCTACTTTGGGGCCCTGCTCGCCGACGTGGACTACAACCAGGTGGGTATTTCGATTGCCCCTTCTCCTGGACCCTTTATTTAATTGTTTCTGATTCATAGCTGCTGCAACTCCTCGATGGGGTACAGTCCTGGCCCTCCAAGCTGGACAAACTGGCGGACACTCTGGCGGGTCACACGCAGCAAACCAGGGAAGTGGTAAGTTTACCCCATTTACCATTCTATCATGTAATACTTTTCTTCTCAATAGAAATTATATTTAAAGACCTTAGTAATGACACATGTCAATCTACTGATTGCTAATCAAGTTCAATCTATTACAAACCATACTACTTATAGACTAAGCTGATGCACAAAGACCCGCACTTAAGGGTGTGTTTATATTTTTCAAGTAGTGTACATTACCGGGGGCAACTGAACAAGTGTTTATTTTTATTGCCGGAAAAAAAGTGCCTTATTAAAGTGCAGGGCAAAAAAGTTAAAGGAATATTATGGTACTTATTCTTGGCAATTTGCTCGAGTCATGATCTTGGGGGTTTATTGGTATCTAACGCGTTTAATTTAAAAATGAATCTAAATTATATTATCACACATCCCTTATCAACAGATCAAGAAGGCCGCCTGCATGTTCAAACAGAAACTGCTGCTTTCCGAAAGTTACAAGGGCGCCAAGCAGCTCCACAGCGACGTGGTGCTGATCAAGTCGGCGGAGCACAATGCGATCATGGCCCAGGATTATGGCCTAAAGGAGGTTAGTGGACCTCCTCCCTTGTCTATCTGGACTTTAACCATATTTCTCCTTGCAGATTTGCAGTGCCCAGATCGATATGCATGTGGTGGAGGGCACACATAGGACCTTCCTCAAGGAGCCGCACACTCTTCAGATCATCGAACGCGTCCTGAGGAAGCGTCCCTAGTGGAGGACCAGTAGCTAGTAGACCTAATCCTTCGATGAATTCTTCTGTAGATCTTAATGTACCCCCTAACCATACCAATACACGTAGCAATCTCGCATTGATTGCTTAATTATAATCAACTAATTTCAATACAGGCGATCTTTTTTAATCATAACTTTTCAAATTCAACAAATTAGTAACGGAAAGTACTTATTTTTATTATGCATTTTACTGTGTGATTTCATAACGTATTTTATTGGTTTCGGTTAGAAAAGTTCGTGCTGTGTCTCAAATTTTAATCGCAAATTGAAGTCGCGTGGTACTCGCATGATTTTCTCGATGAATCACAACGATCCGATCATTCTGACCCGTGCTGGCTGGCTTTATTGACCCGCTAGCACAGACTTGGGTTCGGCGTGGCGTACCTTTCCATAATTGATAATGCCGCCCACTCTATCGCGCCTGTGATCTCGCCAGACGATTAATAATCGACGAAAAAGTGGTCCGACTTTGGCGGGCAAATCAAATTTTCTACATCTCCGTCACGCACACAACAGCTGACCACTTATCGCTGTTAATGCGAATTTAAGCGCCGCACAGAGTCCAGCAACCGCAACAGAGGTTTACAGGGAATAAGATCAACGAGGGTTCAAGCCGACTTGGGTAAGCCGTAGATTATATACCCTTAATTGATCACTAAATGCTGTTTTCTTTTATTCCCAAACATTTTCAAGTTTTTAATTTAAAAGTTAACTTTATTCCTTGAATTTATATATTTTAAATTGAACATGCGAACGAGAAAACGGTCCTGTTCTTTCTTATCTTTGAGTGCATTTCTTTTTTGATCTTAAACAAAAACTTTTAGGTTAGATACTTTAAATTGAACCTTACGGATTGAACCTTACGGACTTTTAATTTTTTATACCCTTGCAGAGGGTATTATGATTTCAGTCAGAAGTTTGCAACGCAGTGAAGGAGACGTTTCCGACCCCATAAAGTATATATATTCTTAATCAGCATCACTAGACGAGTCGATCTAGCCATGTCCGTCTGTCCGTCTGTCCGTCCGTCTGTCCGTCTGTCCGTCCGTCTGTCCGTCTGTTTCTACGCAAACTAGTCTCTCAGTTTTAAAGCTATCGGGCTAAAACTTTCCCAAAAGTCTTATATCTATTGCAGGTAGTATATAAGTCGGAACGAGACGGATCGGACAACTATATCATATAGCTCCCATAGGAATAATCGGGGAAAAAAATGTAAAAAAAATTTATCTTGGGTGTTTTTGAACCTAGAACCTCCTACTTTTGGAAATGCCATTTTTTATCTAATTCTGAATTTCGAATAAAATTTTTTTAAAATCGGACGACTATATCATATAGCTGCCATAGGAACGATCGAAAAATTAATGGGAATATAATAGGAAATAAATTATTGCTTCGTTGACTTTTATTGTATTCTCTTCTACTCTGGGATATGAGTCTTTTTAAATGTTTTCGAATTTCGATTTTAATTTTATCAATATCGAACTACTATATTATATAGCTGCCATAGGAACGATCGGAAAATTAGTAATTAATAGGAATTCTCTGCAAGGGTATATAAGCTTCGGCTGGCCGAAGCTAGCTTCCTTTCTTGTTTTTAAATAAATCTGCTTTAAGTCTCAATATAAAGAAACTAAGTAAAATGGAACCCAAGTAGATTAAGTCTAGATTAAGTATAGAATAAATCCCTTGTAAATATATAGATGCTTATCAATGAGTTCTTAGAGGTCGAGGATCCAAATAGAGGAACTAATCTACAGTACTCTCTGCAAGGGCATAACATAACATAACAGCGACCTTACTATCGCGTCGCCCACAAGGGTTAACGCGAACAGAGAGCGGAATTGAGAGCGGAGTGAGAGCAGCGCCGCGGAAAGCTCACTGCCGGCGTCGGCGGGCGTCATATAAAAGCCGGCCGCTCACCTGATTCTCGCATTTCCGTTTGTCGCAGCAGCCGTCGTGCTTGTCTTAACCGCTACGCTACGTTTGAAAAACCAAAAAATCAAATAACCGTGTGTGACAAAGTAATTTGCACAGCAAAGAACAAAAACCTAATAGCTGTATAACGGTGAACCGGAGAACGGAGAACTTTCAGTCAAAAGCAGAGTGCCGCAAGCTTCTGGATTATAACGGTTTCCCCACTCAGTCAGGACCAACTGTAAAGGAACACCCCACTTATATCCACCACGACCCTGCCGCCCGCTCCTCCCCAGAAACTCGAAAAACAGCTGTCGAGGAATCGCCTGATTTCTAGGTATGTACAAAAAATGGCAGCCGCAGGAATAAAACAGCCGCCCTTATCCGTGTGCCAATGCCAGTGTGTGTGTGATTGTGTGGCAGAGAAAATGAAAACGAAATTTTCTGGAAGTGAATTGCTAAAGAAAAAACTATAGAAAAAGCTGAAAAGTGTGGAGAAAAATCAAGAAAAATGGTTAGATCGAGAGTCTCCAAGTGATCATTCGCCAAGTCAGCTAAAAATACGAATTACTAAATTTCGCCTTTGCTCGGTTCGCATTTGGCTTACAGTCGCTTGCGGTTTGACCTTTAGGACCCTTGGGCCCAAAGTGGTATTGGAATTCCAAACGCCCCCTCAACAGCAGTCCCTTACATTCAGATGGCAAATTACATGTTAATTGCGAAATAGAGTGATGGGGAAGGTCGAAATCCCAGACTTCTCCCGTCTGGCGACCCAGGGAGCATTCTTTATAAAGGGCTTCTCGATAGGGTTTCGCTGTCTAATTGTCAGCCAGAAGCAGCAAAAGTTTAATTTCCCTGATTTCGTTGTGAGAAGAAAATAATGGAAGTCCAAGGGATCCGAATTATAATCCTGTATTACTAAGAAAGTCCTTTTTAAAGTATCCTAAAATGCAAGTGTAATTTGTCAAGCCTATGAACGCTTTAAATGATAAATCCAACAAATTAGTGTAGGTCATTTCCTGGTTGCGTGTGCCTATTGCATTATTTTTACAATCATGCTAACTAAACAACCATTAGGACAGTTACTCAAAAATTAAATTCTAAATTGCTCTTAATATGAAAATATGGCTATATAGAAGTCATAAACCATTTAACTACAGCCAACTATTGTAAACCATTATTGCCCATTCTTCTGCAATATTACATGTTACATTACAATGAACTACGATAAAAGTATGGAAATTAAGATCCAATCAATCAGGTTACAAAATAAAACTAACAAAAATAATGGAAAATTTCTAAAACGATAAGATTCTCAAAATCTTTAAAATGCTTAAATAGCTGAAAGTCTGCTATCAACTTCAGCGATCGCTTTGCATAAAAAGCAACTCGCCCAGAAACCCATAAAAACAACACACACTCCCAGCCAAACAAACAAGAATCGTGGTGACTGGAAAATTTCGAGTGTCTGGACTAATCCTTATCGGCAAATAATGTCGCTTCCTGAAGTACACGCGTCCACTGGCGATCAAACATTTCCGATCCAGGTGCACAGTCGTATGAGTGGGCCTTATCAGGCGTTTTGGGATCACCCCATGGCCCAGTCCCAGCCCCATTATCATTTTGTTCATGAACTTGAAGCGTCACCCGAGTTTCGATGGTGTGGGCGATTCGATGAGTAGGGAGGGCCTGCAGTGACGCGTACAAGAGTACTCTTTGGGACCCAATCGATAACTGTGAAAATAGAACCGAGTGCATAAATAAACAATGTAGAGTGCCCTATGGAAAAGGGAGGGGTGTGGGTATTGTATTGTTTGTCCCCGTGTTTACCTATCCAATGACGCAACTTTCGCAATATGGCCTGATGATGGATGGATCGATTGGGGGAGGGGGCTATCGATAGATCAATACCCGCCCCGTGTAATTACTGTAAAAGGATAGTTCTCGCCGTCCGATTACATGTTAATCCGGAGGCAGATCCAGCGATCTGGGGAACCGAAACTATGAAAATAATACTTCAATGAACTTGAGAAATCACGCCACCTTATCTCACTAAACAAATGGTACACGCGTCGAGCTCGTGAGTGTGTGTGTATCGGTGGGGCCTGGGACTAATGGGTATGGGTCGGGGGCTTTACTATATGTACATATGTCTGCCCTGCCGGTTGGCGTGCAAATTTCGCCTCTCTCTTTTGCTCCCACCTCCAAATCACCGATTCCGATTACAATAGCAAAACATAAACATAGAATCCAGACGCGACTGTCTTGTCGAGCCAACGGCCTTTTGATAGGAAGATAAGCTCGCTGAGTCTGCCGATTTTACCGGCAGTTCATTGTTACACATGGAAAAAAAGAGTAACTCTTTAAATTTGTCGGATTAAAATAGTTCTAATAATGCTAGGTCGACACGCTTAGAGAATTTTCTAATTATGTCAAAGAAGTTCAGTTTCATGTTTAACTTTATAGAATTTTATAATATATTTTCTAAATATTTCGAGAGTTTTATACTTAGTATAATTAAAAAAAAACTTTGCAATTCATAAAACCAAAACATATGAATCACAGTTTCAGTTGTATGATTCGGTTAAATGTAAATGTTGGTAAACAAATTTACAAAATGATGATCATAAATAGCTTACGCCCATATTTGCTCGCAGTGTATTGTTTATTGGCGCTTTGTTGCTGACCGCTCTTGTTCTGGCTCTTCCTCTTCTAACGACGCTTTCGGGTTCGGGTTCCCTAGATTTCGCTTCAGCCGACTTCGTCACTGTGCTGAGCAGCCAAACTCTGCTCATTCCATTTCACTTCCCTTCTTTTGTTGAATCATTCCTACCCACATCGCATTCGCACATCGTACGAGTTTCTCGGCGAATAAGAAAGCAGCTTGCTTTTTCAGCTCAGTACCAGTACGTGAGTGTGTGCCTATGTTAACGCAAATGGTGTTGCACTGTTAACAACGCTGCCACAAGTTGCTGTTAACGGTCAGTGGTTGTCGGGGGTTTTCACTCCGCGGCTTCAAAGCGGAAAGCCGCCCATAACAAAGAATGCCGTGCGCCGGCATATGCGCGGCCAAAGCTCCGCCGGCACGGCATCACCTGATTTGCAATTTCTACACCAACTTTCCACCAGCTGAACATTAAAAAAATAATTAGCCCGGCATCCCGCTCCAGAGAGCGAAAGCTCTGCAACTGCGGGTGGCTGAGAGCTTTGGCCTTCTGTTAGCTAACAGCGAGGGTGGGCACCAAAGTTTCAGAACTTAAGCTAAATTTGAAAATGAATTTTTTACCATTCGGAAATGTAATTTTTGGATTTAAAAAAAATTCGTTTAATATGATATTATTTATTCTTTTTTATTTAATCAAATTCAATATCAAAATCTAACAACCTTTTACCCTCAAATTTGTCTAATACAGCCCCTACAACTAAACCTGTTGCAAGCCGTGGACCAGCCGCATCCTGTTGCTTTCAAGCCCAACAATTGCAGCACCCATCAGCCCCATCATTCC
The DNA here is from genome assembly GCA_037075205.1 of Drosophila prostipennis. Classification (NCBI taxonomy): domain Eukaryota; kingdom Metazoa; phylum Arthropoda; class Insecta; order Diptera; family Drosophilidae; genus Drosophila; species Drosophila prostipennis. The sequence goes on along the minus strand of JBAMCJ010002255.1, from coordinate 782,335 downwards.
CCCAGCACCCAGAGCAACGGAAAGAGCGCTCGCGCCAATCGCCGCCGACGCCGCAGACGCAACAAGCAGCAGCAGAATTCGCAGCAGCCTGACGCCTTCCGGGATCCAGACGCGCAGCTAACCCCGAGCACCTCCTCGTCCACCCCGCACTCTGCACCCAACGATAGACAGGACCACCTAAACTCCCTCTTCGACTCCCAATCTCAATCCCAATCCCAATCCGACAAGATGCCCGCCCGATTCGCCGAGGAAGTTATCACCGCTGAGCCCGCACAGCGTGCCGCCCCCCAATTGGACCTGGGTGGTGGACACTATGTGCCGCGCCAGCAGCACCTCAACGATGAGATCGCCATCACCGGTTTCTCCGGCCGTCTCCCGGAGAGCTCCACCATCGAGGAGTTCAAGCAGAACCTCTTCGACGGCGTCGACATGGTCAACGACGATCCCCGCCGCTGGGAGAAAGGTAGGATTGACTTTACTTTACTTGGATAAGGTCGGGAATCCACATCGTTTATTTAGAAAGATATAATCCTTTAAGGAATGCCATCACCAACGTCCTTCCAACTTCATTTCAGGTCTCTATGGACTGCCCGAAAGGATCGGCAAGCTGAAGGACGCGGATCTGGAGAACTTCGACCAGCAGTTCTTCGGTGTGCACCAGAAGCAGGCCGAGTGCATGGACCCCCTGCTGCGCATGCTGCTCGAGCTGACCCACGAGGCGATCATTGATGCTGGCCTGAACCCCAGCGAGCTGCGTGGCTCCCGCACCGGTGTCTACATCGGTGTGTCCACGTCCGAAACGGAGCAGCACTGGTGCAGCGATGCCGACCGAGTGAACGGCTACGGCCTGACGGGATGTGCCCGTGCCATGTTCGCCAACCGCATCTCCTTCACCTTTGACTTCAAGGGACCCAGCTACAGCATTGACACCGCTTGCTCCAGCTCGCTGTACGCCCTGGAACAGGCCTTCTCCGACATGCGCCAGGGAAAGATCGATAACGCCCTGGTCGCCGGAGCTGGACTGATCCTCAAGCCCACCATGTCGCTGCAGTTCAAGCGCCTGAACATGTTGAGCCCGGACGGCAGCTGCAAGGCCTTCGATGAATCAGGCAATGGATACGTCCGTTCCGACGGTTGTGTGGTGCTTCTCCTGCAGCGCACCTCCGCTGCCAGGCGTGTGTACGCCTCCATCCTCAATGTGCGCACCAACACGGATGGTTTCAAGGAGCAGGGAATCACCTACCCCATTGGCAAGATGCAGAACCGCCTGATCCGCGAGACCTACGAGGAGATTGGCCTGAACCCGGCCGATGTGGTGTACGTGGAGGCCCACGGCACCGGCACCAAGGTGGGCGATCCCCAGGAGGTTAACTCCATCACCGACTTCTTCTGCAAGAACCGTCCCAGCCCCCTGCTGATTGGCTCGGTAAAGTCCAACATGGGCCACTCGGAGCCCGCCTCCGGTGTCTGCTCGGTGGCCAAAATCCTGATCGCCATGGAGGAGGGTGTCATCCCCGGCAACTTGCACTACAACAAGCCGAATCCCGATCTCTACGGACTCGTCGATGGCCGTCTCAAGGTGGTGGACAAGAACCTTCCCTGGAACGGCGGCATCATTGGCCTGAACTCGTTTGGTTTCGGTGGCGCCAATGCCCACGTGATCTTGAAGTCGAACCCGAAGCCCAAGGCGCTGACTCCCAAGGATGGAGCCCTAAAAGTGGTCCTCGCCTCGGGCCGCACCTTTGAGGCTGTGGAGCAGCTGCTGGAGTCCGCCACCAACAACGCCGACGATGATGAGTACCTGCAACTGATCAACGACATCCACTCGAAGGCCATTCCGAACCACTTCTTCCGTGGCTACGGAGTGGTTAGCAGCAAGGGCACCCACCAGCGGGAGGTGATCGAGTCCACCGACGAGAAGCGTCCCGTGTGGTACATCTACTCCGGCATGGGCAGCCAGTGGGCCAGCATGGGCAAGGATCTGATGAAGATCGACGCCTTCGCCAAGAGCATTCAGCGGTGTGCCGATGTCCTGAAGCCCGAGGGAGTGGACCTAATCGACGTCCTCACCCGCTCCACCGACAAGAGCTTCGAGAACATCCTCAACTCCTTCATCTCGATCGCTGCCATGCAGGTGGCTCTGACGGATCTGCTCAGCTCCCTGGGCATTCATCCCGACGGAATTGTTGGACACTCGGTGGGTGAGCTGGGATGCGCCTACGCCGACGGCTGCTTCACCCCGGAGCAGACCGTGCTGGCTGCCTACTGGCGAGGAAAGAGCATTCTGGACACCCAGCTGGCCAAGGGCAAGATGGCCGCTGTGGGACTGAGCTGGGAGGACGCGCACGGCCGTGTGCCCAGCGACTGCTTCCCGGTGTGCCACAACAGCGAGGACAACTGCACCATCTCCGGCCCGGAGGCCTCCATCGAGGCTCTGGTCGCCAAGCTGAATGCCGAGGGAGTCTTTGCCAAGGCAGTCAACTCCTCCGGATACGCTTTCCACAGCAAGTACATCGCTGAGGCTGGACCCAAGCTACGCAAGAGCCTGGAGAAGATCATTCCGAACGCCAAGAACCGCACCGCCCGCTGGATCAGTACCAGCATCCCGGAATCCGCCTGGAACACCCCCGTGGCCAAGCAGTCTTCGGCCGCCTACCATGTCAACAATCTCCTGTCGCCTGTCCTCTTCCACGAGGCTCTCCAGCACGTGCCCAAGAACGCCATTTCCGTGGAGATTGCTCCCCACGGCCTGCTGCAGGCGATCCTCAAGCGCGCCCTGGGCCCAGACGCCACCAATCTGAGTTTGGTGAAGCGCGGTCACGAGAACAACGTGGAGTTCATCCTCACCAATGTGGGCAAGCTCTTTGCCGCCGGTGCCCAGCCGCAGGTGCTGAATCTGGTGCGCCCTATCAGCTACCCGGTGGGCCGTGGAACCCCCATGTTGAACTCCAAGGTCGGCTGGGACCACTCTCAAAAGTGGTTCGTGGCCAAGTTCGGCAAGGAGACCTCTTCCGGTGAGACCGTCGTAGAAGTGGACCTCTCCAAGGAGGAGGATGCCTTCCTGGCCGGACACACCATCGATGGCAGGATCCTGTTCCCGGCCACCGGTTACATGACCCTGGCTTGGCAGACCTTCGCCAAGATGCGTGGCAGTGAGTTCCACAAGACCCCGGTCGTCATGGAGAACCTAGTGTTCCACCGCGCCACCATTCTCAACAAGAACGCCGTGGTCAAGTTTGGCATCAACTTCTTCGATGGAACTGGCGCCTTCGAGATTTGCGAGAGCGGCAGCTTGGCCGTTTCCGGAAAGATCACCATTCCCGAGTCCATCGACAACGAGGAGCTGCCCCTGGAGGCGCAGACTCCCAGCGCCGTGGCCAAGGAGCTGGTCACCAACGATGTGTACAAGGAGCTGCGATTGCGCGGCTACGACTACGCCGGTATTTTCCGGGGTATCAATCGCTCCGACACGGTGGCTTCCACCGGCAAGCTGCAGTGGGTGGACAACTGGATCAGCTTCATGGACACCATGCTGCAGTTCAGCATCCTGAGCAAGAACCTCCGCGAGCTGTACCTGCCCACTCGCATCGAGCGAGCGGTGATCAATCCCGCCAAGCACTTGGAGCTCTTGAGTGCCCTCACCAAGGAGCAACAGGTGGAGACGGGAGTGCCTGTGCAGTGGTACAGCGACATCAACGTGATCAAGAGTGGTGGCGTGGAGTTGCGCGGCCTGAAGGCCAACCTCGCCCAGCGTCGCCCTGGCACCCAGGCTCCTCCCACTGTGGAACGCTATCAGTTTGTGCCCAACAACAACACCGCCGATCTGCACGAGAACTCCGAGAAGGCTCGCCTGCACGCCCTGGACGTGGCCATTCAGGTGATCATTGAGAACTCGAGCGGAGCCGTCAAGCTAAAGGGTGTGGAACTGGCCAACGGACGCAACCCTGACGTGCTGGTGGCCAATCGCCTGCTGCAGATTATCGAGGGTGAGCCCGTGCTCACCGGCGATGTGGCTGTGGTCACGTCGAACAACAACGAGGAGACCATCAACGCCGCTCTCGGCGATTCCGGTGTACGAGTGGTGTCCAAGGATGTGCTGAAGGAGCCGGTAGAGCAGAACTGTCACTTTGTCTTTGGCATCGATGTCCTTTCCCGTCCGGACACCAAAACCCTGGAGAACTCCATCGCCAGCATTCGCGAGAACGGCTTCCTGATCCTCGAGGAGACGCTGCCCACTTACACCAAGACGGGTCGTGCCTTGCTGGCCAAGTTCGGCTTCGTTGCTGTTCAGGAGCAGAGTCTGGGAGCCACCCGTGTCCTGGTACTCGCCCGCAAGACTGTGGACCTGAAGACCCGCAAGTCCGTGGTGGTCGTGGCCACCGAGCAGAACTTCGACTGGGTGGACGATTTGAAGACCGCTCTGGCTGCTGCCACCACCGAGGAGCAGTACGTGTACGTGGTCTGCCAGGGAGAGGAGCTGTTCGGAGCCGTGGGTCTGATGACCTGCATCAAGAACGAGAACGGCGGCAAACTGGCCCGCCTGGTCTTCGTGCAGGATGCCAAGGCCGAGAAGTTCTCCCTGACCTCGAAACTCTACCAACAACAGCTGGAGAAGGACCTCATCTCGAACGTGCTGAAGAACGGAGCATGGGGCACCTTCCGCCACCTGAAACTGGAGACCCAGCAGGCCACACTCCAGGTGGAGCACGCCTATGTCAACGCATTGGTCAAGGGTGATCTGGCCTCGCTCAAGTGGATCGAGGCAGCCCAGGCGGATACGGCTGCAACCGTTGACAAGAATCTGGAGACCTGCACCGTCTACTATGCCCCCATCAACTTCCGCGACGTCATGTTGACCTCGGGCAAACTGGCCGCCGATGCCTTGCCCGGAGATCTGGCTGAGCAGGATTGTGTGCTGGGTCTGGAGTTCGCTGGACGCGACACCCAGGGCCGTCGAGTGATGGCTATGGTGCCGGCCAAGTCCCTGGCCACCACCTGTGTGGCCAGCAAGCGCATGATGTGGCAGATACCCGAGAAGTGGACCATGGAGGAGGCCTCCACCGTTCCCTGTGTCTACTCCACCGTCTACTACGCCCTGGTTGTGCGAGGACAGATGAAGAAGGGCGAGAAGATCCTCATCCACGCCGGCTCCGGAGGAGTGGGCCAGGCGGCCATCTCTGTGGCTCTGGCCCATGGACTCACCGTGTTCACCACCGTGGGCAGCAAGGAGAAGCGCGAGTTCCTGCTGAAGCGATTCCCCAAGCTGCAGGAGCGCAACATTGGCAACTCCCGCGACACCTCCTTCGAGCAGCTGGTGCTGCGCGAGACCAAGGGACGCGGTGTGGACCTGGTGCTCAACTCGCTGTCCGAGGAGAAGCTCCAGGCTTCGATCCGCTGCCTGGGCCTGAATGGACGTTTCCTGGAGATCGGCAAATTCGATTTGAGCAACAACAGCCCCCTCGGCATGTCCGTGTTCCTCAAGAACACCTCCTTCCATGGCATCCTGCTGGACAGTGTGATGGAGGGCGAGGAGGAGATGCAGAACCAGGTGGTTTCCCTGGTGGCCGAGGGCATCAAGTCCGGAGCCGTGGTGCCCCTGCCCACGTCCGTGTTTAACGACCAGCAGGTGGAGCAGGCCTTCCGCTTCATGGCCTCTGGCAAGCACATTGGCAAGGTTGTGATCAAGGTGCGCGATGAGGAGGCCGGCAAGAAGGCGCTGCAGCCCAAGCCGCGCCTCATCAACGCCATTCCGCGCACCTACATGCACCCGGAAAAGAGCTACATCCTGGTCGGAGGCCTTGGAGGCTTCGGCCTGGAACTGACCAACTGGTTGGTGACGCGAGGAGCCCGCTACATTGTGCTCACCTCCCGTTCTGGAGTGAAGACCGGCTACCAGGGTCTGATGATCCGTCGCTGGCAGGAACGCGGCGTCAAGGTGGTGATCGACACCAGTGATGTGACCACCGCCGCCGGAGCCAAGAAGCTGCTGGACAACAGCAACAAACTGGCCCTGGTTGGAGGCATCTTCAACTTGGCCGCCGTCCTGCGCGATGCCCTGATCGAGGATCAGAGCGCCAAGGACTTCAAGACGGTGGCAGATCCCAAGGTTACGGCCACCAAGTACCTGGATCAGTACTCCCGCACCATCTGCACGGAGCTGGACTACTTCATCTGCTTCTCCAGTGTTTCCTGCGGTCGCGGCAACATTGGTCAGACCAACTACGGTTTGGCCAACTCCGCGATGGAGCGAATTTGCGAGCAGCGCCAGGTGAGCGGATTCCCGGGCACCGCCATACAGTGGGGAGCCATCGGAGACACCGGTCTGGTGCTGGAGAATCTCGGCGACAACGATACCGTGATTGGAGGAACCCTGCCCCAGAGGATGCCCTCGTGCCTGCAGACCATCGACCTGTTCCTGCAGCAGCCCCATCCCGTCGTCGCCTCCATGGTGGTGGCCGAGAAGCGCAAGTCAGACCAGTCGGCTGGAGTCAGCCTGATTGCCACCATTGCCAACATCCTGGGTCTGAGGGACACCAAGAACATCCAGGACGGAGCATCGCTGGCTGATCTGGGCATGGACTCGCTTATGAGCGCGGAGATCAAGCAGACATTGGAGCGAAACTTCGACATTGTTCTGTCCGCCCAGGAGATCCGCCAGCTGACCTTCGGAGCCCTCAAGGCTATGGATGGCGGAGCTGAAGTCAAGCCAGCCGCAGCTGCTCCAGCCACAACGGGAGCTGCAGCCGGTGGCACCGACACGGCCATCAGCTCTGGAGGATCTTCGCGCACGGCCAGTCCGATGGGCGATGGAACCCAGGTGGTGTTCACCACGGCCCTCATCCCCACCAAGGCAATCGTAGCGCTGGAGACAAAGGCGCCTGCGAATACCAAACAGAGCCCCATCTTCTTCATTTCCCCGATCGAGGGCTTCGCCTCCGCTTTGGAGCCGCTGGCCAAGCGATTGGAGGTGCCCGCCTATGGACTGCAGTTCACGGAAGATGTGCCCTACGATTCCGTGGAATCGGCTGCCAAGTTCTTCATCAAGCAACTTCGCACCGTCCAGCCAAAGGGTCCGTACAAACTAGCCGGATACTCGTTCGGCTGCCTGCTTACCTACGTGATGGCCGGAATCCTGGAGGAGACCAACGAGGTTGCCAACGTGATCATGTTGGACGGAGCCCCCACCTACGTCAACTGGTACACGAGCAGCTTCAAGCAGCGTTACACGGACGGCAGCAATCGCGACAACGACAACCAGAGCTACGGCCTGGCCTACTTTGGAATCGTTCTGGCCAACATCGACTACAAAGCGGTAAGTAAAAGGAATCCATATAGTGATGTAGCAAGGACTAACAATCTCAATTGGTTTATCAACAGCTGGTGCGACTGCTACTAGTGATCCCCACATGGGAAGAGAAACTCGAGAGGTTCGCTGAGCTGATAAGCAATGAGATCACCCAGCCCGCGGAAACGGTAAGAGGATCTAGACTTCAACACAGATGGTTTAAAGCTTACTAATTGATTTTTTATCGCCAACCTGCAGATCAAGAAATCCGCCACTCTGTTCTACAAGAAACTGGAGCTGGCCGATGGCTATGTGCCTTCTTTGAAGCTGAAGACGAGCGTGACCTTGGTGAAGCCCACAGACAACTCTGCTAAGCTGGACGAGGACTATCGTCTCAAGGAGGTGAGTTTACACATAACTAAGAAAAGCAACCAGAAACTAAATATTTATTTATGTTCGCAGGTCTGCACAAAGCCCGTTGAAGTTCACACTGTTGTTGGCAACCACCGCACCTTCCTCATCGAGGATCAGTCCTTGAAGACCATCCAGAGCATACTGAAGCGTCTGTTCAACTAGGCTAGGCGGAGGATTAGCATAAGAGTTGTGGATGTGGCAGAGCACAACGACCCACACGATCATCACCCTCTCACCGTCACACACATCCAATACTCGGGTTCTAAGCACCATGTGGAACCACGGCACACATCGACACCTAGTTAGCATACTTAGTGAATGAATTTACGTTAGGCTGCAAGGAATCGCTCGTCCCATCCCAGTTACGCACAGCTAGAGGAGATAAGTCAACAGATCGGATTGGAGTGGATCGGAGTGCATCTGCCTAACTGCTGTCTTGCAGGGCTGTAGACTTTGGTCCAAAATTTAGTCTATGGTCGCTGCGACTCCGGGCAGTTGAAAGGATGCAAAATGAGAGACCCACCCGTTACACTTAACGCTTTGTGCACCGTACAGTTCAGTACCCGACATTCCTTGAGAGCTAGACGGCAATAGACGTCCCAACTTACCAAATATATCTTTTATGCTCTATCTATAATATATGTCGCATATTCTAGTTTTATTGCCTAGTTGTAAGCCTACAGTTTGTAGTCGCGCATGTAATGAATTTCATTCCTCGAACTAACGCAAGAAAAGAAACTACAACATTTGTTATCTCTCTTGATGTATAAAATAATCGCCCAAAAATGATCACTCATGAATATTGTGGATATTAAAATTACACCATACTAAAAAATAAGAAAAATTGCGTTTTTATTTGTTATTAAAACAAGAAGGAAGCTATCACTGTAGAAGTCAGTCCTCTTTCGATTCCCAATGCCGCAAGTATAAACAAACTGTTAGCATGTTTGAAACAATTACTTATTTATTTTAGGTTTTTTGAAATTATTTAGCAAAAAATATTTGTAGGGATTTTTAACTGTACCATTTTACATATTTCCTCTTTTGCAACTTATTTTCCGATGGTTTCCGCACCGTCTCTTACAGATTATTAATTTTCTTACTTTTTTTATCTCACACATAATAAAAATAACATACTTAAAAGTTAATGACAATGCTGCGTGTTACAAAGTTAGCGTATCCTGAACCTATACATATAAAACTCGCATATTTCGGACACATTCCAATGATAACAAAATAAAAACGTAACGTAAACTAATGTAGTTGGGCTAGAACTAATATATAACTCATTCGTTACAAACTAATTGATTTCAATTTCTTGCATTTTTTAACGCTTTCATAAGGCATTAAAGACTAAATAATAAATACATGTATAAAACACAAAATTAAAGCTTAGCTAGGTCGGCGATGCAGCTTCAGACCTTCGGCATTCTAATTGGTACATTATAATATAGAGGTGGCGGGGGACGGATGCCTCCCCGGGACCACAAATAGCGGGCATTAAGTTTTCAATTAAGGACATCGAGTGAGTGGTTTGTTTGAGCTCAGGGGAGTTTAGTATCTGGGGTTGGATCGAGTAACGTGTACGATATCAGCGATTGCGAGTTGCGGTTAGAATACAATATCAATATCGCTAATCATACAAATACTAATAGATTGTGTGGTATAGTAATAAGTTGGTTTTATGCAAATATTTATACTGTTCATCTAAATGCTACCCATTACTGTTTACTGTTTTCTGTTTAGTTTGAAACTGTTTTAAATACGTAGCTTTATACGCTCTAAACTTGGTTTAGCTTTGTGTGGCTTCGAGTTCAATCCCCTCCAGCGCCCGTTTAAAAAATGTACTCCATCGTTTACTAACTTTTTTCAAATCCCCCAAGTTGCTGTGACGGCTCCGCTTGCTGTGCTCGACTAATTGTTAGATTATTATATTGTTATATTTATGAGCGCCTTCTATGAGCTACCATACTGCTAAATGCAATTATTTACACAAACATTTTCAGTTAAGAACGTACGAATCATTGTATATTTTTGTGTATCGCTTCATTGTTTCATCTGCACGGGGTCTATAGAAATGAAAACGCCAAGCTATGCTTGGAGTGACTATGACTTCAATCTGCTAGCAGTCGCAAGAGCCGACTCCTACTCCTAATCCTTATTACTTTGTTTTACAAATTGGTTTAGCTCTGCAGCCTAGAAGCTATCATCGCTGTCGCTGTGCTCCGGCTGCTCCTCGCCCACGATCAGCTCGTCCTGATCCTCCTCAATGTCCTCGCTCTCGTAAGCCTCTTCGGCTGCCTCGGCGATCTGGTCGATCTGCTCCTCGTAGGCAGCATGTCATGCCAGTCCGTTGGCATCGGCGGCGTCCTCCGACCAGCTGACCTCCATGGGCGTGCAGGGCAGCGCCTCCTCGATGGACATGCGGGATGGCGGCTGCTTGGGCCGCTTGAACAGGGATCCCCCCGAGGCGGTGCTGGAGGCGGAGGAGCTGCGCATCATGTCCTCGGACGAGGCCGAGCAGCTCTCGTCCTCGGAGTTGGCCCCGGAGACCATGGCCTCGCCGGCGGACTCCTGGATCTCCTGGAACTTCTTGGCCTCGCTGGACATTAGCTTCATGGTGGAGCTGCGCGGACGCATCTCTGCCCCCGGAGCCTGCGGTGAGCTGGAGCACAGGGGAATCGAGTCCTCGTGCCAGTCGGCCAGGTTCAAATCCTCCTGCTGTTGCCGCGGCCTCTGGCCAGAGGATTCGCAGACAGCCGAGCTGGAGGCCGAGGCCTTGATGCACACCGAATGGGATCGAGCCCGGGACAGAGGACGGTTCTCTGCCTCCGCGGAGTTACTGCTGCTGCTCCTCAGCAGGGCCGTGGCCGACATGCTCTGGCTGAGGGGATTGGGATGAGCGGGTGAAGAGCCTCCATTGGTGGCCAGGCCGTTGCTGGAGTGGCCATTGCTCGTGAAGGAGGTCTGTCGTCGCTGGATGGGACACCGCTCGTTGCTGCTTCGCAAGGAGCCCGCTCGGCGCACGATCTTCGAGGAATTGCCCTTGAACGACGACTCGTCGTCGATCTCCAGCGTCCAGCTGACGGAATCGTTGCGCTCAATCATGCCCTTCATCACCGGCGAGGTGGGCGAGGAGGTGGTCACGGCAATCTCCAGGCCACTGCGTCCCAGGCTGCAGCGGCTGTTCTCGTGCGCGGAGCTGGTGGAGCGATCCAGCAACTTGGCCTCGGCCGCCTGCAGCTGCACGGATCGCTGCTTGAGGTGGTACTGCAGCTCCTCCTTGTCGAAGGTCAGCCGCGTGCGCTTGATGCTCTCGTACTTGTAGGCCTTCTGGAGTTCCTCCATCTTCTGTTGGATGTCCCTGGAAGAGATTAGGTGAGGATTAGTTTCGGGTTTTCTTAGAGGTAAGGATAGCACTACTCACTTCTCCTTTTCGGTCTTGGCCTCCAGTTCGGTGCGCAGCATCTCGTTCTGGGCCTCCAGCAGGGCCACGCGGTTGCCCAGCTTGAGGCGCTCCTCGCTCTCGCGCACGAGGTCCGACTTGGCCTTGCTGAGGCTGGAGATCTCCGCCTGCTTGAGCTCCAGGACGCAGCGCAGGCTCTCGGCCTCGCTGGTCAACCGGCTGAGCTCGGCGGTGGCGGTGTCCGGCAGACTGATGCAGGGACTCCGCCGCTGGGAGGATGTGCGCAGCACGGAGATCTCGTCCTGGGAGAGCGTCAGGCGGTCCCGCAGATCGCGCTCGTTGTGCTCCTTGTTGGCCTTCAGGGTGGTCAGCTCCTTGGTGAGGCTCCTCACCCGGTCGCTCAGCTCCTGCTCGCGCTGGTTGGCCTCCGAGAGGCGGGCGGCGTGGGTGTTCTCCTTGCGGATCAGCTTCTCGCGGCTCTCCTGCTCCTGGGCCTCCAGCTTCTGCAGGCGTGTCTGCAGCTCCAGGATCTTGTGCTCCGCGGTGCTCAGCTGCTCCTGCTTGAGGCCGAGCTTGTGGGAGACCTCCGTGTGGTAGGCCTGCTGCGCCTGCTTGCTCTCCTCGTCCTTGGCCCGCAGTTGGGACTCCAGATCGCAGAACCTTTGCTTCGCAAGCATTTGGACCTCCAGTACTTTCTCCTCAGCTGGAAGAGCGAAACAATACAAATTAGCTATCTTCATCGGATGCTGTTGGAGTTCAGTTCAACCCACCTTGCTTCAGTTCACTGCGATGCAGATGATCCCTTTCCTGCTGCCTTTGCGCCCACTCGACGTCCTTGGCGTGCATCTCCTCGCGCAGCTGCTCACAGTCCCTTTGCTTCTCCTGCAGCAGCACCAGCGTCTCCTCCAGCGTTCCCTTGGTCCGGGCACATTGTTCTTTGGTCTCCTGGCAGGCAAACGCATCCAGCTGTAATCCCCAAAAGAAACAAACAATCACGGTTAGAGTCGAGTCGCTATAAATCCAGCTATAAACTTCGGGTAACTTCGGCAGGTAGCTTCTTTGGGTTTGGATTTCAGTTTGGGTTTGGGTTCGGGTAATTAAAATGAAATTTTCATCTCGATTTCAAGAGTTTTGCACGGAAGTCGCACAAAGGCGAAATTGTTCGAGTGACAATGTCTCTGAGCCAGGGATTTTCCGCGGGCAGACAATGGTTTTCGAGGGTCTCGTTCGAGAGGTTCGTATCATGGTCAAAGGTCTTCGGGAAAATCCCACACAATAAATTGGTAGCATTTTTATGTAAATTTCCTCTGAGAATTACTGCGTTTTAATCGTTTTTTTAAGATTCTTATATTTTTATGTTCGTTGGATATAATTTCTCTTTCAATTTATTTCTATTCTTTGCAAAGCATACCTGTTGCTGCTCGAAGCCCTGGGCAAAGTTGAAGGTATCCATAAAATTAGTATTGTTGGGAGTGCTGGGCACCGTCCAACTGATCAGATCGATGTCCAGATCCATGGTCTGTGCCGACAGATTCTCGTTGGTTTCGAACACCAAATTCTCAAACATTTTGCTAGTATTTCTAAGCGCAGTGGTGCTGTGTGTTGAACACGAATACTTGAAGTAGACTGATGGTGATCTCTGGCCATCCTTCTGCTTTTATAGTTCAACAGCAGGTAGGAAGGATCGCAGAAAGATCAGAGAAATGGCCAGCGGAGGAGGACTTCCGCAGGTAGCGAGTGACAAATATCCCCGGATATGGATAGCCAAATATTTACGAGGGATTTCGAGTCCCAAGTAAAAATGCGTTTCTAAAAACATGCTGGGCAAAGGGTGAAAGGCGAAGAAGGGTTTGGGATTTTTGCTCCAGCACGCGGTGGAAAAAAACGGAACCATGCAACTGTGGGTGTGTCCCTCTGGTGGGTGAACGCCCCCTGGCTGGCCAGAGATTTCCACGGCCGGATCCACCCACTCCAGCTTAGCGATCGCCGGCCAACTTCATGTGGTTTTCGGATCAGCCATCCGCCGCTCGGAGCATTGGTCACGCGTCCGCCAGCTGAGGGTGGAAGTGCCGTTTTTGGGGCGGCCCCTGAAGGCACTTCAATTCCGCCGTAATGGCGCGCACCTTCTCTGCAACACTTTGGGTGGATGCGTGTCGAAGTGCCAGAGCGCCTCAAAGGATCTCGAGAAGGGACTCGGTCTTATGGAAACTGACAAAAATGATTTTCAAGTGGCTGTCTTGCAATTTGCATAGGTGATTGATTTGAACTTCATTTAAAAATTCATTTCATCATTTAAACTTTCGAGTATTATTCGAATTTATAGAATTTTAATCGCTGTTAATGAAAAATAAAATTAAATGATCTAACCATTTAGACAGAAAACTACCTAAAAATTCCAATATAATATTATAATTTTAATTTCGATGCCTAACTCTAGCTTAAATGAAAAGATTAATGATTTCCCAATTATTCTTCAACTGGTTTTAGATTGCCTAAAAACTCCCAGCAGTCGACAGTCGTCGTCTGACCAAATCCGATCCCCAAATTAAGAGTTGCCGACCGAATGGCGATCCTGTCCAGCCAATTAATAGCCTTCATGTCGCTGTCTCCGCCGAAATCTCTGTCTCTGTCGAAATCTCTGTCTCCCAGTGACAATCTCGGTGTCTCGATGTCGCGATGCCTCGAGGGGTGACAGTCAAAGTGGGCAGTGGATGGAATGCACAGCCGAAGACAGCGACATTTACCTGACAAGGACGAGTTCGCAATTAAAGTGTTGAAATTAGTGACTTGCCGCCGTGAAACTGGCTCGACTGGATTTAATCCTTTCTCAGCCACTTTGTAATTTATGCATTTAAGGCAACTGTAGCAGCAACGGCAATTGTCCTTGGCACTTAATAACGCGCTGTAAAATGTGAAAACCTAAAAAAAATGGACACGAGCCTCGTTTGTCCTTTTCTCAATTCGATGTCCCTCCGCTACCTTGCTCTTCCTCGGTTTTCACACCCGACTGTGAAATCTCGCTGGATCATATTTAAATAAACATTTATGTTGCAACATCAGTTTAGGCTTTTAGTGGGAAAACATTGCGCGATTGCCTCGTTCGCCGGAAATAACCGAAAACCCAGGCAACGCAAGCAAATCCTCCGCATGTTTGCATTTGCGGCCTCACCGGTAGCCGCGTTCCAACAAGTTAGCCAAATATTGTGGTATTCTCTCCCGTAATTCCCCTTAATAACACGGGGTTTGTTTTTTCGAAACGTGCCTAGAACAAATACCAAAAACCCTACGCAAATATGGAAATTGCATTCGAGCATGTGCAAGCGCCTATAGTTCTTTGGAAAATATCTTAATTCTATGGGTTTGTTTTTTATAATTAGGAAAGAAAAATAATCAAAAGGCACTGAGACATGTGTGAGTGTATAAGAAGAAAACCCAGTGATTAGGAGAAAAAGTAGGAAAAACCAATAAAAAGTGTTTAAGAAAAATGGTAGAATATTATCGGATTCAGACATCAGATTTTAGGTGAAATCGTTTCCTTTAAATACGATTTAAATTCACACATAATTAATTAAATATTTTTTACATAGAACCGAAATTAAGTTGGGCTTTAATCTAATTTTGATTTTATGAAATAAAATTTTATACAATCAAATGTGGCTTGAAATTGCATTTAAAAAAAACGATTTTATCTCAAATCCGATGTTTAATTACAAGCTCTTTACAATATATTCTAACCTAAATAATTTATTTAGGGTTTTTTTTCTTCCACTTTTTTCCACCTTTAGGAAATCCCCAGCTGGCGAATTAAACGATTTGAGTTCTTTCTTTCACTTCCTGTAAATTCCCCCAGCTCAGCGAGCAAAAATTCCGACAACAGCTTAAGGGATTCCGGAATTTTTCTCCACATTAATGACTTTCCTTTCAAAAAAAGAAAAGAATCGCTTGCAAATGGCCAACGCAAATGACATCAATACAATGGCCCGAGGAATTATCTTTTCATTTGTGGATTGTGTCACATTCGGCTTGCATAACACATAACACATAGCACACGAGACTTAAGACCGGCTAAAATCAGTTGATTTTCCAGCAGGAGCAGTTGTTTCCATTATCCCGACAGCATTGTGCATGTGCTGCCCCGAAGACAATGGATTTACGCAATTGTCAACATTTTTGGTAACACACTAAGACGACTGTGGGGGAAATATGGCTGCAGAAGATGTGCCATTTGTTAGGCCGACAAGTTCAGACAAATCAGACGAGAGATGTGCAAATTCTACCTAAAGCAATTGTGGTTGAGAAGTCAGCAGACAAGCATCATCATAAATCGATTTATGATGTTCGCAGTCCTCTGTATCTTCTATCTTCCATCCTCCATATGCAAATGTTAAAATAATGTTTTTCGCATTTGCCGCGGATTTTTATTGCCTTGTTATTGTTATTTAAGTGCGGAGGCCTGCCTGCCTTATAGCAGGTACACTTTTTAAGCTATCCCTCCCGCGCATCCTTTAACATTCATTTCAAGCAAGATTTCCTGCCAAAACTCATACTTATGCCCGCGAATTTTCGTTTTGTTTCATCAGAATCCTTTACACCGGAAAATGGCAAACAATTAATTGAATAGCGGGTTCTGAAGACCCACCAACCAAGCAGCCCAGCAACTTGAATGTGCCATCGCCTCACACCCTTTCATTTTTCATTTTCCCGCCGAAAGAAAGGCTTTCACAGCAGCAAGGGTTCGGTTTCGGGTTTAGGACTGCGGATTTTTCCCAACTTTTGTTCGGAATTTTCGGTATAGTTTTTAATTAGTGCAAACACAAAAAGTGCACCCATATCCGGGGCTCAGTTTTCGGGGGTTCATAGTTCTTCAGGCTTAGCCTGCACTGACACAATTAAACGAAATTAGCTCAACTTTAAGCAGAGATTAAGGCAAATTTCTCAAACAATGCGGACGGCATTCGGGCACATGTGAAACAATTCGGGAATTATTAGAGCAGGTGATCCCGATCCGCTGCACATGTGGCAATTACAAAGGACAGCGAAAGGTATCTCTATCCATTCGAATTGCCTTCAAAGGTTTATAAATCCCTGGCGCCTGTTTCCGCCAGCAAATCCCTCACCCTCACTGATCCCTCAACCCCTACTCCCTTTTATGAACTCACCTCTTGGGACATGAACTGCACCATCACCGCGAGTCCCAGGACCTGGCGGTGCTCCTCCCGCCGCTCGAACTGGTTGTCCTCGAAGAACTTGGCCAGGCGGGCGCAGTCCAGCACTCCGTTCTCCGCGAAGGGCTGCAGGGCGGGGTACTGGGCGACCATGTCCTCGCGGGGCGTGGCCAGCATCGTCATCGAGCTGATCGACGTGCCCACTTCATCGGGCAAGGACAAGGAGCTCGGCTGCATATTTGGATATAAATAATAGGTAATTAGTGAATTTAATAGTCCACATTGTTTGGGAAATATAGTTTATAGTTATTTTTCATAGTTTCTAAAGTAATTTCTGTTTTGAGAGTGTTATACATTTCAAAATGAGTAAATAACAAATGTAATAAAAAATATTTAAATAATAATAAATATTTTCTTTTCTTTTTCTCTCTTAAAATATAAAAAAAATATATATAAACAATAAAAAATTGAAATTTATTTTCACTTCAATTTCAGAGCCATTCCTTACTTTCCTCCAAAAAAACAGTTATCTTACCTCATTTACTTCCGGTTCAAGTGCTTTCATCGGCGGAAGGGTGGATGCTGTCTGGGATTGATTTGGCTCCTGCTGGGGGATAATACCGCTCTGGTCCTCGCACCTCTTCAACTTGGCCTCCGTCTCACAGGGCAACTCATTCCCAATCGACGAGCGCTTCGAGTCACGCGCCATCGGCGGAGTTGGACATCCGCTCGCGGATTGGCCATTATTCAGCTCCTGGAGCTCGGTTTGATCCACGCCAGAACGAAGGGATTCTGCAAGGATAAACAGAAAGGGGGAAATTAATAAATGCTCAGACGAGAAATCGAAAGTACTATTTATTATCAAATTGTAACCCCGAATCCCTTGGATTACGCAACCCTCGACCAGCGAAAGTCTTTGCTCATCAACTGGCAGATGAAAATCTAGCCGTCGTCGTTGAAGATGAGATGAGCTAACGATGATGAGCTAACCGTGATTCACCCACCAGTGGATCCACTCTTCTCCCGGGCGCAAAAAATTACATGAGTAATTGCTTCGTGGCCGCAAAAAGAAGAAAAGAAACCGCAAGGCAGTAGATTTTCTTTTTGCATAACTCCATTGACAAAAGGGAAAGCAGTCGGCACTCTATATAAACGTATTTAGGTGCAAGTCGGGCCACGCCCACCGTCACCTTGGTTTTGGAGGCGGGCCATCATCATCAATTACCGGATCGCTCCTCTCATCGGGGGGCTGTCAATTAGAGAGGATGCGTGGCCAATTTTTTAGCCAGCAAATTGGCCTTGACAAGCCTTTAGAAATATATGGTATCTCTATTTACAGGGGAGGGAGTTCAGTAACCGCTATGATCGATCCATCGATCGTGTGTGCCTGCCCATACATAACTCAGCCCGATTTCCTTACAAGCCACGCGCCGTCTGCCCGATTCCAAATCGAAGCTGCGGCTTTGGCCCAAACCAAACCAAACCCATGGCTTTACCAATATATCCGATGTGTGTCCATAATCAACGGTTGACGGTTTTATGTTACCGCATAAATTTATAGCCCCGCATACAGAGTTGTCAATATGTTTGCACAAGTTTGCCGTATCGAATGAGCGAAATTTGTAAGCCGAGCAGTTGCCTTCCGGAGTTGTCATCAAGATCATTACCCCGGGATGTTTGTTTAACTATCGAAAGTGAATTACCAAGTCATCGCGACTGCGGCTGCAGTGAATTTGGATATCATACTATCAGAAAGGAAAATCCAAGGTAAAGGAAAGAAAAATATTGGACACTGATGGGTATTGAAAGAAACTATAGCTAATATATTAATATATAATTTGGTATACAATATATATTTTTGAATATACAAATAGATAAATAATTTAAATATTTTTAGGCATTCAACAGCTTGTGAAAATCACAAGTAAAAAACCTTTTCTCCTCCTTCTTTCTCAATAAAATAAAGCCTTCTGTTTCAGGAAATTAATCAAAGCTGTAAAATAACGAACAAATTAGCCAAAGACAGCCGTTGCAAAGTGGCTTAAATGCTAACGTTCGATTTTAGCCGCTTCAAGCGATTGTGCAATAATTTGCGAATGCGCTGGCCACTGAAACTGTACAGTAAACGAAACCCGATTCGCATCAAATGTATTGGTGTTTAACAAATCAAAGCATAAATTATTGTAAAACCGGTGGCTTTCAACATTTCGAATGACATTTTTGATTTGGGGCTAACATTGTTTGGACATTTTGTTTGCCAGGCTGAGCTATTGCCTTGGCTTTCCCCCGGAGCATCAGGGTTCGGACCTTGTTCCAAGAACATATTTAATAATTACTAATGACAGACCTTCAGCCACACCTGATCGCCTCGTCTTGGAAATATCTCAATGACACACGACTCAAACAAGTCTGGCACACGACTTTCGAGGGGACATTTCTCATGGCAATTAGGCGATTAAGTGACATTAGCTACGACCAATTAATTGCAAGGCCAAGAAAATTGGCCAATACCAGTTCCTGTTGCGGATTTTCCCCCGATTTCAGCCAGAATATTCTCACGGCCCTGCTTTGTCCCTGGAGAATCGCAACAAGTTCGACGACAGATCTCCCGGGTGAGTGAGTGACAGACCCCTTAAGGCGATGGGTCGATTTTATGGCTGAGAAACCGACCACCTCAGTAGTTATACGACCGAAATCCTTGCATTCCTATTTCCATTCCCATTCCCAATTCCATTTCCCAGCCCATGTTGCACTTGGATTTTTATGGGTCTCGGAAAAACTCAGCAGCGGGTGATTTCATTCAGAAATTTTGGTCCTGCGAGGTTTTTTCTCACAGTTGTGTGGGCACGTGGATTTTCCCAAATATTGCCCACAGTTTTGCTGAATGATTGGTGTATTTATTTAAATATATTTGTATTGGAACTGCATTATGAATACCCAAGTATATCTCCAGATTAATTTTTATGGATTTTTTACAAAGGATATTCGCTTACTTATTATAAAGAGAGTTTCTCTTTAAAATATTTAATTATGCAGCTGGTTTTTCGAGTCAAAGAAAATAAACTTTTTGGAAAATGCTAATTTTAAATAAGTAAATTACATAGGTTTTCCATGAAAACCAATAGAAAGTGCTGGCTGCTTTTCACCGACAGCACTATTTGCACCTTGGCAGCATTTACATCCACATCCACCAGGTGGAAAACAAAAACTCTCCCCCATACAAGATCAATCAACATCAACCGGGGTTCGCATTCGGTCAGCCGAGCTCATAATGACGGTTTGGGCTGGGATTTCGGTTTGGGTTCGCTGAAACCCGACATGTGACGAGATTTTCGAGGCAAATGCGAATGCGAATGCTGTGCACAGTGGGCACTCTATGTGTGTGACACTGAACGCTGGACAGTGGGACGCTGGACGGACGTACCTGCACTGGGCGATGGAAAATAATTGAAATTCCGAAATATCTTATTTGGCATTAGGCAGCTGGCCGTCTCGTGTTGCTCTTGCCTTTTTTAGCGGCTTGCGGATTTTGGAAAACTCAAACAGCAACCTGTCTTAACCCATGGCGACCCACAAAAACATGTCCAATGAAAATGCGCGTAATTAAAACGAACAACAACAGCCAGTCGAAACTGGCAAACTGGCATTTCAATTAGCTGCGTTTAGGAGACGCAAAAAAAACTAAAATCACTTCACTTCACTCTACTCGCCTCGACTGGAAAACTAAGCGTATGTAACTTTGTATCTGCTTTATTTCGCTTTGGACACCGAGTTTTCACAGGCAAAGGGTTTCCAGGGGATGGCAGGGAAATAGACATTGCTTTAATTGCAATTTAACAACAAATTGTTTTTAGCAACGAGGCAGAGGCACTTTCGGTGGGCGAGAGTCAAGTGCCTGTGCGAATTACTCGACATATTTGAGCTAAATATGTTATAAAAAAATATCTCAAGTATACTGGCGAATCATTAATGAAAAAGCATGGAAAATTCCAAGGATTCTAGTAGATAAAAGCTTTCATTAATGTTTTTTAGAAAATTATAAAAATAAATTGGGAATTGAGCACGAATTAGAATTACCACTTGCTAAGTTGGAATTTTAAAAATATTTTGTATAATTAAGCAAACAAATTCAAAGAATTATGCAAATAATATTACTACTAATATTATTTTAAGTAATATAAGTATACCTTTTTAGATGAATTTATACTTTTTATTAATTATTCGTTAATCACACTTTTTACAAGCCGGAATGGAGAAGAAATCAGAATTACCACTTTACTAAATTGGAATTTTAAAAATATTTTTCACTTTGATTATATAATTAAGCAAACAAATTTAAAGAATTATCCAAATACTACTATTAATATTTTTAGTAATATAAAGTAATCTACTTTTTATACCCGTTACTCGTAGAGTAAAAGGGTATATTGTATTCGTGCAAAAGTATGTAACAGCTAGAAGGAAGCTTTTCCGACCCTATAAAGTATATATATTCTTGATCAGGATCACTAGCCGAGTCGATCTAGCCATGTCCGTCTGTCCGTCTGTCCGTCTGTCCGTCTGTCCGTCCGGATGAACGCTGAGATCTCGGAAACTACAATAGCTAGAATATTGGGATTACCAACACATATTCTTGGGCTTCCTACGCAGCGCAAGTTTATTTCAGGCGACCGCCACGCCCCCTCTAACGCCCACAATCGCCCATAGTCGCCCACAAACCATACTAAAATGTGCCTGGCGCCCACATTTTCAAATATTTCTGATAAGTATAAATGCAATTTTGTTGCGTTTAGTTTTACCTATCGAAATGCAGAAGAAATTTTTTAAATCGGACCATTCGTTAAAAAGTTAAGCCTGATCAAAGTTGACATATATCTCCATCTCCCTCGCACTCCCTTTAGCTGAGTTACAACCTTTAGTCGGGACACCAACCCGACTACAGAGCACTCCCTTTAGCCGAGTGACGGGTATTAGATAGTCGGGACACCAACCCGACTATAGCGTTCTCTCTTGTTATTAATCATTTGTTTAATTACACTTTTTACAAGCCGGAAGAACCATCAGCATTAGTAGAGCCGAAATTTACACATCCTCCTAATTAAATTGAAAACAGCAGATGAGCGCACGCCATTCAATTCATTTCCATTTCTCACAGACCCTTAATGACACAAACTGTAAACATTATTTGCACTAAATTATGCTTTGTGCCATTCAATTTGTTTGGTTAAAAAATAAGACCGGCAGCTGGGGATGGTCGTTATAAACAACTCCCGATAAACAGTGGATATGAGAACCTAGGGGTAATAAGGCCAGCGGAAGAACTTTTCAGGCCATTCGCACTGCGGATACGAATACGGTCGTATATATAGACGCACGATCGATTTCTGCAGAATGTCAATCAGGGAAGATGTGGGGGAAAACGACTCTATGATGAGCAGATCGCTTCAAACTGCCCACGAAGTCGGCGGTGATGAAAGACGTACATCAAGGGATTTATGGCACATCGGGGCAGAGATTTTTATTTCAGCCATTACACGATGGGATATTGTTCTTAATTCTCAATTCCCCGAGCAAACGCACATTTCAAGGTCGTAGCTCCGTCGCTTGGCGCATTTCCATTTATTTTCCCTATCTCTTTTTTCGTTTCGGCCGCTAAATAAGCCTCTAAAACACTTTTCGTTTTTGGCTCAAGTTCTTATGATTATTTTTAGATAAGTTGTGCACGAAAGCATTGGCAGTTCTGTTTTTGCGAAACCAAAAACACAACAAAGCCAGCAAAATAGACGAAAATAATGCACTATATACCAAAATTGTCCAATTAATCATTACATGACTGAGTGGGCCACTCGTGTGTGTGCTTAATTTCCAATGCTTACTGCACATACATCATCGATTTATATATGCTTTTCATATTATTTTGCGGTTGGCATACGAATGAAAATAATAACAAGAGTCCCAAGATAGTAAAGGCCGCAGGAAAAAGCTTCATGACTGGAAAGCTAATGAGTAAGTAAGGGAAATGGTTTTAAACGGAGTTTCAAATTGGGAATACCCTAGGAAGATCTATAGATTAATTGCACAAATTAATAATTGCAATATTAGTTTAAAATCTATTTTAATTTAATTTAAAAATTTAATTTTATAAATACTTATTTTATTTACTAATCGACTCAACATTATATAATTTTTTCTACAGGGTAAATATAAATGTTTATACCAAATTCATGTTTGTGCTGCGGGCAGACATGAAAATATGCTTTTTGGTCTCAACTTTGTTGCCACATACGATTTTGTGCTTTTAATATTTGGCTGGCCTTTTATTTATTTTGCACAATATTTTGTTGATATTCGGGCACCGAGTGCATTAAAAGTTTGATGAGTGAGACAAACGGAAATTGCGCCTCAAGTTGGAAAATATCAAAAGGCCGAATACATTTTTTCATGTGAGATAAAAACTTGTCTTTCTACCACCAATGTTAAATTACACTGAAATTGTCCTTCAAATGCTATTGAACAATTGTGCTACTTTCTGCAAATTTTCATTGACATCTATCTAAAATTAAAGTGGTATTTAAGTATATTTAAAGTTAATTATAGCAAAATTTACACATAAATGGAAATTTCATATATTATATGTTTAATTGAACGCAAAATGCGCTAGCTTTATAAATATTATTTAAATGGAATGGCTTCAGTAAGATTTTATTTCACAAAATGCGGAATTACGGTTTATATTTTGCACAGATTTTTAGTTTCAGTTGTGAAAGCTTTATTATTATTATTTTCCAGCAATCAACAATTCCTGTTTAATTTTCCCTGTTATATTGAAACACTCCCGCGTATTTTGAAATCCCAGCGATGGCTTACCGCCAATTCCCTCGTCCTCGTAATCGCAGTTTGCAAATGAATCCGCGCTGGCAGCTCCATCTCCATCAGGTAGACCTCCTCCTCCTCCACCACCCACATCGTACACTTCCATCATAATGCTTCCGTTCTATTTGGCTTAATTCAGCACTGGGACTTCAATTAGTGGACGCATTGCTGCCATTACTAGATGGATCGGTTTTAATTGGCGACACTTGGGGACATCGTTAATGATGTTGAACCCTTTGACTGGCTTTTCACATCTTTTTTTGCCTTCTATCTCAACCGCTCGGCATACGCACGATAAAAAAACCCCGGCGGCAGAAATTAAATTATCGAACAACAACGAACGATACGGTAGCGCAAACTTCTAAACATAAACTGTTAATGAATTTAATTCAAAATAAAGAGGCGCGCATTTTTGCGTTGTCGTCGTCTTCGTTGTTCATCGTCGATCTTCGATGTTCGCCGTTGTTGATCACTCGGTACGCATTTGTTGCTAATTGCGGAGCTGATTTCACCATGTGGTGGATTATGGGATCCCACAAATGGCGCAAATGTACACAGTAAAAAACTTGATTCGTTATAAAAATAGTGCTTTTAAATTTTAGATCAAGATTTAATTGACTTTGAAGAATAAAAAACCTTTCTTCTATTACTTATGTTGTTTTACTAGTTTTATTTTCCTAAATAAGTTATTTTTGAAAAAGTTAAATCGCACTATTAATATTTTATTTTTTTAATATTATATTTCCTTTCTCATCTTATCTAAAATCTATTTTCCTAATTTTGGTTGAATATTTCGTTTTGTGTACTTCATGTTCATATGTGCACAGCATTAATTAACAAAAAAAAAATCAGCGATAATTAAAAAAGACACAAAACCAAACTGTGACGTCAACCGAGAGATAGTAATTATTATTCTCAATGGAGGACTGGTGACAAACGCAGTTCAGGAGATGCCCCACTGCATCATTGGGGGTCACTTAATAGCCTTAGCAGGCCACGCGGCGTATGAGCAATGTTTAATTAATTTCCCGTCTCACTAACAGAAGCCGAAAGAGGGAGAGAAAACTGCGCCTGGCGGCTAATTAATGACCCAATATAAATCAAAATTTAATGCCACAAAGTCATGGCAGCTGTTGTTGTTTTTCGCCAGCGAGCGTGGGCGGTTCGCGCAATAAGTTAAGTAAGTTAAGTGAGTAAGGGACAGCGTGGCGCGGCCCAGTGAACTTGTCAACAAGTGTTAATTGCACTGCCAGCGGCAGAAAGCAGAATGTACAGAGAGAGAAAAGCCCCGCACTTCGCACGTCGCAGTGGGTAATTCAATAAAAGCTTTGCTGTTGGATTGGCATAGTTTTTATCTAGGGTCTGCTGGGTTTTATTTGGCCTTCCTAGCCATTCGCCAAGCAAAGCGTCGCGACAAATTGGCCAAAGAATTAAATAGAAATTGGGGGGAATGGCAGACTGGAGGAATAGGGAAAGACAGCGAGTGGCAGACGAAAAGTTATTAAATTATCCACGCACAAATTTCAAATTATAAGGCGCAAATGGAAGTTGGGCAGCGTGGCGAATTGCTGGAAATTTTTGCGAAATTATAAAAACCATAAATTTGATACATAAGAAAATTATAAACTCATTAAATATTTAATGAATATAAAGTTGTTAATATTGTTTATTTATGTAAGAAAAGTGTAAATTGGGAATAAAGTGAGAATATGGAATTGTGAATTCTGTTGAAATCTTTTGTAATTTAAATTTGTTTATGCTAATTATTAATTTGATAACTAAATCAATATTAAAAACAAATAAATAATTGGCTTAAACCAAATCAGTTGCACTCTTAACTAACAAATCTATAAAAAGCCACATTAATCTCATTGCAATCTCTGTCATAATCCACTTTTAATTGTCCCCCAAACCCATTTGAAATCGATTAGTGGTGGTGGCCCATTTGCATATAAGCCATGGTATCGTGCATTCATATGTGAGGCAGCAACAGGCGTATATGGCCTTAATTACAGGGGCTATCGGCGCAATCTTGGCCAGAAGAAAGGCAAGTTCAATGCTTATCTGCGGCAATTAAATGGGATTGCGCATACGCCCCGTGGTGTCCGCTTGACAACTTGGCCGTCGGCCAAAAATCGAGACCGAAAGCCAGGGATCAATCAATTGGCGAGGCGGTCTTTTCCTCTGCGGATTCTTTCCAGCCGGCGGCAACAATTTGTTGCGCTCCGTTGGCCAGAAGCCGCCACTTGACTGCGGACTTTATTACTTTTTTTTCTTTTCAGACTGCACTTGACTCCATTAACGAAAAAGGCATGTGGTCACAGTTTGGTAACCGCACCGTTAATGAACGCAGCAGCTATGATTTAATTGCCTTTCGGCTGTGTTTCAGTCTTCCAGCCACCTCTTTTCGATTTATTAATTCATTTTGGGCCATAAAAACCCGCAGTTTGACAGGCACTGTAAACAAGCTGCGTATAACAGTGGAGCCTCTCGCCGAGGAACTGCGCATGTCCTGGCTCCATTCGACTGGCCACATATCTCATGCTCAATGAGTGTCAGTGTGTCACACAACAAAAGTACATTATGCAATTCTTATGCTGAGCCAAACGACACAGAGAGAGAAAGTTTTTGAATGTTTTTCTAGTTGGGGTAGCTGGCAGATGAGTCATCATCATCCTTATCGGGGTAGTTAGTCGGGGAATCTTACGAGACAGCAGAAACAGAAGAGGAAAAACACTGAAATCTGAGACATCTAAGTAGGCGCCTCCGAAAAAAATCGATATTGGTCCATGGCCAAAAACAAGAGACAACCGGCCAGCTTGCGGTTTCCATTTTCTTGTTGCGCCTTTTGGATGGCAAGACATGCGCAGAATGTTTTCGTGTAAAAGTGTTAGGAACCATAAATATTGAATGAGCCCGCTAAGCCTGCCCATCAGTTAGCATATCACAAATGGCAGCACATTTGAAATATTAGGAACAGCCTAAAAGGCTAACGAAACCAATGGCAGAGAAAGTACTTTTCAGAACTAGGATATCTTGATAATGAAACTTGGCGAACATTATATTTTAAAATTGAAATGAAACCTAAATCTCATTAGATAGAAAATTAAAACTCATACATTTTATTTAAGGTTCCCGCCAAAAAAAATCAGTAACTAAAGCATCTTATGTCTAACGATCTTTGAACTGAAAAGGCGCCCAAAACTTTTGTCAAATCATTTATTTGCCTTGGTGATCTCACTCGGTCTCGACAAGCAAGCCAAACAAATGACTTGGCACATGAAAAATGGAAAACTCCAGCAATTAAGATGTTATTTTTTATGTATATAGAGTTTATTTTTAGCAGCTCAAGCCCAAGACGAAGATTCATAATTAAGCCAAAGTAATGAAATAGCAAAAAAAATATGAAAAAAAATCCTATTTGCCACGCTGAGCAAAATAACAAAGAGGAAGAAACTAAATATGAAAGCCTAACAGAAAAAGAAATTAGGAGGACAAGCTCCAGCTGCTTTTGTTTGGAGTAATTGTAACGCCTCGTTTGGCTTTGACTGGCTAAGAACACGTAAGACGGTCCAAAACCTATAACTAAGATAGTTATGGATGCCGTTAGGCTTGTTCTTCCTCTTGCTCCAGGTTGTGGGTCATGCCCAAGCAATTTTCGAGTTATACAACGCGATTCGGTGGGTTTTGTGTTGCGTTGCCCAATTCAGAGATCTCCCCCATCTCATCTTTCACTCTCTTGTTAGCCAAATAGCCGACGGCCAGCCAAATAAAACAATTCCCCATTGTTCTCCCCGTCGAGGAGATGGGGTTTTAAATGGGTCACTAAGATGGTTGGGGTAGATCAGACTGAATCTGAATCTGATTGCGAATCTGAATCCGCTACAGGCAATTAACAATTAAGCACAGAAAGAAATGGATTTTTTGGGACAACATAGGTGATTTCTAAAGTCTTAAGTTCTTAACTTTTTGTTCATTTTCATAATTCACTTTGAAAACTTAAAAAAGGTTCCTAAGTATCCGAAAAACTCTTGGAACCTGAACTTGATAAGGAGATCCTATGATCTAATCCTTTTTTCCCTAAGTGCATCGCAGATTCTCCCAATTGGGCAATTGATTTTTTCCATCTACTCACCGCCGCTTCGTTTCTTCTCGGCCAGCGAAGATTTCTGCTTGCGTGGCATGCGAAAGGAGTTCCAGAGGAAGGAGCTCGAAGGCGTCGAGGATGTTAGCGAGGACTTGATGGACTTCTTGGTGTACGAGCGGAAGATGTCCAGTTCACTGCTGCCGGATGAGGAGGCCGAGGAAGTCATGGATTTCGAGGTGGTCGTCGGGATGCGTGATGTTTTGGCCATGTTGTTGTTGTTCTGGGTGCTGCTGTTGTTGTTGAGCAGCTTCTTGATGCCGCCTCCACCGCCATCGGAAGCCTCCCCCTTGCCACTCAATTCTCCTGCGCTGCTGCCACTGCCACCTCCTCCTTTTCCTCCGCCTGCGGATCCAAGGCCCGCATAGATTTTACCATATTTAACTTCCTGCGGCGGATGATGGTAGTCCGTGTAGCCATACTTTTTGGCCTGCACATTTTTGTGATTTTTCAACATCTGCTGGAACTCTTTCCAATCCGCGACCGTTGGCAATGAGTACGTCTCGGACGTGGACGCGTCCTTGTTGGCATTCAGACTTTGCGAGGAGCCGTACAAAAGTGACACAAACTCGTTGAGACCCATTTGTTTGGAGCATGCGCCTGAGTGGCTCCCAGTGGCTCTCAAACCGGCGATACACTGTTATATTCGCTACTTCTTATAAACCACTGAACACGTACACTGCGCGAAGAGGGGGACGCATACACGTGTATACAACACGTCCGGTGGTTTCAGAGTTCAGCGCGCAACTAACCGCGGATCCGCAAAATGAACAGCCAAGCAGCAAAATCGGGGGATCGCTCTTTCTCTGCCGACGCCAACGTCGCTGCCTCGGTCGCCGGCTTTAACTTCAGTCTCACAATTTCCAATTACGAACCCAACTTCAACTCAAACTATGGAGGCAGCAGAAAAAGTTAGCCACCAAATCGGCAGCTTACATTAAGTCAATTCCTTAAAATTCGATACTCGAAAAAAGTTAAAACTGCGCACATTCGACAAAAGACTAAATTGGAATTTTGAGAATGCTTTGAAACGAGAAGATCGGATATATTGACCAAACTAATTTTGTTGAAACGCCGGAGAGTTTCAAGACCAAATGAGATTTGTCGATGACAGAAAATCCAAAGTGAATTTGGAAAATCAAATAGCATTTGTTTTTAAATAATCTCTTTTTAAAAATAATAATTTTCGTACTTGTATTGATTTATTCCAATCGAAAGTTACCTCACCCCTTTCACTACTATTTATCTTTTCACTTCGAGCCTCATCTCGGCTTCTGCTTTTGTTGTGGCGAATGTAATTATATATATAGTTTTTTGTTATTTTTTCAAAATTGTCGCCATGACTTTCGCGTCACAGTTGGCCAACAGCAAAAGTAGTTTTTCAACCGACTATATACCACATCCACATGAGTGTATGCAAAACCACACATATGGAAGTGAGGAGAAAACTTCGAAATGATTACGGATGGTAAGAACTCCGCGCTGAGCGAGCACAGCTCATTAAGAGCCACGCTCCAGTTGGAAGCTCGAGGGCTATAAACTTTATCAAGTTTGAAGAGATTAAGCTGTGATAATTATGGCCAGACAAGAAAGCATTTCTATTGAATAGAATGGGCCAACATGATAAAATAATCTTGACCTCAATTCGCTAACTATTCAAACCCCAAAACCCCAAAAAAAATTGATTAAACAAGGAAACAATCGTGGCATGTGCCGGATATTGAACGTAATCCCAAAAACCGAAAGTTTCAGATTAATAGGAATTCGGGGACTTACGTAAGCCGCCCGAAAACAATTGTGGAATCGAAGAAAGCCCAGTCTCATTGCAAAGCTTGCGAAATGTGGCGAATTATTTAAAATGTATATGCCCATAAATATCCCGATAAAAATTTATGCATAACTACCATAAAACGCAGTTCTCACGCCAAAGTATATATATTATTCAAAGGCGAAATTACTCAAGCCCTAAGAGCCCCTGGTTTTATTTTTGTTTGGTTTTTGGGCTCTCAACAATTTATGCAATGTTTGGCTTCGGTTTTAGTCAACTTTTGTGTGCAAATTATAAAACCCACGAAGCAGGCAGAAGAAATCCTCATCTTCTCTTCTTGCATAAATTTGTCATGCGAATTAAACTTGTGAAATTTTCAGCTGACAGTTCAATATGGTTTTTGTGGGTTAAAGTATGTTAATTTAATCTAATTAATGTGGCTTGTTTATGAGAAATTTTCCGGAAAAACATCCGTTAATTGTTGGTACTAATAAATCTACATGACAATATTTCAATTATTGTTTTTCCTACCGACTTGAACGACCACCAATGAAGCAATCTTGTAAATGAGCCAAGCTATTTTCTTACAAATCTTTCGCCTTGCAAAAGCGGTTCATGTGTGGGCTTCAAAATGAATTGCAAATTGTTATGGAAACGTTAGCGTACGTACCCAATACTCAAAAGTAGCAATAATTTTCCATATCTATGCTATAGGTATGTATTTTTTACATTGGTTACGCATGGCAGAAACCCGCTAAAGAAAAGTAAAAGTATTTCCAACCAAAAGGCACGAAAAAGAAGCAACGCAAAAATACTCCAAAGGTGCGTGTTGGGTGTTTGATTTCTGGCGAAGAGGGGCGGCCATTAACTCTTTTTTATCTCAGCAATTTGCCGTTGCAAAATGCAAAACAGTTAATAGATTACGATGATATTTTCCTTGGCGAAGCGTGCCATCAAAGATGGGGAAAAACGCTTGACAATCAATCCGGCAAAAGCGTGAAAAATGGCCATAAAGAAAAGCCCACGATAGCGACGACAAGGCTGAAATCAATGAACTTGATGTGTGTAGGCCATAAATTAGAGTGAAAACAAGCAGTCAGATAATGGGCTGCCTTTGGCCAAATACACACACCCAAAGGCAAGCCAACCAAAAAGAGTTGGCGTGTGTTTTAAAAAGATTTTATTTATTTTATACCCTTTATAAATGAAATACCTAAGTTATTTTATTAAACATCCATTCATTTTGAATACAAATTTCTAGAAAAAAACCTTTCTTTTTGAAAGTTAAAAAAATAAGAGTAAAACTAGAATTTTAAGGTTTTCACAGTTTAAAAAATTGAACCATTTCAATATATTTTTAATATTTTCTTTTA
Source organism: Drosophila prostipennis (assembly GCA_037075205.1). Classification (NCBI taxonomy): domain Eukaryota; kingdom Metazoa; phylum Arthropoda; class Insecta; order Diptera; family Drosophilidae; genus Drosophila; species Drosophila prostipennis. The sequence goes on along the minus strand of JBAMCJ010002255.1, from coordinate 751,907 downwards.
CATAAGTTTCAAAAAATATTCAACTAAAAATGTATTACTAAAACTTGAAATATCGACAGTTGGCTATATCTCGATATTATCGAATCGAAAAAATCGATAATTTTCAAGCTCTTTGTAAAACAACAGTAATTCTATTGGAACCCCTTATATTTTTTTTTAGAGTTTAGGTTATTTACTATTTTTCAAGCACAAACTACAGAAGGGCATTCGTATACCACCATTGCTCCGTCTACAACTTTCCCAATGTTTATTTCACATGCGGGCCACAATCACGCACAATCAAAATTAAATGACAACTTAATTGATCGCTCCCCCAAAGTGGATGGTGTGAAAGCAATAAATAAAATTCAACCAAATAGTCGAACCCAGCGCCATAAAGAGTGTGTGGGTGAAAACTGATGGCTTCGAGCTCTGCTTTGAGCTAATATTCCCACAGAAAAAGGGGAAAATCCAGGGAGGAGGGAGGCAGGCGCATTAAAACATTTAACAAACAATTTAACTTCAAATAAGCCAACACGATGCAGTGGCTCACGAGTGGGGGCGAAGGGTGTTTGGGGGGTCAGTGGAGCGTGCACCAACGCCCAGTATGAAAAACAAGAACAAAGAGCACACGGCTACAACTCGCTGAACATCAAAGCGAATTTCGTTAGAGCGGCATAAACAAGTTGTGACATTTGTGCGCAGAACGGGGGGCTGAATTCTCCCAGTGTGTGTGTGCTGGCCATAATGTAGAGCCACCTGCAAAGTGGGGGTCATGCTCACGATTATGTAAGCATTATATATATATGTGCGAAAAGTTAACCAGTAAATTCACTGGCATACTCAACTGCTGAACTGGCTAGAGATAAAGACCGAAATTGATAGCTGAAGAAAGTCAGGGAGTTCTGCAGCTGGAATTGAATTGAAGGGCCAAACTTGAAAGTTAACGATGCAGACTAAAGTATAATATTACCACAAAACAGTGGCGGAAGAAGGATTTGTATATTGGGGATTAATTCAGAAAACAAATGTGGTTGCATACTTTTTGAATACCCACTTTCCTTTCATTTTTCACCCAAGTGGGAGGGATTTATTTAAAATATAAATTGTTTCTATGCATTATAATCGACTGATAGATATTTATCTACCTTTTCATTACCTTTTATATCAAGAATATAGAATATAGCCCATCAAGTCACACCCTTTCCACTTACTCACTGTAAGCCTCAGGCGAAGAAGACCAAATTAGTTAAACAGGTCGTATAGACGAATCCCATAAAGATAATCACCGCCTATTAGTGGCATTCGGAAGGCCCAGCCTTAATGCAAAGCTTGCCTATGTGTATATAAATACTTTATATATTTTGTAAACGAGTGCTGAACCCACATTGGAATCATTTAGAGGCGTGCTACGCATTTGACACCAGAACAGGTGGCAAGATGTGTAAAGCTCATGTGGCTCAGTGGATCTGTGGCTCTGCTGCTAAGCCCCAAACGGCTAATTAGCTGCCTTAATATTAATTACAAAAGTTGGGCCAACTCTTAAGCCCAAAAACTGTCCCCTCGAGAGCATTTTGCAACCGTCAGCCATTGTGCCATTGTAACTAATTTTTTGGCCAGACAAAAAACTTTGGCGGCACGTTCAGATGAAAATTAATTTGATTCGAAGTAAACTTGAATTTCGTATGCTTTCACTTTGTGTCTTGCGATCGGCAAAAAAAAAGGGAAATAGGAAATATATAATGAGGTTACAATCAATTTGAAGTGCTCCAATTTCGATTTCCCTTCGCGCGCGTAATTAACTTGTTCGAAATATACTTTTTTTCCCCATTGACACTTACCCTCGGAAACGCCGGCAATCGGAGAGCTTTTAATAATCGTGGTTGATTTAAGTTTCGACGATTGTGGCTGTTTGTTTGTGGCTGCTGATTTTGTGGCCACTCCTTTGATGGTTGTTGTAGTTCCCGCAGGGCTTCCCAAAGTGCCATTTAAGCGTTTATCTGCAATGATAAGAGGGAAAATCATTCATTACTAGGTGATCAGGGGATCTGCAATTATCACGGCATACTTTCAGGCGAACCCGATTAATTTTTTGAATTAATTAATATTAATTTGCACTTTTAAAATATAATAAATACATAATTATTGTGAAAGCAGTTTGACATGCTCGGTATGCTGGATGGGTCTAGCGCAGCCTCCTATCTTATTAAATTAAATTAACTTTATTAACTCACTTTTGATCTCGCCGTTCTCTTTATAAATTATCTTGCTATCGTCTATACTTTTAATTGAATTTTTACTGCCGAAATGCTTACGAAAAAATCCACGCAAACCCATCTTTATCTTTATCTCTTTCACTCCGAACGGCCCCCTCCTCGCGTTCGAAGTACGATAAAAGGAATAAAAACGTGGATCTAAAATATACTTTATCAATGTGGAAATAGGCTAAAAATTCTGAAGTATTTTCTTTAGTCGAGGTGCGTTAACTGGGATCAGATCAGACTTTTTTTGCCATGTCTACTCGGTCAAATAAATATGATAAAAATGTAAAAAAAAACAAAAAAATATACCGCTTTCCGGCTATCAATGCACTTGAGCGGCCAAATGGCAGGGAGCGCAGAAAAGGCAATAATCTGAATCTTAAGTCTGAATTCAACGGAGGAAATAACGATCCCGAACCGCTGGTCGCCCAGCATGTCATAATTTGACCAAATTAATGAAATCAAAAGAAAACCAGTTTGCATTGCTGCAGCACAAGGTGCAAAACAGGGAAGAATGCCAAAACAGAAACACCTGTTTTAGACCGTCCACATAAAAAGGCAGGTGCGTGAGCAAGCAGTGTAGATGTTGGTGGAAGAGGAAGAGAGACCTCAACATGTTGCGGGGTTTCTTTTGGGAATTAAAAATGCAAATAAACTTTTAAATGCAATTATAGTTCTTCAAAACTAAATAGTTATTTATTTTAAATATTATAAGCATTGAAATATATTTCAAGCAGTTCAGCGACTAAAATGTTCCCTAAGAGTAAGCAAGCAGTTCATGTTGCTGAAGATCTCTCTTTAGCAACATCATACTCTTAAGTTTATTACTCTTAAATCACTCTCTTCAGCTTCTGCAGTCTTTCTCTTTGGTCTTGCAGACGATACAGGTTTCCCGGAATAATTAGCATAATTTGCTGCTTTTGCTTTCCTATACAGATAGTACTGTCCACCACTGACCTCACGGCCACTGGGGAAGGGGAACCGAGAAGAAGTCGTATCTCCCATATTGCCTCTGTAATTCTCCCGCTCGTGCTGAAATCTTTTTAGCCCGCTTTGTCACCGCTTCGGTTTCAATGCTAACCGCAAAAACAAAAAGGAAAAAACATAAAAAAAACACTAAACAAACCAGCGCCAGAAGCCATAAATGGCTAGTACAAGTCTAGGCGGTGAAAAAAACGAAACGGGCCAGTACAAACAATGGAATTGTGCAGGCCAAAGGAAAAAAATAAAAAAGAGTTTACAATGCCACGAATGTCAATGTCAGACGAGAGTTCTGAACTTTATTGGAGCTCTGCAAGTGCCACCCATGGAGAGCTCCAGAAATCGAGTTAACCATGTAACCGGATTCGGATTCGGATAACTTTCAACACTCTTCGATTTAAAGGCGTGGGCAGCCAATCTGAGCGATACAAAGAGGTGCGAAAGTGCCGACGACTCAATCGATCTTGCGCAATTATGCCAATAATCATTTAGGTGTTTTCCTTAAGCCAACCGGCAGACGTGGGTTAAAAATAGTGTGGTGTGGGCTTAAAGCTGAAAGCCAGCACGTTTGCCCCACGGAGTTGTCCAGTGAATACGGAATGGTTTCTGGCGATTATAGGCCAATTGGCTTCATGATGGTTGTGCTAATAGAACTCCTGCTTATCAGTGGAGATAGTGACGAGCTGAAAGAGTTTAAGGCACGTCTTAAGAGATACCCCCTTGGAGAAAGAAGAAACAAACTACTGGTTAGAACACCCGTGTTCGTGAATGAAAAATACTCCGATTTGAATACTGCTCTCTTGATTAATCTCCGGGGGCATTAATTGCAAGAAATTGCATGTTGGCTAAATAAATCTTAATTAGTACAAGAAATTCCAGCCGAGAGCGTGAGCCAAAAGCACAAACAAAGCTTGTTTTTCCCCCATTGAGTATGCAAAACACGTTTCACCATCGTTTTTCATGCTTTTCTTTTTGCCCCAACCCCCCGAAGTCAATGTGAAAATGGCGCGATAAGCATGTTCACTCTGCATATTCCCTGGATTCCCTGAATGATCACCGTGATCGGGGATCGGGGTAAAAGTAATTTTAAATTAGTTACTTTACTTATAAATAGAATGCAATGCCCCGACGAGGAATTCAGGCGGAGGAGGAGGCATTCTCTTAGCGAAATCGCATCCACAGCCCTGCGACATTTCAGGCAATTTAGCAACATCTCGATCTCGGCAGGCAAACACAATGAATTTCCCTATTAAGGCTAATTTATTCAGGCCTGCCAACATTTGCATGACCCGGGGCACGACCGTAAACAAAATAATGAAACCAGCACAAAAGTCATGCAAAATGTAAAAAGAAACGAATTACACAAATTCGGAAATTGAATACTGATTCTCCAACGAATGATCCCTTCCGAAATTCTATATTTATTCTATATTCTATGATTTACTGAGTTTCAGCTTTCGATTGCCCCACTTTGCTATCAACATAACAAATGGAAATTATGGGCTCATCGAAATTCTACACGAAAGAATCGGCCAAATATGAACATTTTAAAAGAAAGATAATGGAGAGTCGGCTTTCGAAATTCGTTGATTGAACATGTGGCAAAAATGTTTTAATTAATACGTTGCAGACATGAGAATTATGCTAAAATTTATTGTTGATTTTAAGCAACTTCAAGCTGATAAAATAAATAAATATACAAGTTTTTTTAACATAAAATTTGAAGTTTATGTGGCCTTGTTTGAACTTTGTTTAATTGAAAAATCATGTCCTTTGAAAATTTCTTATTAATTTTAAACTTTTTTTTGTACAATTACTTTTTGATGGATTTAGTAATTCAAAAGCAAAGTTCCAAAGAAAAAATATTGTTAAATGCTTAAGAAATTATAGTAGAAATTAAGTTAGCATCAAATCAGCCCCTGAACATCTCTTGAAAACTAATGAAGTAATCAGTAAGTTTAGGCATTTTTCCACTGAAGCAATTACTCCAACTTGATGGGGGACCGATGATGACTCACAGGGAGTGAGTCAACGATGTCGAATTTGCTCAGAACTCAAAGGCACACATATGGCTCAGATTTGGCCAGGAGTTTGGGGCAAGCTGCGAGGAGTCTGTAGACAAAATGTCACCTCGGCAACAGCTGTAGCTAAACTGCAGCTGGCACGGAATTTTCCTTACAGCCACCAACTGTGGGAATGGAGCGCTAAATTGTTTTTCCTCCAACTGGGAGCTACAACACGCCCTCAATTGAAATATAGCGACTTCATGTTCATGGCTGGACCCAAGACGAGATACGACACTTTTACGGTTAGAAGAAAAGAGGCAACGGATCGGCCAGGTGGACAGATTCAGCAATTCATTGAGGGCAACAAGTTGAGCATTTCACCTGAGCGATGATTTCGCATTTAAACGTGTATAACTCTTGTGAAAAGGAAAAAAGAGATGGGGGGCGTTGCAAAGGGCGGTTCTTGACAAAAGTTGACACCTTTGAAAGGGGGATTTCCAAGAAGCTGTAAAAAGTGTTTTACGTCTGCATCAGTAAGAAATATGTCAGAGATTTCATGGGAGTTTAAATGACGGAACTCAAGTTTGGTAGTTTTTAGCTACTCTTCTTTTAAAGTATTTGAAAAAGAACATTTTGAGAAATATTTGGACATTGTTTATAAAAAATTAATTATAATTATAAAATATAACTAAAATTATAATATTAAACATGTTTAAATTTACAAATGTATTTTGAAATATATGTTTCTAAAGACCCCCAAAGAGGTTTTCAAAAATAGGCAATAATATTTTGGAAGACTATGTATTTTAATACTATTTTTCCCTTCATACTTTTGTACACCTTTAAAGCCCTAATAATTTTTGTGTATAAATATATTTTAAATAAATCACTTTAGGACCAACTCGATTAGTTCGCACCTCGAAACTTTATAGCTATAACTATTAGGTTTTCAACATGTTGAAAATATTTATATTGAAATTCTGGACTTACGTATGGATGTGGGCGTGGGAGTGGCTGATGATTTGTTGCGCGTAGATTGTCCCTTGGTTGTCTGCTGAGTTTTTGGTGGCGGACCCAGATCGGTTGGCGATATGCTCAGATTGCGCACATCACGCTTTTTGGCAGCTCCTGCAAGAGATAAACGGAAAAAAAAGGAGAAAATCAACAAATTGCCATGGTAAATGCTGTGTCGTTCCCTGCAATCAATATATGGATGATGCGGATGCGGATGGGTAATTTATGCGCAAACACGTTGTCATGAAACGCAAAGCTTTAAAGTGTCTGGGTTGGGTTGAGTTATGCACTCGGATTCCCATTTAATAACTCAAAGGCATAATCACACTTGTTTCCCAACCCCCCCAAAAAACAGTTGGGGGTCTTTTTTTGTCGGGGGGCCAACGCTATTTGCATTTTAACATTTTGTGGATTAAAACAAAGCGTTTCCATAATTGAAGTGCCTGCCCCGCGATGTATGTATGTACACAAGTAAAGGGTGAAATTATATTATGCCAGTGCAGACATCCATTAGTTCTCAACGGGAGTGGAGTTCGAGTTCCAGATGAAAGGCAGCGGATATGATTTGAAGAGCCCCGCTTTTAGTTTTAGTCTGAAGTGCACTTTAGTTCTTAAGAGAATTAATTAAGGCAGTTCTTTAACACAATTTCTAAATTCAAGATGGCAATAAAATATGAAACTATATGTGTAGTTCAGACCACTTTCTTTGCTTCTCTTAAAGTCTAAACTAATTTTCCACAAAAGATCTAGTAATCAATCATTTTTTATATGCCCTGCGCCGCACTAATCAACTTCAATTCACGCTAACTTGGGGCTTCCTTTCCTAACGACCCCCTATTGTCGGTCTGGCCATCTTCGGTTCCAGTTGTCCAGCACTCGGCACTTGTTAGCCACTATTTGTGGGCCAGATTAGCCACTTTAGGGCCAGGTAATCAACAAGGCCAGCGGGAAAAATGCATTGCCAACTCGACTCGACCACAGAAGCGGCTGCGGCATGGATGTTGTAATAAATTTTATTTTAGCTGACGGCTAATTGCGCTGGACATGGACATGGAAATAAAAGTTGCACGCGGGGCTTAGGCCAAATGGAAATGAAAAACTTTTATCTGCGTAGAGCGTTGCCCCGGAGTCACGTAATCCTTTTGCGGCATTTCACATACAGCAGTGGGAATTTCGAAAAAGCTTAAAAGTGCCAAAGGATTACGTTTCCTGACGCTAAATGGAATATGTGAATGGGTTAGGGGAATCTGACTGTGTGTTTTGTTGAATTTTCAGTGAATTCTAAGTATTTACTGGCGAATTTTCGTTTTAGTTTTCACATTTGTATATTAAACCATATTCGATGCAGTGTGAACGCCCCAAAAAATGTCCTTAAATTTTATAATATATTTTATTTTAGCTGGTCACACAGTAATTTCTAAGATAAGCTTGGTTGCTGCTTACATGCTAAATGGAATATGGAGTTTTTAGTGAATTTTAAGTATGCTCTTGCGAACTATTTCCAAATTTCGGTTTTTGTTTTCACATTTTTATAATAATAATTCGATGCAGTGTGAACGCTGGTCACACCGAAATTTCCAAGATATGTTTGGTTGATGCTTACACAACTCTGGCTTCGTTTATATTGCAAGTTATTGCCCTCCGATGTGGGCTTATCCCATAACGATCCAAGTCATTAGCATTTACCCCTTCCGAACCCCCGAAAACTCACCTTTTGTGAGGCCTTTGGAGGCCCGCTTGCCAAAACTGCCGAAGCGTTCGCGCTCGATCATTTGGCTGTGGATATAGCGCTCGGAATATGAACGCGACAGTTTCTCCTTGGAACTGTGGGCCCCCATTTCGACTGGGTTTTTTCTCTACTTGGCTTTTTTGTATAAATTTCCGTTGATCCGCGTAAGAGTTTTCCTGAGCGTGTGTTGGCCCGCTCTGATCGATATCACGATTTCAAATTTCACTTTCACAGGCTCTCGATTGCTATTCCCGCGCACAATCTCCAGACGTCGGCGATGGCGGCAAATTTAATTTGATGTCGCTGACAATTGCCGCTTGAATGCATTTTGCTTTGTTCACTTTTTGTAATATTTTTCTCCTTTTTTTTTGCAAATTTACTTTTGCTCTGTGATTACCACAAGGTTGACATTTTGAGTGCTGTGGGTTTTTTTTGTTAGTTTATTCCATTTATTTCCCTCTGCTATTGACATTGAATGGATTTATAATGGTTAGATTTAATTGGCGACCATTAACCGATTCAATTAGCCGCCTCATTAAACTGACTCCCCCACAAAATCGTCTCCTTTTTTGCTTTTCCCCCGTAATCCGTTTTAATTAAATTATTGTTAATGGCGCCCAACCATGGGATGCTCCAATTTTATGGCATTTTCCACATACTACAAGCGAAAGTATTCCAAGAATCACATTCAGAAGGAATAGTGGCGTTTAAAGCTTTTCACGATGCCAACAACCTAGACACACAAATCCGAAATAGACAAATATTTTATAGCCCAGACATGAAAACCATTTTATACTTAATTGCGCGTAAGTTTCTAATGCAACTATTTATTATACCCTTCCAGAGGTTATTTTAACTTTAAAGGTGCTAAATTAAAATACTATAAAATTCTAAAATTTATAATATGCTGACTTAAATTTTACCAATCTTTATCTATTATTTATCATTAATATTAATTTATTAATTAATATTATTCAGATCTAAATATTTAAACTTCTTTCTTCTTAGAAGAAATATTTTATTTTCTAGTGTATTTGAAGATTTGTCCACAAAATCCATCCTCTATTTTTCTTTTGGTTTATTTTGTGAATGCAAAAATAAATTCTTATGTTTGTTGGACTAACTGCAGGCAGAAATTTCGCCACAAGAATGATAAATGATCTAGAAAATAGAAGACGCTCTATGCGACAAAGCGACCCCGATTTTTTGGCTGCGGCAAAAGCACAGCAGGTGCATGGACGACCAAGAAACTATTGCGACACAATCCAAATAAATTTCCGGGCGGAGGAAAGGCGAGCAAAATGGAGGAAAATCCAACTCCCCGCGCCGAATTTCTTTGCCACTTTGCAAGGCAGTTGCTGACAGGTTTGAATGTCATCATAACTTAACAAAGGCGGGCCAAAATGAAACCCAAACCGAAATGAGCTGACAAATTGCACGCTATGATTTGTGGCAGAGCATTTGAATGTGGAGCAGCGACACAAAAAACAACTTGGTGAAAAAAAAACGGTGGAAAAGACACACGTTTCCCAGTGGTTTGAATAAAAAAGGGAAATTTTGCTGGCACAGTGGTGAAGATATGCGCATTTTTTGAAAATATCCTATGGTTGCTGAATGAATCATTAAGGGATTTATAAGAAATCGAATGATATTATTTAAGAGAACAACGAATTGCATAACATGGCGTTACAAATTAAATTATTTACAAAGAGCAATCCAATTAGATTTTCTAGACACTTTCTTAAATTTTCAGTGTATTTTTTGGTATTAGAAAATAACATAACTTTTTATCTTTAATGTTATTTCATTAAAATAGGTTACAAATATCAACAAAATAATCCCAATAAAGAACATATTTTATTTTATTATAATTCTATAAGTTATTTGCATAAAACTATAATATTTTTGACAAATTATTATTGCTTTCCCAAATATCTATCATACCCGTACTCAAATTTTGGATCACTGGGCACAAATATCCCACAGACCAGGCACAACCTCATTCCTATGAATAGCATCGGCGCCCTCTTTAGTTTAGTCAGTTTGGTGAGTTTAGTCAGGCCTGCAAATGTCAATCCGACCGGGCCAACTATAATTAGCCCGAAATGCAACCGAAAAGGTGTCAAATGTTCGAGGGGAATTTGAGCGCCGTTCGATTTTATTGTTGCCTCCAAATCTAGTCGATTGGAAAACTTTGGGGAGCATAATTCACATGACTTGGCACATCATTCAATACCAAATGTCACATGCCTCGAATGCCGGAAGTTTTCCACCACAAAAAAGAAAAAACAAATGTGAAACGGAAGTTGTGGGATAGTCCTCAAGGGCAAATCGCTGTTGTATTTGTCGCAGCTGCATTTGATTTTATTTTTATTTTATTTTTTATTTCTGCGATGGCAGCTGATGAACCCAATTGCTGCGGGCCCCGTTTAATTTAATATGCAAAAATTGAATATGACTTTCAATTAAAAGTTGGCCGTTGCCGCCATGTGGGCGTTTAAACATTTTTCATTGGCAAGCTTTTCCTCAGGCGAAAAACGACGGAAGCTGCAAAAGCAATTAATCGGGCTCGGAGTTGGAGGCGTTCGGAAGGAACTTTCCAGCCAGGACCACGTAGAGGCGGAGGTGGGCATAAATCTACATAATTTAACCGAGACAAGTGCAGCGAAAATGTGGAAACGAAAGGAGGAAAGTTACGTCGGAGCTTCTAAATTGAGTTTCCAGATAATCACCTGCACTAACTTGGTTTTTATACTCTTATTTTAAGCTTATTTAATTTTTAAAGTTTTATATTCACTGGTTATATACGTTTTCCATATTTAAAATTCCTTTCTTTAGACAAAATGGAGAGCATCAAAAATTGTATCATCATAAGACATACAAAATATCTTTAATATCTTCAAAACTCACTCTCTGACGGACATAAAAAATATTGCTCCCAATATTACGACAAATCATTTGAGTTCCATTTTTATGGGGCAAGCAACTATCGTAAACTACGGGTTCACTGTCCCCGAAGAGATATTTTACGACAGACTCCTCGGCAATAAAAATTAACAATCACCAATGCAAAAATAAATACATACAAATTTTCCACTTTTTTTTTATTAATGTGGCGTGCATAAATATAAAAAGTGTGCACACATTAAAAAATCACCAGCATGCAAAACAGTAAAAGGAAACTCCACCCATGGTCTGCAAACGGGACTAAAATAAAACTGACCGCTAGCCCCCCGCGGATCCGATATAAACAATCGTTAAACTGACAGCAGACTGCGGAAAACTGTGAAAAACTGTGGAAAACTGCATCAACTGCAGACAAATTTTCGGCCGGCATTTACTGAGTCAGAGTCGTAAACCCAAATTCTGATTTTGGTTAAAAATTGCAGAATTATGTCATTAAAATGTTTACTCTTCTCGGTATTTGCTCCAGTAAATTTAACAAAAAGGGCATTGGGCCAAAAGATAAATATAGGCAATGGAATATATCTTTCAAAGAGAATGAGCATAATACCCTGTAACTATTAGATGAATGAGAAAGGTCTATAAGAACCAGAGTGGAAAGATAACCCAATGATGATTCACCAAGCCACTTAAAATGGGGTTAATATTCTCTAAATGATTTTAGAAAGCTGAAAGAACAAATAGACTAATGGGAAAGTAGGGAAATTCTGGAAAGAACGCACTAATAATACATTTAAATAATATATAATGATATTCCTAAAACTCTAAAATTTTGTTGCCCATTTATTCCAATAAAATATTCAAGTTAAAAACCTAATTAGCTTGCATTTTCTAATAAAGTTTCCATTTGCATTTTCCATTGCCCTAAGTACACAAACAGTTGGGCAATCCCGCGGATAATTTTATGGCCTGCAAAAACGAAATGGGGAAATGGCAAATACAAATGCGAATGCGCTCATAATGCAATTTTATTTTTAAAACGCTGTCGTTTGCCCCTCGGGTTTTCAGTTTCTTTTGCCAGCGCATTTTTTCCTTATTTCTTTTTCATGTGGCACACTTTTTTCACTGACTGCCGGCGAGCAAGTGGCGGCAATTTGTTTTAAAAATATATTCATTAAATAATGGCACAAAAAAGTGGAAACAAACACAACACTTTTGCATATAAAATGTTTGTATACTTTTTATTATGAATATAAAAGGATATGAATAATAAAACTGTTTTTTTCAAGCTAAATAGTTAACGGACTTAATGTCAATTAAATGCCTTGAAAATATTCTTTCAGTGCCCAGGGAAAATTACAAACACACAAGATGATGTCTGCACTGCAGTTGGGTTATACATTAGACTAATGTGTGAATTTCATAAGGCAACATTTGCCTCATTTTGACAGTGCAAATGCTAATTTGCATTTCCTCAGTAGGTTGCCGTCTTCTTTTGGTGACGACAGCAACCTCATTTGTTGCCTAATTGAGCTGTCGACATCGCTTCACCTTTATTTTGGTCAATTTGTGCAAATTGAGTTGACAATTCTATTCTTATTAAAAGAGCAAGTAACAAACAATGACTTGTCTTCTCAGTATTCAACCATAAACAAAGGTAAATAACTTCCCAGCTTATGAGGGTAAAAAAGAGGTGGCAAAGATTTAAAGATCCAGTTGAGAAACCAGTACTTAATTTTAGAAATCAAACTTAAAATCTAGTAACAAGCGAAATCAAATCCATTCGATTTGTGATCCATACGCTGCGCTTTCTCAAAGTACAAAGAGTTGCCTCGTCATTTTGGAAGCCAAAACGAATTGCGGTCATTAATTTGTTTGGCACCTGTTAAAACAGTCCCCCAGATTTCCATTAGGCAAACAATAAAGTTTGTTGAGTGTTCATTTATGTTTTGGACCTCTAACGAGTGTGATTATTGACGACAGCCTACGAGAAATGCTTCCGGTTGTCTGGCAACCGCACGTGCGACCCCCAAAAAGAAACTTTGGCGCCCAACGCGGGGCCAGTGGGTTGGGATCGGTTGGGGTCATTAAATAACCATCTGAATGACAATTGTCGGTCTGCCTAGCACTTACACTATAATTTTTCCAGCAACCCGAGTTACGTGCACATGGCCCACAGGAAGTGCGTGGTAAAAGTTGAGCGACTCTAACGACACAATTAATTTATTGAATTAAGCTGAAAACTGGGCACTAAATGCACTTTACGACTCCGCGAAGAGCGGATCCATTTGACCAGTCAAGACTTAGTTCGATATGCAAATTAGCCATGAATGCGTGATCAAGTTGATGTTGTTTGAACAGATCTTAATAGCATCGGGTCTTCGGGGGTCTCATCTCATTTCCCTGTCTTTCACTCGTTAACAAGTCGACAAGAAGACAACGTTCGGCTTTAAATGCAGCGATCAATCAAACACGAAATGCAGGTGAATCGTGGGATGGAAAACTCATTGGTGAGTGACCAAGAAAATACTCTTTAAAATGGAGTAATAAAATGAAAAATAAAATTTTTCAAAATATGGTTAGTGTAATTTAAGATTTATTTTGTTTTAATGATTTTTTGTATGTATTATTTCACCGTTAAATTCACTAAAGTGTCCAGAATAACCTTAAATGCTCTATTTTTATTTCTCCTATTTTATTTTTATTTAAACAGCTCGTTAAAACTGACAGCAGCAAAAGAGCTCCAAATGCTTTGGACACGCTAGAATTGAAATGCGATATATGGTACATGCAACAATAACAACCCCGACCAATTCAATCTTCGTTAGCATTATCAACACATCGACAGCCCAGTTTAGTTAGCTCCGAATGGAATTGGTTCAGTGACCAGAGCAAAAATTTGTTTGGCCGGCAAACAAACAGCTGATTTTTTGGCCCGGTTAGCGGACCATTTTTGGTCTCTGTGATTGGCAGGCACATGTTCACGGCATATAAGCGCTTCATTATGCCAAAATGAAAAGTGTTTCGCCTTCGTTTCTTATCCAACAACAACAATAATAACAACAAAAGCCGAAGGAAATTATGCAAAAAAAAACAAGAGAGAACGCTATAGTCGGGTTGGTGTCCCGACTATCTAATACCCGTCACTCGGCTAAAGGGAGTGTGAACTCTGTAGTCGGGTTGGTGTCCCGACTAAAGGTTGTAACTCAGCTAAAGGGAGTGCGAGAGAGATGGAGATATATGTAAACTTTGATCAGGCTTAACTTTTTAACGAATGGTCCGATTTAAAAAATTTCTTCTGCATTTCGATAGGTATAACTAAACGCAACAAAATTGCATTTATACTTATCAGAAATATTTGAAAATGTGGGCGCCAGGCACATTTTAGTATGGTTTGTGGGCGACTATGGGCGATTGTGGGCGTTAGAGGGGGCGTGGCGGTCGCCTGAAATAAACTTGCGCTGCGTAGGAAGCCCAAGAATATGTGTTGGTAATCCCAATATTCTAGCTTTTGTAGTTTCCGAGATCTCAGCGTTCATCCGGACGGACAGACGGACAGACGGACAGACGGACATGGCTAGATCGACTCGGCTAGTGATACTGATCAAGAATATATATACTTTATAGGGTCGGAAAAGCTTCCTTCTAGCTGTTACATACTTTTGCACGAATACAATATACCCTTTTACTCTACGAGTAACGGGTATAAAAATAACGAAGCGGAAAAAAATCAGACAACAATACTCCTAACGATTGCATCGATTGAAAAATATCAAGTGAAAGTTGACAGCTATCTAAAGATATACCTATATATTTTTGTTGTTCCTGAGGTGAGATTGCTTTGCATTTGGAAAGGGTATCAATTTTTTGGGTGTTCCAAGCAATTATGGTAATCGAATTATGGCCAAAGGGTATAGGACTGTAAGGAAAGTTATCGCTACATGGACCACTGATCTATGAAAATTCGATACAGTGTAATTTAATATATTACACGGATTTGAAGAAACTTTCATTTTTTTTGCTTAAAAAGAAATTGAACGTCAAAAAAAGACTAGAATTTAATTTTAGTTATAGTTGGTATACCAAAACTTTTAGTTTTCTTAAATAAACATTAATTGAGGCTTAAGTTAAAGAGCTTTATTTAAATGGAGACTTTTCCCTTTGGTTTCCCCCACACTTTTCATCTTTTCTTTTTCTTTAGAAAAACTTTTCTCGCGTCATTTCATGCTGAAAAATTCCTTGATGGAAATTCAGTTTTTTTCCTTTGCGCAACCTTCACTTCGAGCCAAGTCGGCAAATTGAAAAGCTGCCGCAATACCATTTGAATGCATTTCATTTTGTTGCTTTAGTTGGTGGTGTTACAGTTTTGTTGTTGCTGATATTTGCAGCATAATTTTTACAACATAACGCCCACAACACTTTCTCGCATAGTTAAGCGAATTATACAAAAACAGCAAATGGAAAATGCAAAAAAAAAAAACAAAACAAAAAAGCAGAAAAACGAAACGAAACACACAAAGCACAGAAAATGAAAGAAATATTTCTGTCTAGCATTATTTTGCAATTTCCCACATAATTATTAAGCGCCATTGCAAGAGGAAGACGGAAAGAAAGGGGGGAGTGAAAGGGAGATAGGGAGAAGTGGAGGTAGGCGAAATGAAAGCAAACAAAAGTGGCCGCCGACGTTTCAAACTCAGGTACACTGAGAACAACTTATAATGATCTTATTATAAACCGAAATTAGTTTACTCTTTTCAAACATTAATTTTTGGCTTATAAAGATAAAGTTAAAGTTTAACAATGAATCATTTCACTTTTTTTAAATTTTTTTTTAATTTTAATAGAATTTATTATTTAAGATGGATAATAAATGGATTATATTAAAGTGATTCCTTATATTATGAAAAATATTAGATTTCATATATAGATTAGAATCACTAATAGTTAAAGTAGAGCTTTTTCATTCAGATATAGAATAAGATTAACCAATGTATTTTTTTTAGGATTAGCAATTTTTTTTCCGTGCAGAGACAACAGCTGAAACCGAGACCGAGCCCCAGGAGTATCTTCCTCCCCAACGAGGCAGCACTGTACAGTAAATAATAATTTAATGCACGGCAAAAAGAGGGGAGACAGCAGACAAGCCGAGCAGAGAGATGCAGAAAAAATGCAAATATGATAATAATAATGTAAAAAAGCACAAAAGCATGCCAGCACGTCAAGTGAAAATTAAGAAAGAGTCGTTCATGCCGCACAAAAATACACAGATAAAAAGCGGAGAGAAGTGCACACAGATACAAACGCACACCTTGAGATGCTTTCTGTTTTCTAACAACAGACCAAAGAGAACTGTCGACTGTTTGATGAAAATTATAGCCTCAGCAGCCAGTTGTGGAAAAATCAGAGCCAACGGCGGAATGGTCTCAAAGAGACCTGATCAAAACCAGTAGACAAGGCCGGAAACAGGTGTCGTCTTTGGAGGTGAGAGAGTCTAGAGAACCCTATACCACAAGCCATGAAGTTCGGAACCCATAAATAAAGTCTTAAACATGCTTAACCACATAGGGCTAATATCCGTGGAGCTGGCATTACGGATATAGAACATTAAGGCACATTCCTCTGCAGCGAAACAGTTCGTTACGCCTACTCGCAATTTCCCACTGATGATTTTCCCAATAAACATAAGCGGATAAGGGATTTAATAGTTCTCCTGGATTTTATGGTCTTCGGTTTATTATAGGTGTTGTACTTTTCCCATAACTTTTTAGTTAAGCTTAAGAATTCTACATATATTCCTCTTCGCTAAATCATGACGTTCTATAGTTTGGGTTAGCTTTTAAGTATAGGAGTATGGGAGCTTTAAGATTTTATTTTTTAGGGAGTGGTATACCACTACTACTTTGTGATTAGCAAATATTACCTGTAGAAAAGCAAATCTTTAATCTCCCATCCTACTGATGTCACCAGATCCCAGTGATCTCATTCAAATATTCCGCACACCTAAGTGAGCCCCGAAAGAAGCTTAAAGCCTGGCATCATTATATTCATCCCATCACCCCCGACTTAATCATTCAGTATGGGATTACATTACGCGGGGCTTTGGCAGCTGGGTAGAAGCCCCTTTTGGAGCTTCCAATTGAATGCCGATGAAGTTTGATCCCGGAGTTTCGACGAGAAGCACGTTTCCAACTGCCATAGGTAAATGAACTCTTCCCCCACCCCTTTTTTTCACCTGGCGGATTCTTCTCCTAGACAAAAGCTAACGGTAATCGGGTCTAGAAAGAGCGAGAGGGAGAAATAGAAGGAGGGACAGAGAGCCAACTACGATTTTGCGGCTTCGCAAAAGTTCGTGAGAAAGCCAAGGCACAAACTGTAACAAAACTGATTACGACCAACATAATTTATGGCCAGCGAAAGCCCAGAAGAATTCTTCGTCGGGCTGAGAAGAAATAAAAAAGAAATGAAAAGAGGAGAAGGCAAGTTTGGAGCACCCACTGATTGATTGATTGGCCTTCCACGTTAATGCGATTCTTACTCTGAAAATTGTACATGTTTCCTTTTTTTTTTGTTCGTTTAAACTTTGGGTATTCAGTGTCAACACGAAAAAGGCGAGGGACCAGCGAAATAAATACCAATTTGAAATACACAGAAATGACGTCAAGAGCAAAGGTACGAGTATTTGAGGTAAAAAGACCAAATGAATGCAGTCAAAGGTGGTTGGATGGGTTTCGAGTTTCAGTGGTCAAGAGTGAGTCTGGAAATGCCAGACAATGCTTTTGTTTCACTTGAAAACATTTTACACACATTTAAAAAATAAATAAAAGTCCCAGCGAACCGGCATTCTATGAACAAGCTGGAAAACCTGTTTTACAAATGGGTTAATATAAAAGCAAAAACCAAATAGGGGTGCAAAAAAAAAGTTTTTTAGGGGAGTCAGTCGATGAATCATTTATTATAGACTCTTGACCCGCCTGCAATTTGTAGCGCCTTTATTGGACTATAGTTAAACACACGGTGATTGATTTCTGATCGCACTATCACACAAACAACACTTTGGGCCTTGTTTCATGACCACTTTTGGTAATTATTTTCCCCTCGATCACGAAACGCGATCTAATCAAGATCACGAAGAACACGAAGAACGCGAAGAACGAAGAACGGAGAGCGCGCGGCACACGTTCACATTGAAAACTCGCCGCCAACTGAAGAGACAAAAAAGCCGTTTCGATTTATCCACCGGATACCATATACCAGATACTTTTGTATCCACAACTTCGACCGCACGGAATCCCGCTCTTTGCCATGAAATAAAACTCTTAGCGAGCAGCTGGTTTGGTTCGCTGGTCGATGAAAAGCCGGTTCGCGGCTTAAAACTTTGAGCATTCTACTTAGCAGTTCAGCTTTGAAGTTTGCTTCGTGAAATCCAAGTTTATTTTGTGGTGAGCGCGAGTTTCGATTATTTTATCTCTTAGGTTGCTTTCGTACATGTTGCTGCAAAATGCACTGCTTGGCAGCACTGCTTTTCACTGCTTGCTAATATATTGTAATCGTTAGTTCTTCAATATAAAGCATACTTTTGGGACTTTAGAAATTTGTCAGAAATTTGTAGTATACTTATTTTTCTTCGAATTTGTTAAAATATATTAAAAGTGAATGACTCTCAATAAAAAAAATTACTGCAATTATAAATGTAATAAATGTCAAGATGTAATTTAAATAATAAAGAATTTGAAATCCAATTTAATAAAGATTTTAGAAGAAATTATTTCAAAGAGATGATGGACTGCTTTTTCATCTTTTTTTAGGAATTCAAACTATTTGGCGAAGAAAAGTCCTTTGGAAAAGTCTAATTATAATACTCAAAAGTTTCCCCATATTTTAGTAATATTATAAAGTAAATTTGGAAAACTTACGCAGTTGAGTGTTTGCCAATAGCTTTGGAGATCCGCTTCCCGACACAGAAACCGAGTTCGATGCCCGTGGAGTTGAGGCATTGCACGTTAAACTCAAGTCGCTGTGCGAACTCTTGTGGCTGTCCTTGCTGTACGAGCGACCACTGTAAAGGAAGACATAAGAAATCCATTAGTTACGATTTCCAATTAATTACTCAACAATTCACTTCTCAATAAGACGGCCAAATGGCGGCTTAAAGGAACATAAAATTAATTCAGTTAAATTATGCCCATAACAAATGCTAACTTTTTCGCCCGGTCATCGGTTTTCTCTTTTTTCCACCAGCATTTTACGTTGCCTTTTCCAGCAATCTCAAAACTTTGCTACTTGAAAATTCACAAAGCTGTGAAATTATTGCAAAAATTCTTCAAGCGTCGCTGAGCAATCACAAAACAGAAACAAACAACGCAGGTGAAAATTGAAAAATCAATTGGAAGACGCGTCAAATTTATTCACCTCCTCTTTCCGTTAAGTGGGTGAAATTTCCTTTTCGTCGCCGCTGTTAAACTATTTTTTCGCCTGCATTTTATACGAACGACTTCCGCCGACAGCTCGCTAATTGAAAACTTTACAGAAAAAATATGAAAAGAAAATGGAAAATTTCAGCAGGAAACCGCACAAAGAAAAAAAAAGCGAGAGTGGCCAAAAGGAATTAGCAGTGCCAACTGCGTTTCCGTTGGCCAGAGCAACATAACTATAATTTTTTCGCTCATCCAGCAATTGCGAAAAACTTGTTTCTCGTTTGTCGCAGCAGCCAAAAGACATTTTTCACATTAATTTATTAACTCTTTTTCCGGCGAACGCGGCTCAACTTTAATTTATTGTCACAATTAAGTGCAATTTTTAATGTGTCCTAACACAATTGAACGCACTGTTTGAATTTGTATCTGAATAAGTTCATTAATTCAAAAATTTTAATTCAATGCTAAATTAGCTGCTATAAGTGAAAGTGTTCTTTAATGTATATTTAATACTATTACCTACTCTTTAAAATTATTAGTAAATAATGAGCGCTACGATATTATTATTTATATTTAATTTTAAATAAACATACAATTTTATTTTTCTCCCGACAGCTGTCTACTGCCCAATATTATTAGTTCGCTTTTTTTCTTTTGTCAGTTCATTATTAAAAAATAAAAAAGGATTAAAAATAGTAAATACCATCTAATCGAAAAATGCCCGCATGGACAGCGCAGGATAGAAAACTGTTTCTGGAAAATACGTCGGGAGACGAAGACACTGACACTGAGGGTCAAGCGAACTTTATACTCAATTTGAGTGATTTGATCCTGCGACTGAAGAACTTTCGTCGCAGCAAACTGCAGCGCCTTCCGCTGATCGAGGCAGAAGTGAGCAAGCTTTGCAGCCTGGCCCGCGACTATTTCCTGAATGAACCCATGCTACTGGAAGTATCGGCTCCCATTCGTGTGGTGGGCGACATTCATGGTCAGTACCATGACCTCCTGAAGATCCTGGACCATTGCGGGTATCCTCCGAACACAAACTACCTATTTCTCGGGGATTACGTGGACAGGGGAAAGAACTCGGTGGAGACGATCACCATGCTGTTGGCTCTGCGCGTCAAGTATCCCAAGCACGTCCACCTGCTGCGTGGCAACCACGAATCCCAGGCGGTGAATCGAGTCTACGGCTTCTTCGACGAGTGCAAGCGACGCTACACGGTGAAGCTATGGAAGACCTTTGTCGACTGCTACAACTGCATGCCCGTGGCAGCCACCATTTCGCATCGGATCTTCTGCTGCCACGGCGGCCTGAGTCCGCAGCTGAAGGATCTCAGCGACATCGGCTCGATCGGTCGTCCAACCGAAATCCCAGAGACAGGTCTGCTTTGCGACCTGCTGTGGAGCGATCCGGATCGCTATGGTTTCGGTTGGACGCCGAGCGATCGGGGTGTCAGCTACCTCTACGGCCGCGATGTTCTGGAAAAGTTTCTGCAAAAGCACGACTTCGATCTGGTTTGCCGGGCCCATCAGGTGGTCGAGGATGGTTACGAGTTCTTCGCCAAACGCCAGTTGGTCACCGTATTCTCGGCACCCAACTACTGCGGGATGTACGACAATGCTGGGGCTTCAATGGGCGTGGACAAGGATCTAGTGATCACTTTTGATATTCAGCGGCCCGAAAATCGAAAAGCCACTCTCAGGAAGGTGAGCATCTCACCTGTATATTGAGAAAACGCGAATTCTTTATGTCGCAGCACATGTTGCTTTGGACTAAAAAGTAAACTACCAAGGCTAACGTGAAAAAATTGGAAATGTATAAATATTAATTCTCATTTCTGTCTAAATTTATGTAGAATCATAACCTCAATTTGCAAAAATAAATAAATTGCTAAAATGTACATTGGAATTTTAGTTTTATCTAACCTTCTTTGACCCAAAAACAAATATTTATCACGAAAGCAAACAAACAAGTCGAAGAAACGCCAAAGAGCTGAGTGCAAGTAAACTTTCCCACCTCCTAAATCAACATTACTTTAGAATATTTAATTTTTTGCCGGCAAAAGCCATCCACAAGCTAACTAAAAGCGAACACAAATCAATTTCTCTGCGAAAACTATGCCAAGTCATTTGGAGTTTTTGCAACGAACATTGTTTACCGGCAAGCCCAGCTACCGTTTGGCAATACATTATTTTCACTGCCAAGGTTTGCTTTCTGTGTCACCCGTGTTGGCCATTTAAGGCGCCGCCTTGGTCATGGCAAAAAAATAAAATAAAAAACAAAAGCCAAGCCCCGAAGAAAAGCGAACATTTCCACCTGAAGAAACTGAAGTAAAGGCAAAAAAAAACAAGTTCATCAATACAGGTAACAAGTGCGAGTTATAAATGCGGAGTTTTAAGGCTTTCTTTCGGGGGAGGAAAGTCAGCTACTGACCGGTAAAGAGATTTAATTATGCAAAACGTAAAACGAACCCATCGACACGCTGGAAAATTCGCTGAAGCGTTAAACATTGGCGGAAATCGAGTGAGAGAATCGATGGGACAGAAAGAGATGGGTAGAGGACTACTATTCAGATTAATCGCCTTATAAACAAATGGTAAATTTTAAATAGCCCAACGAACCAAGCCGAACCGAACCAAACCAAGCCGATGGGGCCGTGTCTTCGCCTTAATCCCGTGACGTTGTTATAAATATTTATTATATCATCCCCATTCCAACCACAGACAAAGTGCAAAAACACCCGACGACGAACTGAGGAGCTGTTGCAACTGCGATGGTTCGTAATTAAAATGCATTATTAATGAAATGCAAATGTCGAGACATTAATGAAAGCGAGAGGGGGGGACGAGCCAACGATTTAAGCACTTGCGGAAGCACGTATACTCTGGATAAAGAAAGTTCCCTAACCAAATATCTAACGTAACTGTCTATTATACAACAAAAAATAAAAAACTTCTATTTTAAAATAACTTTTTTTTAATTTATCTGATAAATCATATCATTATCGAAGTCAAAAAATTTCAAAAGCTATCATTTTAGCCTTGGACAATAATTTTGTCTTTAAAATTTGTACTTTTTTAGAAATTTTTTCAAGCACTTCAATTAAAAATGCAGAAAAAACTATTTTCTATCCCTGAATTAAGATATAATTTTCATTATGGTACCTAATTTTTCAAATGCTTATACTACGATTTAATATTTAACCTACAAAAACAACATAACAAATTAAGCTCGAAAGCAAAAAATAAATAAATTTACAATATTTCGACTGTGATTTTTAAACCCCTGAGACTCCCTCTTCAGAAATACCCCTTCGCTAGATAGATAACTCAAAGTGCATTGACAGTGCCAGAGAATCCCCTATGCTTTGAGGGAATGGCACCCACTAATTCCCACCCTGAATGTTCACATGTCGTGCGATTTACCGAGCCGAACCCACACCTACTCGTACAGTGCATCTCATTTGTCAACGCTTCGGGTTGGAAAATCACGCTTACCCTCTCACCGATGTGGCCACCACTTTGAAGGGAGCTTTCTGGACGGGTCGATGGTATTTCACGGCATCCCCAACACCGCCAGCCATCAGGATCATTAGGGCCAGCATTCCCCTTCTTTTCTGATTGCTTCGGGTACGTTTCAGATCCAAGGATCGATTATTAATATTACGCGTTTTACAAATAAAATAAGTATACAAATATACAGGGAAACTTTATAAGTTATCTGACTGCAGAAGCAAAGAAAACGTTTTAAAATTATTGTATAAATTTTCTTTTTTATTTAAAAAGTTTTACTTTTACTGTCATAATAGGTAAAATGTTAAATCTTTTTAAATCCCAATTTCACAATTTCTTTTTGCGTTACCTAAATCCCTTGTTTATTGCACAATTCGCACAGCAATTCCGGTCCTCTTCTTCGTGTGGCACTTGTAAATGTTCACTTTTACAAGCTGACAATTAATACCTTTTCCTGTGAATAGATGCCACCGGCTGCATTTTAATTGCCACAGCAACAAGGACAGAGGCAGCATTAAAAGCCATGACAAAATCCATAAAAATTCAGACAACTGAGCTCCCATTTCCCTATTGCCATTTTCCTGCTTTATTTTTTTGATGGCACTTGGCCAGGCCAACAGCAATTGATCTTTGCCCTTTGGCCTGGCGAAAGAGTTGCTGAAATGCAAAAAAGGAATTTGCAGGGGCAATTAGGCGACTTCCCCGCATTGGCAGCAAAAGGCAGCTTCGAATGGCAGCTTCCTCAATAATTCGTCGTTATTGCTGTGGCAGCCATCCATCTGCCATCCCACTGTCCAAGGTCCAGTTGCATGTATTTATTATGCAACTGTTTGCCATCTCCCCGGATTCCACTCGGGGCAGAAACAATTCGTACTCTTAATGAGCTTCCATTAAACTTAATTGCAGTCGGAGTTCTGTTTGCCGTCTGCTTTGTTTGCACCATCTACTTGGAGGCTGGCAGTGGGAGATCTGAGCTGCCATTATGATTGGTCGTTGGCAAACTGAAATCCAAGCGTTCGAGAGAAATATTGCCCCCTAAACAACGAATTCCTCCCCGACTTCCGGTGCATTTCGCATTTAATTGGTATTTGCATATCTAGTAGGAGAAAGCCACAGGATGTGCTCGAAAGTCTTCTTCATTTCTAGTTTACTAAATAGATAGGTACACCAAAATAAAAACACAGTCAAAAAATATATTAAGATCAATTTGATCTTCACATATGATTTTTACCACTGAATAATTTAAAATAATTTTTATCTTCGTATAGATTTTAAAATGAAATTTTGCATCACCATTTCAATTGCCATATCTAATATATACGCTAATATAAAAAGTTAAAAAATATTTTAAGATCAATGTGATCTTTACATATGATTTTTACCAACGAATAATTTAAAATAATTTTAATCTTCGTATGGATTTTAAAATGAAATTTTGCCTCACTATTGATGAGCAACCTATGCATACATCATCACCATTTCAATTTACCATATCCGAATGCCTTTGAAGTTGATCCTCCCATTAAAAGCTTTACATATTTATCTTTTGCATACTTTCACTTCACCATGGCCAATTTGATTTAATGGCCAAAGAGAGCGGACTGCACTGATTGCACTTCGTGGCTGCCCTCTTAACCTCAAAAGAATGTTCTGCGAATCTAGAATAATTAAATTGTTCACTTCCTTTGCGAAGAAGAACGGCACAATGAGTTCATTATGCGATTTCCAGCGAATATATACAAATGCTTTTTATCTTGCGAAAATTCTCATTAATCAATTCTTTTGTTCTGGCAAATAACTAGGTGACCCTTTGTTTTAGATTATGCTGAGATCTAATTGCTCTACCCACGACTAATAAAGACATCAAACAATGAAGTGGAATTCGTTGGAAAAAACAGAAGTCTTAAAGATATATCTTAATTAATTTAAAACAAAAATCTATTTACTCGGTTTCAACTCCCCGTTTATTCTCCCCCATTTCACGCAACGTAAATTCTCCCTAGTGACAACATAACCAGACTAACAACTTCAAGAGCCCCGCACAATGAGAGTTCCAATCTAACCGACCAAACCAGACGGGCTTTTGTTTAACGCATGGGTTATTAATGAACATTAGCAGCATTTGATGTCGTCGAATGGCAGACCGCAGACAAGCCATCGCCATCGTCATGAAATGGTAACAATAACGACACTCAACTGGAGTGCAGAGCTCCAAAGTGGTTGCAATGAAGCTGGAGACACTCTAGCCGAGAACTAAGGAACTCTAATGGAAGTCAACCCGAAACTGGAGTGGGCATAAATCTTTTCAAGTATCTCGAAGTGCAGAGTGGTTTACTTCAATTAAATTTAACCATTATATCAGGCTAATTTCATACACCTCAAGATGCGATTTAATATAATCTGTTCATAATAATGCTGGTATATAATTTATAATGAATTTAACTGAGATTTTATACTAAGACTTCCAAAATTTCTAATGCCTCTTGTTTTTAAAAAGTCTGGTATTACTAAAACTGGAAATTGGAAATGCAAATAAGGCTGTGTTCCTATTTTATGTTTGTAATTTTTTTGTTTGTCATATTTTATTTGATCAGTTTGTCAGACTTTGTTTAGTTGTCTCAAAAGCATTACCAAATGGCAAATACCCCGTCTTAGAAGAAAAAGCCGCCTGTTACCCAAGTCTAATGACTCCGACTCATAGATGGGCATATAGACTGGCTGACAACCTGCTCACTCGCTGTGCCACACTTTTTCCTATACTGCAACACTTTGTGTCATATATGGGCAGTGGGATATGGCTTACAATAGCATTGGGGTTAGGAAACCATTGCAAATAGTTGGATGTTGGGATGTTTGGATGTTGGATGTTGGATGGGAAGACAGCACGCCATGCTCAGTGATTCAATGATTGAGATAGATACTTCACAGAAAGCCGACCAAGCGCAGAAATGTGCAAATTGAAGTGACTGAGCGATAAGAAATGTAAATGTTGTTTTTCCTAGTTTTTTATTTTGTCTGGAGTCGTCATTAGTTGGAGGGATCGGTGAAGATCTATCGCTGCCTTCGTGTCTGTTTTCATTAGAGGCTCTGTTCTAATTTCTCTTACGGCTATTTGACACTTGAATGTGGATCAATGGAACGTAAAAGTTTCCTAGAGCAATTAAGGAAAACCATGTAACTGAGTTGAGAACCAAAAAATATTAAACAAAATTCTATCCGTAATATGGAATGGAAAATTGTCAACAAAAAAATCTAATATAACTTTCCAGCCAACATAAATATGGAAATTGCATCATTTTCCCCAAGGTCTTGTTGTTCTCCAAAAATTCCTATGCACAAACTTTATGTTCGCATAACAATGGAGCAACCGAAACATTAAAATTCATATTCGTCGAAATTGCGGTCAACTGAGGAATTGCTTTATAAATAGCAATCCAGCAAAATATTAGCTTTTCCCCGCGGACCATCCGTTGTAAGAATTATGGTTGCTCCCTCTCAAATTGTTTGTTTCCCAAAGAGAACGCATACATTTATCGTTTGAGTGCAAACAAAAACAAGAGCCAAGTTCGACCAATGTGGAATGGTTTTTGAGGAGAATTTGGCACATTAGCGCACTCGACTGGAACCCCAAAACGGAAATCCAAGAAACGCTAAAAGTGTCCATTAGAAACATGCATAAATGTATTAATTGACGTACAAAAAAGTTTGCTAAAATTTAGCTCTTTCCGCGGCGAAGTGGCCCAACTTTGGATACAAAGCAAAAACCTAATTGATTCTGGGCCTCGGCAACCGGCGCCGTTTTGCTTGAGTGCTCCTTAATATTTTTTCCAACCATCATGTACAATGGACGAAGCTGAGCGTAAACATTTCAACAACTTTTTGTATGACTACTTTTGCGGCGAGATAAAGAATACTGGAACAAAAGATAGTCGAGCTCTGATTAAAGTTTGGTTTCGGTTTGGTATACGATAGGATGAAAGTAAAATAACACCCAAAAAAAAAAATCGAAATAAAACTTAGATCAATTTTACATTATTTAAGATACATTTTAATTTGACCTGGTCGAAAAGAGTATTTCATGTAAAAACGATATGGGTTTTGCATGACCTGAAATTTATGTGGCCATATCGATTTTACGGGAAAATGTTTTTTTTTTGTGTACAAACAATTAAAAAAAATTCAAGAGGAATCAAGTCTCTAAAAAAAGTCTAACCTTAAAATAGAGTACAACAAAGAAAATATACAAAATGATTTAAAAGTCAATACTCTGTTATTTTAATAGATCCCACATTACAAAAAATTAATACTATAAAAACCCAACTCATGTTTGATAGTGTTCTTCTCACCTTGCGGATGTTGCCTCATACACTCACAAACACCGGGCAACATAATTTGTGTTGCTTTCGTATTTCGGAAAAGCCAAAAAACCGAAACAAGTGTTTTCCACGGCGTTGCGCTTCGTTTGGAAAAGCGGCGGAAAAGCGGTGGAGCTGAAGATGCAGCAACATTTTGCCGACAGTCCTACTTTTAAATATAGAATTTGAACTAATTTCGCTTGTTTTGTTTTTTGTTGCATTAGTTGGGATGGATGATTCTATGCTACCGATGATGTTTGTTGCTCTTTTGGCCGCCGAAACTTTGTTTTTTTCCCATGGACGTTTTTTCTTCTTTTTTTTTGTTTTTTTGTTTTTTGCCGGGTCCGTCGAGCGAGAAAATCGGGCAAAAATAGAGTTTGGGGCGGGCGATGGGTTGAGTTTTGTTGAGTTAGTGCTTGTGGATAGATGGGCCGCTGATGTCGTTTATAAATAAGTCATGTGATTCATGAGTTGGAATTATTTGTCTGTATAGTGTAATAGCCGGCATTGTGCCCTGCTTGTGGGCCACGCAATTCTTTTTTCTATTCCTCGTCTTATTTTAACAAGTCGGAACATTTTGATGGGCGTCTAAGTGGCTGGCTAAAAATCGCTTTGAAGTCCATAGGCCACAGATATGGGCATAAAGATATCTTAAAGAGCAATGTGGGCGTCTAAGCGAAATCGAATTGGGGTAGGTGTACTTTGAGTTAATGGAGAATATGTAATACCAGAGAAATTGATTACGGTTTCTGTGTTAATGGATTTTATGATTTTATTTCAAAAATGTTATTTCAAGCAAACTTTCGCTGGAAATAAAATTGTTATTAAAATCATAATTAGAAAAGAATAAAATCTGATTAAATGCATGTTTAAGTTAAGCTATAGTAGCAACACTCAGGGAAAAATTCGGGTTTTTCGATGTCAAATCAAGTACGAACGATATCGAAAGTTGGGTAAGCACGAATTTTCTTGATCCAAGAACGAATATTTCAAACCAAGAACGACTAATTCAAGACCGAAAGTAAGAATTTGAGAACGAACGTTCTAGAAATAAGTACGACATAAGATTGTTTTAATAACAAAAATTCTATATTTAAGAATGAAAAATTCTTAATTTAAGGACTTTTGTACTTCATAGCTTTTACTTAACATCATTAATTATTTCACTTATTTTTACTGTTTAACGTATTTTTAAAGTAATTTAAATTCAGAAAAAACTTTTAGTAATGATTTAAGTGATAGTTAGGAAAACTCTTACCCCGACCTCGGTTTGAACCCGCGACCACCAGCTCTGCAGTCAGACGCCTTTGCCAACTCGACCACGCACGCTTCTTAAAGTGCGTGGACTAAAGAAGGCACAAAAACTCTCCACGGAAGGGCTAGCGTACAACTTCTATTTATTTATTTTCAAAAAATGTATTAAGGTTTTTAAAACAAAAATAAAAAAAATGTACAGATAATTAAAAAAAAAACAAAAATAAACATTTGTTAAAAGTATTACTATAGGACTTGTCGCGACGAGGATTCGATGTCCGTACCTTTATTTACCTTTATTTACAAAATTGCATTGTGCAGGCGCCTCTAACAGCTGCACCACCCTGGGAATTAGCCTTTTTTGATTGAATTTGTATATTTAAGAACGACTAGTTCTTATTTCAAGAACGAAAGTTTTAAAAATTTCAAGTACGATTCGGTATTGGTTTAAGAACGTTCGTTCTCAAATTATTCGTACTACATTTTTCTGGGTGAAGGGTAAGACTTATATAACCCATTGATTGCTCATTTGATGCAACCAACCTGATGAATGACTTTCATAATTCCCACGCACAAACCAACAACAACTTTATTTTCCCCTTCCATAGAACACACACAGCGAAACGAAATTTCCTCAAACTTTGATACTTTCACAATGCTCAAAAAAAGCGACAAAAAAAAGAAGCTGAAAATGCAACCAAATCACTTAAGCTCATTAGTTAATATCCAATTTATAAAGAAGCGAAAAAAAGCAAAGACAAAAACTTAAATCGCTTTCGGGCAGCAAGAAGCAATTAATCAAAAATCTTCAAGGAAAACTTCAAGAAGACTACGCCGAGAAAATGCCGGGAAATTTCACCAACTTGTAAAACATTTCCCCCTAAGCATAGATAAGACAAAAAGAAGGCGACAAATTAAAATCTAGCGTCTAGCGATTGCCACACCAAACTGAAAGGGGAAAAAGGGGGAAAATTCCCATTGACATTACGAAACGTGTGAGAAAATCGCATGCCAGATATTTGGTGAACTTTAATAGCAGTCCAAATGTTGTCACAGCCCCAAGGGAAAATCTTCCAACAGCCAGAAATCAATAAGAAAATAAGCTGGCTAAAAGCGAGGTAAAATGGTGTTAAGGGGGTCAAAATGAGCGACACATGTCAGGGGTTAAGTCAAGTGGCTTTTAAGTACACGGGAAGAATTAAGATCCCTCTAAGATATGTTAGAAATAAGTAAATAAATAAAATAAAATCCGTAAAAAATATAAAATATTCATATACTTATTATATTTTTGTAATCCGTAAATATAGTGGTAAAGTCAGATGACTAAACATGGATTGCGTAAATGCTCACGTGTCATGGGTGTATTTTCAAGTATTTCCAGCTTGTTGATGTGCCTTGACAAATTCATGATTTGTCGTCGATTCCTGTGCGTTGTTTTCCCACCCATCTCCCCCTCCGCCCCCTTTTTTCCGACTTTTCCATTCGCCTGCCTGCACACACGCAATAATTTTCCATACGGAAGGCAATTTGTTCGCCACGCTCACATAAATTTATGGTTTTGGAGGTATTCCCTCCACTAACTTCCCTTCAGGCCGCCTGTTTCTTCTTTATGGAACCTCAATTCAGGCTATATAGTATCAAATGATGATGTCGATGATGAGCAACGAATACCGCAGAGGAGCATTACTCAGCTGTTCGTTCGCTTGGCACTTAAAACGCCATCAAATGCCATCGGACACGTGGGACTTTCATCATGCCATCCCAGAGAGAGTATATTCCTGCCTGCCCTACGCAAAAATTGAGGTCATTTGCTGCTAATTACCCATTAATGTTCCCCGTCTGGCCAACAAAAAAAACTCCCAAGTAAACCAGGCAAAGTGTCACATATTTCAAATTAATTTGGAAAAGGCAAATAGAGGGGGTTGAGAATCTCAACTTGAGATAGGTAGAACCTATCAGAGAAATGAGTTAAATGCTGAAAGCTTGTTTTGATTTATGTGCAGTTAATGTCAGCAAATGCAATTTCCACACAAATCGGATTATTTGCAATGGAAATTTAATTTAAATGCGATTTTCAGGGACCAACAGAGATTTATCTGATTGCTAAAGTGATTTTAAGAACATTAAATATAGGAAACTACACAGAAATTATTAAATTCAATCTGAATGTCAACAATATTATTTTATTTTGATAACAAACCTTTTTGAAATTCTTGAAAAGTACGTTGATATGGGTGTTCCATATCTTTGAGAAACCATTTTATCAGTCTGTAAATTTCCCTAAGCCACATTGTTATCAAAAACTCAAGCAAAAATCCGATGTATTAAGTTAAGCTAACATAATCCCACTGACTAACCTTCACCCTCAACTGCGTAATATTTTTTTAAATTCCCTATAATTTATGCTAACTGGCAACTCCCCGTTCGCTCCACCCAGCAGCTAATAAACAATTTTCTTTGGGCAGTGGAAAACTTTTGCCGCCGCAGAAACCAACTTCATTACAATTTCAAATTTTCCATTTCTTGCGCACTTAACGCAGAAGCCGAAACTTGTAAAATTGTAAATTCCCCACCACTCGTAATTACTCTTGGCAAGGCGAAAACCGACAGGGAAAATAGAAGCTGGAAATTGGCATGAATTGTTAATGCAAATGCGCAAAATGCAAAATGTTCGAGCGTAAATAAAAATTCTAAAGGCGTTGCCCAAGCTGCCCAAGGGGAAATCCGATGGAATGGGGGTCTGAATGAAAAACGCTTAATTGACGTCAAAATGCAACAAAAGCTGCGATTTGCATGCAGCAATTTCATTAATTTTGATTGACCATTTGATTCGGTTTCGCTCGATTGAGTTTGCCCCATCGATGGATGGGAATTTCGGTTATTGGGAGTGTTCTTGTTTCAATCTCCGTTGGCCAATAGTTTTACATTTGACCCGAAAGCCATTGGCCAAATCTGCCACAAGGCAGCAAACTTGTTTGATTCATTTAAAACAGACCCCCGAGCGACCTCGGTCATATTCATCGGAATGGAAACCTTTTCGAACAAAAATAATAAAAACCGAGCCGCAACAAAAACCTTACCCGTTTGGCTTTACACACTTTTGTTTCAATGAAACTCGTTACAGCGCTTTAATGTAAATGTGTCTGAAAGATTTATTGTGTTTCATTAGAATTCGGGGCCCAAGACATTTCTACCATTTTTGGGGTCAACCCAATCAGCTTTGCCATTTGTTAGGCTGGCAAAATAAAAATGAGACTGAACGATTTCTTTGACATATTTTACAAGTCCATTTAAAGCTCAATGTTGACAGAGAATAGTTTATAAGGCACAAGATCTCGTGAGTTCATTGAAATAAATTAAGTATGCGATTAAAAAACCTTTTCTTTTGATTTTTTAAACAGAATTAAGTACACTGATAAAAAATATAATAGTAAAAATAAATATTTGCATAGAGTCAAAATCTGCCAAGTGGGCCACCCCTGAACCGAAGGTCCGATTTTCATCAAACTTGTTGGCTTTTCCTGTTCACAACGACAATATAAGAACTTCATTTGAACGGTTTTGCGAAATTTTAGGTTTTACCGGAGTTATAGCGGTCAGAATAAGGCATTTTTGCCACTTTTTCGAAAAAATTGCACTCAGTTTTTATTGCATATCTTTGGAACGGTTTGAGATATCTGTATGATGTTTTCACTAATCGATCAAGAATTGTATTTGCTTTTCATAAAAAAATATAAAAAAAATGTTAAAATTATTTTTCTTAAAAAAAAATAACAAAAATTTTGTTAAGTGTATTTTTTTCAGTGTTCTTCACCAGCTACTGAGTTCAAAACCATTTAAAAATAAAGTTTAATTCATCATGAAGAAGATCCAAAAAAAAAAAAGAGTGGCCCGGCCAAAGGTTTTTCGCAATACCTTATTTTCGGTGGGCGCACAGCGGTTTCCCATACAAAAACGGCTTGCTCGTGAAAATTGGCTGGTCAACACATGCCGTAGCGAGCGTAGCGTCAGCCGACTGCAGCCGTCAATGAGAAACTTTTTGTCGTTTTGTATGGGAAACCGCTGTGCGCCCACCGAAAATAAGGTATTGCGAAAAACCTTTGGCCGGGCCACTCTTTTTTTTTTTGGATCTTCTTCATGATGAATTAAACTTTATTTTTAAATGGTTTTGAACTCAGTAGCTGGTGAAGAACACTGAAAAAAATACACTTAACAAAATTTTTGTTATTTTTTTTTAAGAAAAATAATTTTAACATTTTTTTTATATTTTTTTATGAAAAGCAAATACAATTCTTGATCGATTAGTGAAAACATCATACAGATATCTTAAACCGTTCCAAAGATATGCAATAAAAACTGAGTGCAACTTTTTCGAAAAAGTGGCAAAAATGCCTTATTCTGACCGCTATAACTCCGGTAAAACCTAAAATTTCGCAAAACCGTTCAAATGAAGTTCTTATATTGTCGTTGTGAACAGGAAAAGCCAACAAGTTTGATGAAAATCGGACCTTCGGTTCAGGGGTGGCCCACTTGGCAGATTTTGACTCATATTGAATGCAAAAATTCCTATTTAAAATTTAAATTAAATTTAAATGTTACTTTATTAAAAAAAAAATTTGTATTTTAAGATCAAAGTTTAAAGTTTTTAAAAATAACTACAATAGTTAAATGTAATATTTTCATATTTAAATTGAATGAAAATCAAAGCGAAAAATATTTGGATTGAATATAAAATCTTTGGATTTACTACGTTTTTTTATCTGAATTAATTATTAAAAAATACATTTTACAACAAAATTGTATTAAGGTAATGTGTAAATAATATTTGTTTTTTAAGTAACATTAAATTTCTTCTTTCATAATCGTTCTTAAACAATTTTAAGGTGCCCTTTTATTTCAATAACAAAATCACCCAAGCAAAATATTTAAGTTGTCAGGCTAATAATGATTTATGGCCTTCCTGCTTGTTCCTGCACATTTTAGCTACATTTCACACCCAAAGAGTGTCACTCATAGAAAGGTCAAAGGGGGAGTTTTTTCTTGGGGTCGTGGGGTTCACAACTCAACCGAGCAATAAATTTCCCAGCAAGCCCATAATCGGGTGTTCTCTCTCCGGTTTTTGGGAATTTATTATTTAGCCCGAAACGCTCGTAAATATGAGCCGATCATTGATTAGCGCATAAATATTGAATATTTAATATATTTAATATTCACATTGCCTAATTGGCTGTACCCTGATTCGATTCGATTCGATTGCTGAGCTCAACTTTCTGGCCAAGTTCAGGGTCAGCCAAAAAATGGTATTATAAGCCCGACTGAGGGACCAACTCATTTGCATTTATCTAAATGGGCTTGGGCCTCTCAACTTTGCCGTTTCGGGGGAAGCAAACAACACTCTTGTTGGCTCAACCACATTTTCGGTAATTTTTGCAAAGGGATAAGTTTACACGTAATTGCAAATTTACTCAACTAGTTCCTCGTTAAGTTTCGACACTCCGAAGCTCTTTGGGTTTTATTTAATTTCGGCAAAGCCGCAGAACAATTGGGCTACAAATTGCTTTGCTAGTTTCAACTTTTAACAGCATTTGTTGCCCATCAAATATTTAACATTTAACACGGTCTGTGAGTTCCCTTGTTTTTAAATATTTGCCAGGAAAAGGGTATAATGAGATCATATTTGGTTGGCAACAGAATAAGTTTTTAAATATTTTCCTTAAAAAAGATCAGTTAATAATTAGCTCTTAGATCTTAATCCACAAACATGTGTTCCCTCTCATGCTGTGCTAATAATTAGCATATTAAAATATTTCTGCCAAAAGCTTCAAGAAAACGATAATAAAATTCATGCTCTGCTTGATTGGGTTCTTTAATGTTTCTCTGTGGCCATTTTTGTTTGATATTTCTGCTCTTTGTATAGATTGAAATGGTTTTCGTAAAATTTTCTCTTGATTTGATGGCGAAACTTCCGTTCCCGAACAAAAGAATGGACAATTACCTGCAATAAAAATTGTTCTCGGAATCAATTGAATGATCTGAGCAATTAAAATACAGGTTTTATAAAAGCGCACAAATATTGTGGAATCGATTCAATTTAAACTGGATTTTCGAGAGTATCAAAATATTCAAATTCATACATTTGTTAGCCGCCAAGTCCATCCAAAAGTGGTATCTTTATTTGCCTGCCCAGCGGCAGCTAATTTAATATTTATAATCATTTATTTTTTTCAGGCACATTAAGAATTTATGAATGACCCAGCTATGTAAACGGAAAAATTGTTTATTAAAAAGGTAAACAAAATGAAAAGGCCTTTTTTCGTTCTTTTTTCTCACCACTTTTTTTTGTGCTGGGTAAACAAGTTTACCATTTTTTGTGTACACATATTTTCTTGCTACGCTTGCCGGCAAAAAATTACATAATATGACATAAACTTTAAACTAGCCAAAAAGAGGAACTGGTTGCATTTTTAATTAAAACAGCTAGCGCTTTTATTTTTTGTGGGCGTTTAATGGGCGCGAGTTCAGCGTGTTGACAGCCCCCATGACACTTGTCACAATATTTGCCACCAGGCTTAAGACAAACTCACTGGTAAAATGTTTAAATGTCTGATTTTATGTTGACTGCGAAAGCGAATTAAAGTTGAGCCCGCGGGAGCAACCGATGAAAACAGCTTTATTAGCATTTGCCACGACACTCCACTCCACTCGCAATCGCAATCAATTGAGTGTGATGGGCAACTTTTATTAATAACACCATGACATTTATGGCTATTTTATCGAAGAGGCATACGGACAATCGCCAGTCGACGTCATTAGTGTTAAACTACCATATCATTGCGAAAGGTCAAAGTCGTAAACACAGCATAGACAGTTGTATCTGATGGATCTTAATGAATGCACGGCGAGAAATCTAGTTTGTTACTTGGGATTTATTGGTATTTATTTCAGCAAAAACAAACGTTTTACTAGTGCTTTTTGCGCTGGAAATTAAAAAAAAATCGAATTTTTTCTATGTGTAATTTATCACACGTTTAGTTTATGAATCGGCACAACATAAAAACTTTAACTGCCTGAAAAAAAGCATCAGCATAAGAAAAAGTTTCACATGCACGTGT
The DNA here is from genome assembly GCA_037075205.1 of Drosophila prostipennis. Lineage (NCBI taxonomy): Eukaryota > Metazoa > Arthropoda > Insecta > Diptera > Drosophilidae > Drosophila > Drosophila prostipennis. Next base: position 716,382 of record JBAMCJ010002255.1, on the reverse strand, counting down.
TAATGAATCCGCTCACCAGGCACAAATTGTTTTTATGCTGAAGCCTCAGACCTGACTAATGTTAAATTTCCAATTTGATCCCCCTTCCCAATTTTCATCAATCCCCACCATATATTTTTGATCCCATCGAGAGGAAATGCTCCATCTATTTCTAGACGCCAAACCAATATTTGCATTTTACTTGGCCGAATTTAAAGTTCTCTTACATCCGAAGACCATAATTTTTTCGTGTGGCCCCTTAATTGCTGGTATTCTGTTGACCTTGTTGAAATTTATGATATTTTTTTGGGCTACCTTTTGGCTTTGCTTGTTTATCTACAAGTTACACGTTGTTCTCCATGGCTGATAACATGTGTTCACTCTGCTGGTCTTGAGTTATTTTTCCATTTATTTGCTTTAATCTTGTCATACTTTTTTCTCGAATCAAAAACTGTTTGCTTGCACCTAAATTTCGATTGTAAATTAATGTATTGTGGTTTCCAACCCACTCATTTTTGAAACTGATAAAACGTTTTAGGAATACTAAAGGAATATATGTTTAAGGGTATGAGAAATCATATTTACTTAAAACATACATTTTTTCAAAACAAATACAGATTAGAGATTACCACTTATTTCAGGCTATGAATAATGCTGTACGTTATATTTTAAGTCGAGTGATGATCTAATATTCATTACTTTGTTTTATTAAACGCTGTGAATCAATACTAAAGTGACCTAATCAAATGCCGAACCAATTATTTATGCCAGCTTAGTGTTCCATTTTCAACTCCATTTAAATAACTAAGCGAAAACCTTCGCTTTAAATTCCACTCCATTATTATTCTCCACATCACAAAATTCTCTCATTACTGGTAAACAATGTATGTACGTAATTCCCCGCTGGATTTTGCATGCCTACAAATGCAATTTAAAGCGAAACCAAAGCTACTTCCACACCTTGGATGTGTGGATATACAACGCTTATATATATTAGCATACCAGTTGACTCAAATTAACTCGATTTGAGCTTGAGCTTGGGCGTTTTTCACACACTCACGCTCATCGGAATCGAAATCGACATCGTCATCGAGAGCCAAACAAAAACACACTCGAAGATACATTCACATTGCTCGGTTTGTTATTGCCGGCTCAGATGATAGATAGATATATGTGTACAATATACCCCCAATATATATAAGTACCTACATTGTGGCTCTGGCTTGTTCAAATAATAGACATCAGATTAAAATTAGGGAAAACTCATGGCTGAAGAAAACAAGTAACTAACAACTACGAGCAATTCCCCGAATCGTGTCTAACCCAAGATGAAAATCTCTTATCTAATGAATTTTTATGGGCGTTCGTCATGTAAATAAAAATTCAACAAAACAACAGACGAGAGATGATAATTTTAGAGACAAGCTTTGGCTGGGCTTTGTTAATTTCAGGCTGGTGTTTTTTTTCCTGCCTCTGAGTTGCGGAAAAATTTGTAATTGAAAATGTTTTGCATGTTAACTGAACTGCGAAAAAATAACAAAACAGCGAAGACCTGAACGAAAACAATAAAAAACCTATAGGTATATATTTAAATGGAAATTTGTTCTGCTTACAATTTCTGTGGATGGGGTTTACCTCCTAACTCCCTCTCAAAAGTCAAAGTTCAGTGGTATTATATTTGACCGCTTGTTTGTGTGACTTTGGTCTTAATTTGTATAATGCATGCACCTAGGGAGCCGAAATTATCATTTCAACAACCGCAAGCGATTTGTGTCCACATGACGAAACAGCACAACAAAAGCTGTGAAATTGGTATGGGTAGTTCACTCTATATGCGAGTTTGTAGATGCCATTTCGCATTCAACTTACCCCTGCTTAAATGATGTTTAATTCACACGACACGGGTCCAATAAATTAAGTACTTCAGCGCACTTAACTTTCTCTTCCCTGCTCTATAAATCGCTCATCCTCAATGGCAATTAATTAATGTTTATTACCTCCTACGCCGCTCCAGAAATTACCCATTCTAATTAGTTTATTCGGGGCTAGGTCAATTTTATTTCTATTCGCTCACACAACCGACAAGTGACGTCAAACTGAGATAGAGCCAATTCATTTGCACCTTTTGAGAAAGTTAAGGTAGTAATGCCGCATTTCTCATTTTTTCACAATTATTTATTTATTCGTCGCTCATATCTCATTGAATTTCAAAGTGAATCGAAATGCTTGATGAATTATTTAAAGACCTGGGTGCAATCGTTATCTGCTCAACACGCTGTCCAAGTCAAACGCCCCTGAACTCATTAAATCTGTGGCCAAGACAGGTGTGTAAATGGCCAATCGATTGCCCTATCATAAAGGCATTCGAAAAGTGGAGCAGCCAAACAAACGCAAAAAAGCCATCAACACAAACTGGTAATGATAAGAAGATTGATAAGTTTGGTATGTTCTGTGGTCGCGATAAGAAAATGTGCAAAAGATATGCTTAAAGCTGACAAAGAATCTTTCGGCTGTGGGGAACTTAAAATGTCCTTCTTTAAAATTGAATGAATGAAGAGGAAATCCAAAAAAATATATTATTCTAAAAATGCATTCACAAAACCAACCATTCCTAAACCACTCTTTTTTTAACATTCCAATTAAGTTTAGGTTAATAAAAAAGCACTTATTAATGGTGGTTCAGAGATATTTATATATATCTGTTTTAAGAACCACTTCTTGATAGTTAGAAGACTTAAAATTTTTAAAAATAAACACGACAAGAAAGGAAGCTAGCTTCGGCCAGCCGAAGCTTATATACCCTTGCAGATAATTCCTATTAATGACTAATTTTCCGATCGTTCCTATGGCAGCTATATGATATAGTTGTTCGATATTGATAAAATTAAAATCGAAATTCGAAAACATTTAAAAAGACTCATATCCCAGAGTAGAAGAGAATACAATAAAATTCAACGAAGCAATAATTTATTTCCTATTATATTTCCATTAATTTTCCGATCGTTCCTATGGCAGCTATATGATATAGTCGTCCGATTTTGAAAAAAATTTATTTGAAATTCAGGATTACATAAAAAAGTGCATTTCCAAAAGTAGGAGGTTTTAGGTTCAAAAACACCCAAGATATAATTTTTTTTCATTTTTTTTCATTTTTTTTTCCGATTATTCCTATGGAAGCTATATGATATAGTTGTCCGATCCAGCTCGTTCCGACTTATATACTACCTGCAACAGAAAGAAGACTTTTGGGAAAGTTTTAGCCCGATAGCTTTAAAACTGAGAGACTAGTTTGCGTAGAAACAGACAGACGGACGGACAGACGGACAGACGGACAGACGGACAGACGGACAGAAGGACAGACGGACAGACGGACAGACGGACATGGCTAGATCGACTCGTCTAGTTATGCTGATCAAGAATATATATACTTTATGGGGTCGGAAACGTCTCCTTCACTGCGTTGCAAACTTCTGACTGAAATCATAATACCCTCTGCAAGGGTATAAATATTAGAATTTGTTTGAAAAATCCCCTTTATCTCAAAAACGCTGATCTATAAAGTCTAGTTTTATTATTTACCTAGGTTAAACCGTAAAATGGACGAGTTGAAGCTTCTAATCACACCATTATCATTCCCCAAGTCTAAAATTTTCCGAAATAAATCAAGTACTATCTCTAGTGATCACTTACCGACTGACGAGCGTCGACTGGATTCTCTTGGCGGGCGGCGATGTGGGCGTGGTGGGCGAGGTGGGCAACTTGGGCGCCTTGCCGGCACGGGGGGCGCTACCTCCCACTGACCCGGCGCCAACTGAGCCTTTATCCAGTGGCTGCCGTGTTGGCGGGGTCGCGTGTGGGGGCGGCGAGGGCGTGGCATTGACCTTGGAGCTGCTGCCGCTGCTGGTGCTGCTAATCGATCGCTTGGCCAAAAGCGATTTGGGCGGCACTTTGGGCGTGACCGAGGGCGAACGCCGGGCACTAGAACTACTCACACTCGGACTGGCGCGCGGACTCGAAACGGAAACGGAAACGGATGCCGAACCGGAAACGGAAACGGAACCCGAACCGGAAACAGGACTCGAACCCGTAGCCGGGCTCATGATCCGTGTGGTGGACACTTTCGACTTTACATCATTATAGTTTGTCTTGATCAGAGACTTATTACTGGCGATCTTATTCATCACGGCATCCCATTTGTTGGGCGTGTGCGCCTTGCGATTTAGCGGCGATTTGGGGGATTTCAGTGCTTTGGGCGATTTCAAAAGGCGCGATTTGGAAACGCCAGCGTTTTTGGTGGCCGATTTGCACGATTTGGGGGAGGCGATCGAAGAGCTCGAGGAAACGGAGCCGCGGAAATTCTCCACCGTGCAGAGAGACGACAGCGAAGCGTGCGGACGCGGCGAGGTGCTCTTCTGAACTGAGAGACCCGTCGTCGGCGGCGATCGTACCGCCGCGAAAGCTTCGTCGCCGCAAAAACTTCGGGCGCTGCCGCCGTCGACGCTGCAGTAGGAGGTGCGGTTGGAGAGCGACAGAGAGAGCGTCGTGTTGGCCGAGGAGGAAGAGAGACAGCTGCTGGGGGGGCGCTGCTGCGGGGCCAGCTGATTCTGCTGCTGCTGCTGCAGTTGGGTGGCAGTGGGAGCGGGCTGACCTTGACCTAGGGAGGGGGAGAGAGGGCATTAGCATCGAACATCAAAGGTATCGAGTATCATGGGTAGTCTAGAAAAATCATGTTCTATAACTAGACTAACTAACTAACTAACTAGATTAGCTTACTTTGATTCTACACAATTTATTGGTGTAAAATATTTAATAGAGAAATCTAATTATGATTCTTCCAAAAAATGTGTATTACAAATTTACCAAACAATTGTGAATGGATTTAATGGATGTAAATCTCTAATTTTCAATATCAAGTTTAGAAAACACAATTAAAACTTAATAATGTAATAGGTACATTATGGTTAAAATGAGATTGTTAGATTACCAACAATATTTCATATGCTTTCAGTACTTCTTACCTTTTCGCATGGTCTGCGTGGAGTCATCCGGCGATATGTCCACATCGACATCCACCTCCAGTTCCGGCTGCCTCATCTCCTCGTCGCAGCGGTTCTCCACATCGGTGAATATGCCCGACGACTCCATGCAGGAGTCCTCCATTTGGGGCACCGAGGCACTCGGCTGCATCATATCGGGCCCGTACAACTGGCCATCGATCACCTGGGCTCGTCGATCGCCGCGATGCAGGACATCGTCTGCATCGGATTCGGTGAAGAAATCTGAGTCTGTCATGGGATCCTGACGCCTCAGGGGCGCGGGATTCGGAGGCGGGAAGCTGGGCTGGCGACTCACCCGGCCGAGGTGGGGTCCATTGCTCGGCGAGTGATCACAGGCGCCCCGGGAAGCGGGTCGCGACATCTCACCATCGCCCTGGTAGCCCGTATCCAAGCTGGTCACACTGGTCACGCTGGTAATGAAGCTATTGCTCAGCTTCGAGTGCTGCGAGGTGTTCACCTGGTTCGCCTGCGACGCCTCCACCTGCTTGACAATCTCCGATTTAATTTCAATGGGATCCAGCGGCAGTTCCTCCGGCGAAGGCGTCTGTTCCATTCTCAGCTGCATGAGATTCGGATGGTGCATCCTAACCAGCTCCAGATTGTGCATCAGATTGTTGTGCGGCGAGTCGAGGAAGTCCTTCATCTGATCGGGCGTCAGAATGCCGAGGCTCTCGTCCAGATCGAAGGAGCTCTGCTTCTTCAGCAGCTGCTGCTGCAATTGCTGCAGTTGGGTGGAGGAGGAGAACGAGTTGTCCACCAGTTCGATGGAGCAATCCAGCGTTGTGTCCGGCAGATCCAGGCCGAAGCTGTAGCGCGTTCGTCCCCGACCCGAAGTGGAGGTCAGCGTGGCGTCCAGAGCTCCATTGCCGTCCATGGCCATGTCTCCATCCGGCGTTCGGGTGGGCAAAACCAGAGCACTTTGTGCTTGCTTCAGCAAAGGGGATAGCAGATGAACTGGCTGCGGAGTGGCCTGTCCCATGAGTCGCATTCCATGGGGCGTTGTGGTGGCCGACTGGGGCGACAGGCACAGCAGTGAGTGCTGGGGAACGGATCTGCGATGATGCCCCCTACTCGAGGCGCCTCTCTCCAGTTCCTGCGTGAGGTTCAACAGCTGTATGTGCCTCGGCGATTGCAGTCCACTGATGTCCAGCAATCTTTCGGTGTTCAGCGTCGAGTTCAATGGCAGCTTCATGTTGCTCTTATCGGGGGCCAAACTGACCAACGTCACGTCCAGCGTGTCGTCCGTTTCTTGGTCCAGTCTCGCGACATTTCCGGATCCCCTGGAACTCAGGATGTCCAAGCCGGATGGCATGGATATGTGTTCGAGCAGGGGCAACTGATCCATGCTCAGGGTCAAATTGGCTCCTTGGTGGATCACCTTCGTGTAGTCGCCGGGTTCGTTGACTATTGATCTGGTCAGATTTGTCCCGCGAGTTGACAAATTTTCACTGAGGTTTACTCCCCTATCGATGGACTTCGTAAGATTGAATCCAGCATCTACTTGTCCACCTTCTATGGTTTTTGTTGTATTTCGTGTTGTATCCATTGTTTTGGTGAGATTTACTCCTCTTTGATAGGTTTGAGTGCAATTCGCAGCTACCTCAAAGGTTTTACTTATACTAACTTCTCTATCAACAGAACTAGTGAGATTTCCAGCTCCCTCTAAGGTTTTCGTGATATTTCCAACTCCCTCTAAAGTTTTCGTGATATTTCCAACTCCCTCCACCACTTTGGTAAGGTTTCCTATGCCCGTTGAATTGGCTGATATAGTTCTGGTGCAATCCTTAGTCGGAATAACTGGCATGGTTCTACCCATTATTCCCGACGAGTTGGCCGAATGTGTGGCACTACTTTTCAAACTGACTGTCATCTCGTGAGTGGTGTCCAATGAGCAAAAGGTTTTCAACAACGTTTTCGATGAGCTTTGATTGGGTCTCATTATCTGAGTGATTTCTGTCGAGGGTGAACCAGCACCACCTTTTACAATTCTCGTGGCATCTTTGACCAGCACTTTGGTCTCATTCGAACCCACTGGGGAATCGAGATCCATATCCATGGTTCGTCCGAAGGTGGACAACCGCGTGCTCTCCAACTTAATGCGATCCGTTTGCTCCTCATCCTCGCAGACAAAGGTCTCCGATCTCAGGAGCGGCATTGGTGTGCTGCTGGTCAACTGATCGTTGGCCATCATCCCACGTTTGCCCACGGGAAGTGGAGTTACTGGCAGTGAGCTCGTCATCTCGGATGGACTGGACACCACAGCTGTCGATGCCTTGGGACTGAAGTACTTCTTCAGGACGGTGGAGGTCCTCTTGCTGAGCAGACTGACTGCATTGTTTATCCGCTCTCCGCTGGCGCTCTTCTTCAGACTGCTGCCCAAATCCCGCAGAGCGGCTGAAGATGGGGCATAGGAGCTGGCCGGACGCGGCTTGGCAGGAACGCTGGGTGCTCGGAAAATCTGCGTGGCCTTGGGAGCACTCGTCGGTGGTCGAATGTGCTGGGTGGTGTTGCTACTGGTGGTGATGCTACTGGTGGTGGTTTTATTGGTGGAGCTGCTGGCCAGGCCAAAGGAACTCGGCTTCGGAAGCCGCGAGACGCCATCCAGGCGGGGAATGCGCGTTGTGGAAGGATCCTGCAAATGAAAACGAAAACACAGAGCATGTAATTAAGTTCAAAAGTCAGAAAAGATGCTCTCTGTACACAAATTACACCAGATGGTGTGCTCCCAATCCTCTGGTTTTCCCATTACCACGATTTTTCATGACCTCGGCAAAGTACACCATAAAAAAGGGATTTATCGTTTAATATTTTCGAAATGTACTAATATTTATGATATTTTTAGATATTTAATATGGCTTAATTCGTACAGTACAATCTTAGAAAGGTATTTTTTATGCCTTGAAGAAGGTTTATGTACTCATTTACTGGATGGTTTCTTTTGGTGTAAACTTCGCTGTCGCTTTGGCGCCACATAGATCCTTTTAGCAATCCGCATCCTGCACGTGCTCAGACATTTTGGCAGTGGCCAATGTGGTGCAAAGTAGTTCAGTGGGGCGTTTCCACTTGGCACCAGTTCAACGCACTTTAAAGCAGCAACAGAAACAGGGTTGATATTCCCCCAAATTCCCTTTATGCTTCTGCTGATGTCACCGAAATTTCCGCAGCTCCCTTTTCAGGGGAGTATATTTCTTTTTTTTACCATTTTCAACCCCTCAGAGCTAATTGCAGTTTAATCAAATCAGGGGGAGCAACGACTTCAGGAAAAGACGGTATAACACTGCTGAACTGAAAGCTTGTGGCAGGGTGAAAAGCGCAGTGGCGTCTCAGCCATAATGGGTTTATAGCCTTACAGGGGGACATTATCACTCAGCCGGCTAATTATGCACGTACATGGACAAAAAAGGGGTAGGAGATTACAAACGAAAGGGTAAAACCGTGTGCTACGTAGGAGATAAGCAAGGTGCTGAAGAAATGTTAGCTATAAAAGACTTCACATTTTGATTACAGGATTAACCTTAATTTTCAGCCTTTAAGGTAATGCCACATTGGCATTATATTCTATTGAAAGCTATACACATTTAATTAGGGGCTGAGGCTAAAAACGGAATATTCCACCACAGAATTAATTAAGTCGAAATAGTAAAAAGTTTTTACTAAAAACCATAAATATATTGAAAAACTCGTTATGCTTCATTTATAAGTCATTTTAGATTTGTAAATTTCTTTGGGAGCATAGAAAAATCGAAGGGCATTTAAATAGATATAATAGAGAACCCATTTCAAATTGGCCCTAAGAATGATCCTAGAATCGGGTAAGGCATGTGTGCTTCTTAGAGCCCGTTTACCCCTTGGCTTTAATCACCTAAAAAGGATGTCGGCTGTTCAACTCTTTCACGCGGGATCCTCGATGCGAAATTCCGCAGGTGTGGCCACAAATCAGCTTCCCATTAAAAAATATCAGGACTATAAGTTCTCATCTCAGAATATGGATTGGATGACTCAAGGAGGTTCCTTTAAAAGGAGCTACAGTACCGAATCGGCTTCTACGGAGACCGCAACCAGTGTCAAATTGAGTAAAAGGGAGCAGCTGAAGCGGGCATTCAAGGAGTATGGAGCCACAATTATCGCCTTTCACGTGGGCATATCGGTGATTTCCCTTGGCGGTTTCTATTTACTCGTTTCCAGTGGAATAAACCCGATGCCCGTACTGGAATTCCTGGGAATAGGCTCATCGGCGATTGCCGAAAAAGTGGCCACTGGAAGCACCTTTGTCGTGGCCTTTGCCGTTCACAAGGTCTTTGCTCCAGCCAGAATTAGCATTACACTGGGTACCACACCATTTATAGTGCGCTATTTAAGATCCAAAGGACTCCTAAAGCCAAAAACTGGAAGTAACTAGAGATCTAGCATTATTTTCTATCTTTCTTTGCGCATTCTTTTTTTGACTGTTTGAAGGCTAATAAAAATCTAAAAAGTATAAATATTATAAAAATGTTAATATTTTCTAATGCTTTATTTCTTACTGGAGTTAGGAACTTAAGGAGTCATTTGAGTATTCCCTTTTATATCCGCTCCATATCATCGACACCATCAGAACCATCAAAAGTTGGTTTAATGTGCTAAATGCTTGCCAAACAATATCCGACCGCCAACTTTGCCAACGTTTAGACTGACAAGGCAAAGTTTCTTCATCTTCATCTTCCGATCTGTTCTGTGTTCTCTGTTTTTTTTAGGGTCCTACTGAGGCCAAATTTGCTGCATGCCACACAATATGAAATGCACTCGATGGCAGTTTACACAGGCCGACTTAATCGAAAATGCAATTTCAACAGACAAGTTAAACAAGCGCCGCCTGCGTCTCGAACTTTTTGGGATTTCGTGGAGAGGGATGTGGAAGTAAAATCTACAATGTGGCTGCCACAACCGCTGTCCTTGAACTTTTTCGCGTGAAAGTTTGCGCCCGAGAACCCCAACCGAAAAGCGATTGTTATCAAGTGCAAAATGCACAAAAGTTTCCGCCCAAAAAGGTGGAGGGCCCCTGTCCCTCCATAAAAAACTGCTCCTTTCTCAGCTGAGTTCGCCATATGTGGCCATAATTATTCGAATATGGCACGATAACCAAAACTGTGGAGCGGGAGCAGCTGCTTCTGGGAAATTAAATGTTATCGATAACCGCGCCTGGGGAATTTGCATAATGGCCTTTTGGCAGTGCAATATGAGCTGTGTCCTTGGGGGCATTCGTGTGCAGGATAATGAAGCAAACATTCCCGATTAAGCGGTAAATTATGGGGCTTACTTGACCGGCAATTCAAGCGAAAGCAATTAAATGCGAATTGTGTGGGAAGTTCTTTTTCAGGCTTGAAATATTTCGTGTTATCGATATTATAGTTTAAGGATATCTTATCTAAGGATACTTTATTATTATTTATTATCAAATGTTATTTAAGATTTATTTGATTACCTTTACCTTTATTATTTTCTGTGTTCTTTAAATTGTTATTTTAACTTCTCACTAGACTTTAACAGTCTTTATAAACTTTTAAAATTCTATAATAAACCGTCTTGTGCACAAGAAAAATGGAGTATCAATCGACTCGATGCACCAAATATTTGTCACAACAATGTTTGTGGTTTTACTCGCGAGGACAAAAGGATATGACGCCAAAAAAAGGACCCGCATCGGTTGAAACACAAATAAATACTGTCACAGCAAAGCGACAGAAGTCGACTGAATGCCGGCAGTAAAAATCGAGGAATCCGGGGAATCGGGGGTGGAATCCAGTAGACCTGCCACCACCACATCGAGTGGAAGGACCGCCACCACCAGCTGCATGTGGGTTAAGCGCAAACGCATGTCCTGTAGTCATGACAAGGCGGAAAGGCGGAAGAGCGGAGCGGAACCGAATAAAAATTTATCGATTTCCCTGCAAGAATTATAATATATAGCCATCCGCCCCACCCCCCTTGGCCCGCCATAAAACTTCATTTTTTTATCGATATTAATAGCGTCTAACGAAAGGGGCCAGATTTCCAGCGAATAGTGCATAAAATCCACAAGAATCGTGGGTGTGTGATGTCTGTGTTTGTGTTCCTAGCTTTATGCATGAATAATTTGCATAGCCAACTTAGGGCCCCTTTTGGCCATACCATACCAACGCCACCCTTCAATCAATAGCGATTGTCGAGGTTATGAAAAGGCAAGTGAAGTGCGCCAAAGAAAAGGGAAAAATAATGCTGAAATGGTTTAACATTGATTGAACGATTTCTCCGCTTCTCAATCGATTGGAAGGAAAACATTTTCTGAACAGCCTTGGTTGTGTTTTTCGCATTTGCATTTGATATGCATATTAGAAGTCAAGACAACCCAATAAATAATGTTTGAATAAATATAAAATGAAATTTATTTATTAAAAAGTTCGTAACAAGAATTTATCTAAAATATTAACAGAAAAATCTTCTTGAAAACGGTCACACTTTTTTTTAAATTATGGGACTTTGGTATAAATTAAGTTGTATATAAACCCATTCATTTTAGATGACTATAGTCATAACTTTTTAAGCACACACTTTTATCAATGTAAACATTTGTACACTTTATTTTCTGCTTACTCATATGCGGAATATTAGCAAAATGTTATCCTTAGGAAACTAAAACTCCAGCCCACATGTATGGCTTCCTAAAACCCTTTCCCTCTTAGACAGACAGACTACCCTGATGACTTCTTACCATCCACCTACCATACATATATACCATCCCGTCTCGAGCAGCTCAATCAACTTAGTGGAAATAAAGTTTCCCTGGTTATTTTACAACGGGAGGCACAAAAAAAACATTTTCACAAGCCATTAGCTCGTATCCCATCAGGAGCACTAAGCGGTTTATCTCGTGCAGGGAAAGCAGTCTACAAGGACTGCAGCAACAGCAAGGAAACAAGGACGAGAGTGGCAAGTATTTGCAATTAGATGGGAAAACCCGGTCCAATATACTTTGCATACTTTGCTGAGCAATAAAATAAAGAAACATTGCGCATCTGCAGGCCATTTTGGTAGCATACTTTAATGGCTGTGCCAATAAATCGCCAAAAAGTCTCTGCTGCGAAATAACATTTTTAATATCTCCGGCAATGTGTGACACATGCTGCGACTTGTTCTAGACCATCATTTGTTGTTTATGATTTTCTCCCAGATTTTTCCACAGACGCCTGCTGCAGGCGTGCGTAAAATTAAATCATTTTTATAGACCCATTCTCGTTCCTCCGCTGTCAGCCAGACAATTAATGTTCCTGTCCAGCAACGTATCTATATATTTCACACTAGACAGTGTCCTTCTGTATCCGGCGACTCGGATCAAATTTATGTGCATCTTGACTAGTTTTAAGTGGCAGCAGTTAAGTCAGAGAGAAAAGAAATTACCTAGATTTAAAGTTGCAAATCGGCCGAGTTGAACGAGTAGATATATAGCATACTGCCAGGCTTTGATTAAAAAGGCCCCGGGGAACGAAAACTCTTAGCTGGCAGAAAGGTCAAAACAAAGGAAATACGAGTAGGTAGGAAGAAAAGCCCGCAGTTTTCCATTTTAATTTGTTTTGTGTAAACACTGCGAGGAGAAAGGAGCATTAGCATTTCGCAAGTGTTGTTTAAGCTTGTTTCCTACGATTGCTGTAAAGTAATTTTCATGATGTGTTTGCCTTTGAGTTTACGACTTATTTAATGTTGTAATTAAGTTCTGACGACATCAAGCTCTAATTAATGCGCCTCTGAGGAGAATCACACGTGGCTAAGCTGCTTAAAATTTGGAAGACTTAACAGGCATTCAGTAAAAGGATTAAAGTTGGATTATACCTAGAGATGGAATTGTCTGGGCATTGAAAAATAAATTTTAAAGACTTTGATTTATGTTACAAAAGAATGAATATATATTCTTTTTAAAAGCTAGCAATCCTTGTTTAAAAATTCAATAATTATTCCAATTCCTAAGCCATTAAAATTAATTTTTTTCGACAAAGATTCTATTGAAACAAAATGTAACATAGTTTTCTAATCGATTTATTATTTGTCCTTGCCTTTAAATAAATAATTTAAATTTATATGAATTTTCTACAATTCTTCCAAGTAGACAAGTTAACTTATGTTAAGTACACACAATTCCAATACCTCTCTTTGCTACATTTTCAACCCGAAAGGAGCAACTGAAATGGTCTAAGAAATATGCTTCTATTTGGTATGTAACAAGCATTTGGGCATAATTTATTATGCTCCAGGGAAGCAGAACAGAAAACAGACCGAAAGGAAGGACAATCCGAAGACGACGACATTTATCAAGTGTGCAACTCGGTATCCACTTGAATATACTATGAATTCCTTCGTTTTCTTTGGCATTGCAACTTTTGGGAGCAACGCAAATTTAAAATGTAAATCGCTTGCTGCAACACGAGTTGTTATGCCCCACGGCCTTTCTATGGTGCATTCATTCTCCGTTTTCCGTTCTCGGTTCTCCCATCTTCATCAACATTTCCAGCTGCCTTCGTGCCTTCATTTTCGTCCCCAATCAATTTTGTAAATTGCAATTGCGATTGATTTGAAAGCATGTTGTTTGCCTCACCTTCTTTCCACCTCTGCTACTTGTATGCATTTTGAATAAGATGAGAAATATTATCGGACTGTTGCCTCGGCCGCTGTTGAACAGGTGCAACACGGCGTATGCGCAATTTGTTGTGGTCAATGGATGTTAGGGGGGTCTGGGTTGTGGAAAAGCCAAGAAGAAGCTCTTCGGTTAATGGAATTGCAGCCATATGAGCTGGAAACCAGACCAACAACAGATCAATCAAGGTCAGAAGCTCATGCAATTTAATCTTCACAAGTCCTCAAAGGGTTTAAAATTTGCTTCATTTATTTTCAAACTTCAGCGTTGATAATTTAGTAATTTTTATAAGCTTAATAAAATTAAAAAAAAAAAATATTTCAATACACCAATATATTTCTCTAAATCTCTAATTTCTCTATTAAACCCAAACCCATTATATCCGCATTATTGTTTAATCCCCCATTATTGCAATATATTCTCCAGGCCTGCAGATATGTATTCTGAATCTACCATTCCACATAATTGCTCATAGAATGCGGCAAAAAATTTAGCAATTGCAAATGGCATTTTGCGAAAGAATCGTTGACAATAATGAAGCTGATGAACATTTTGTGGTTGTGTTTATTTTCATTGTTGTTGCGTTAGTTATTCTGCCATCGGTTGGGGTGCATTTAGGCCAGTCCGAAAGTGTTTGCGTCATTGTTTAGTTTTAGTTCTCTGCGGTTGCCTGAAATTGTCGTAATGCATTTACGGACATCGCACACACATGTGGCCCGAGTGCGGTTTTGTAGCTGGAAACGTTGACTGTGTAGTGTAAACAAGATTTTAAACCCACTTGGGTTTCTTTTGGGGGTCCAAAATGTGTGGGCAGTCATAATTTTGTTTTCTGATGGTAAAAGGAAGCCAGGGCAAAAGCCAATGTGCGAAAAGTATTGAAATTATTTTATCCATTTTCTTTAAAAATTAAATTTAAATATTAATATACATTTTTCTATATTTTCCTATTTTTAAAAATTTTAAATTTTTCTCTCTTTCAAAAAGGTTTTGGTGTTTTTTATTAAATGTTGTTTAGTTGCATTTTCTGGCACCTATAAATTAGCCCGTTTTGACAATATTAGCCCTCTCATAACTCGTTACTCATACGCCACGTGGTCACGATTTCGCCTAAGCTCTACGTAGCTGCATTCGCTGCACTTTGGGTTTACGTTTTGCTATTTTTCCCCAGTACTCGTTAGCCTTGTCTAGTGCCAAAATAAAATGACAATGTTTTCCCAGCGCGCAGAATTCAAATCGTAAATCATTTTCTTTCTTTATTCTGGGTGTTGGCGAAGGTAAACAATGTCACATAAGAGCCCGCAGTTGTCTGTCAGCAGAGAAAAAGAGAAATATATGAGAGAACTGGGCGGAGGGAAAGGGACAGACTGTTAGATATAGCTACTCAAGTTTCTGTTGCCCCGAACTTTGACAGTTACATGCGCTGCACCATTGCAGAATGACAAACGAAAGGCAAAAAAAATTGCAGAGTTGCACAAAAATTATATCAGTCACATTCCAGTTTTCGCTTTCGCAAAAAAACTACAGATTTCCAAAAATGTGTATTTGAGATTATAATAAGTTTTTCAGTTTATTACAAAAATGAATACTATAAATTTGGGTTTGTGAAATCTGAAAAATGCCAGAACTATCTTTTTTATTACGATTCCTCTTTGGCGTTCTCGCACTTTCCCCCCAAACTTTCTGCGAATGTGTGTGTCAGTCTGACTTTTCTTTTTCGTCTCCGTTCGTGACAGCTTGTTTTTTTGGGGGCGTGGAAGGGGGCGTAAAGGGTTGGGGATTTGGGTCAACTATCGACTGCAATTTGAGCCTTTCAAACTGTCACCGACACAAAACGAAGGGCTCAGCTAAAAAAAAAGCAGCCAGAGTAAAAGTTGCGGAAAGTGTGACAGCAACTCATTGCAGATGGACATTTGCCGGGTCTGCTGGGAATCCCCTCAAGTGCTCGGGAAATTTGATTTCAATTTCCATATGATTTTGATTTGAGCAAAGGAGTGAGCCAAGTCTGCTGAAATTTATGCAAATGAGAAATAGTTTTTCCCTTGCAAACGAAATGCCTTCTCCTTGTGGCCTTTTTCTTATGAATTATTGCCCAGTGATTGCAAATCAAATGATTTGAAAACCTTCTTGACTTACAAGTCTTTCCTCTGTAATATTTAAAGTGTTTTAAAGCAGATAAAATTAAATATTTTAACTGATTGAAAATGTAATATCTTGGATAACTTTTTAACTGATTTATTTATTATTATTAAGTACAAATATTTAATTACAATTATTTTTCTTAATATTTATAGATCCAGAGAGCTTGCTTTTGGTAAAACTAACTTTCGATAATTCCTGAAATTGTTTACCAAAAACTCAGAAACTTGAGAAAATTGCGAAAACATAGTTATTAATTTTTTTGCTGTTTCATCGACGCGTTGTTTGTGCAACTTTGTAATTTGCACTTGACTGCAGTGAAATCGGTAAATTCTGCTAGACAAAAAATATTGATGATTTTTTCTCTTTTCTTTCTCAGTTTGCCGCATTGCAAATTCAGTTCACATAGTTTTCACTTTGAACTTTTGGTTGAGAAAACTTTCCCAGCGATGCAGTTGCCTCTGGCTAGTGGGGAAAATAAATGTACATCTTGACTTTTGACCTACGCCAAAGTTGGCAGATCGACCCAACAACTTTGTGGCTAGGGATAATCCGCGCTTATCTGAACAGCATTAATTGCATTAAAATTCCGAAAGTTAAGCCTTGGAATTTAATCAAGTTAATATGCCATTCAAGTGATTTCACATATGTTGAAGCGCATAAAAAACATTTTCTCGGTTTATAGGATTTCTATTTGTTGTAGCATTTTATTTAGCCCATGGCATCTGCTTTGCATACTTTTTCGAAGGTCGCCAGGATATCTGTCTGTGTTTGAGTACAGGATGCAGGATGTGCGCTGGTCTTGGTGCACACACACATTTAGAAGCAGTCAAACGCTTTGTAAACCTTTCATCTTGCTACCTTGCTTTGGTTTGCTCTTTGTCCTTCCCCCTTCTGCCCATCCTTCACCCACATCCTGCCCTGCTTCTTTTCAATTATGCTGCTCGAATGAAGCGAAGGGAAGGGACAGCAAAGGAAAGAAAGCACAAGGACGAAGGTCATGCGAGACGCTCGCAAAAGTATGCTACATGTTTAATGACTGACGGAAAATCTTTTAGGACGTCTGCAAAGAACAGATTTTAGATGATTGTGCCAGTCAAATAGGAAATAATCATAAAACTACATAATCCAAATAAAACTAAAAACAAATCCCTTTTGGTAATTTACTATGTATTGTAGATTTATTGTCTTGAATACTAATTATTATTAAAAATTAAAACTTTAACAATCATTAATCATTAAAAAACAACGTGCTAATTAAATACTTCATCATTGATATTGTATAAAATTTTAACGAGGTGATAAAGTCACATTAAAATTAATGCGGAAGTGCATTCGTCCTTTTCCGTTCCAAGGGCAGTCAAATTAAGCATTTATTTTGCGGTGATGTCACCAGCTTAATCACTCTGAACTCCACGCCGAGTTGACTAACCTCGAATTGTGCTACATTTTCCTTTTTTCTTCCATCATACACACATTTTGTCGTGTAATTTGCAGGCCCAGTCTATTAAATGCAGTGCAACCAAGTTGTGTCAGCACCTCAGGTGTGTGGAGCTTTCACACACAACACACCTCGGCATACACATACACACGGATATACAATTTATAAACATTTGTTGTGGCGGCCAACGTGGCGTATGAAATGTGATGTGTTACACAAGCGCCACCTGGCGTGCAAGTCATTAAGTGAGCTTGTTTTTGTGCTGATTTTTCTCGTTGTTTTTTTTTTAGGGGGAGAGAGGCCATAAAAGCGCCGTGTGCCACGCACACAAGCACACATAATTATAATGAGCATTAAAACGGACGCCTGTGGCCTAACCCTTAGTTTGTCTTGGGTCCCCAACATGCCCCGCCCCTCTTAACCCCCACACTGTCCATCTTATTTTGCCACCTCTGAGTGTTTTACGGCGCAACTGGTGAGAAGTAGTCAGCGAGCATAATATTTAACCCGGAATTCCTAGCTAAACGCACTGAAAGTCTGCCAGAGACAATCTCGACTCCCAGTGGCGAAATTCATTTTCTTGTCGCTTACATGGCATTTAAAACAATGGATGTTCTGCCAAGACCCTGAAGTATACTTAAGAAAGGTAGCGAAAAATATCAAAGGTAGAAGGTAGAGAAACATATAAATTGCAACACTGATAACAATTATTTAATTGAATCACCAGGGATTTGAAATCACTTTTAAAGGTGTCTAAAAGTAGGCAACAACATATTGCGAAGACTTTAAATATTTTATAGCATTCTGCTCCCTTTAAATTAATACTTCAAGTAAGCGTTATTATATTCCATTAAAGGATTCTTAAAATTCAGTTTTAAACTTTAAGCTCCTTATTGTTCCGTGCCAAGCTTATATTTTTTTCTAATTATAAACAGAAACTGATATAATTAAGGCTTAGTACCTACCCACATCAAAATAATCCCTTCATTCAGGACGAAAGCCCCCGAACTTTTTGTACACTTTAGACGGACTCTCCGCTTTCGGTTATTTGAGGAAAAACGCAGTTCGTAACCTCGGCTAGGGAAAATGAACGCCACACAACGACCGCATTTATGTGCTTGTATTTTGTTAGCGACTGCGGTGACTTGGAGCCGCTTTTCCACTATTTCCCCCCCTCAACTTTTCCTGGCCGGGTATTTCCGTAATTTTAGACGCTTTCGTCTTTTATTTGCGCCTTTTGCTCGTTCATATTTTATGTTGGCATCGCGTGCTCGGTTGTTGTAGTGGCTCTACTACTATTGTTGCTACTACTGTGGTTTCTCCCCCACTCGCTGTTCTTGCTTTTAACGCTTGTTGCTATTGTCGTAGTTATATACATGGGAGTTAAATTGGGTTAGTAAGTTCTGTTTCCATTGTTTTCCCTTCGGTCCTCCGTTGCTTTTTCCTTTTTCTCAGCCTTTCGTTCGGGGAAAACAACAAAAAATAGGAAAACAATTGGCTTTCAGCAAGTGCAAATTTTCAGCAAGGGATTTGCATTCTGTGTATTATGATTTATGAATGTTTCACTAACGGAAGCTTTCAATTTGCATGAATTGGCAAGATGGAAGGGATTTGAAAGGATATGGGAAAAATGAAAAACATTCTTTTAATAGCAGGCAATTAAAGGCATTTTATATTAATTTAAACCCTGATTTTCAGCATAATAATAATTATTTGCGTAGCTCTTTCACCACCCACGACTACGTTTACTTAACTTAAAATGCCATGGATTGCATAACCAATTACTCCTTCTAACTGACAGATCATGCCACAAGTTAATTGGTTTATATCCTCGCAGAGTGGTGAAATAATTTACACACATGGCGAGGACTCAGGTCCCATGTCATCCTTCGTCGGCAAAGCTGATTTGAAACAAATTAACCGCACATGGCAGGAACCACAGGAATCCAGGAGAAGTACAGACACATCGGGGGATTTGAGTGCACGGCATGGTTAGCTGGCAATTTCCCAGTGCAGGCAGCAAATCGAAATGCGATTCACCTATCCGTGTGTGTCCGTATCTGAAAATGTGTGGCCGCAAGACACGCTCCATATATATCTGGCCCTATGTCTTTCACCCTAACACTATCTCTTTCTAGCAGCTTAGTTGCTCATTTCAACACAGATACACAAAGAGAAAATGTATACTTTTTTAAAGCAATCTCTAAAAAATGGTTCTACATTAAAAAACCTTTGAAAAAGTGTGAAGAACCTGTTCAAATTCCTTATTATTTAAAATAAATTGGTACTTTAGGATGATAAAAAACCTTATAGAAAACATGACTTAAAATTTTGGAGTAATTCTTAATTCTATAGGTACCTATATTGTATATATCATCTTTATCTTTAAAATTTCGGTTTTTTTTCAGTGCCTTGGATACTGAACACTTTCTGCCTTGGCCCGATGACAGGCGCTTAATTTTCAATTACAGACACATAAAGTGCGAGAAGCGGGCTAAATCGTCCAACCACCCAGTCCAGATCCGCCCAACAACCCAGCTATAATGCCATCATGTGGTCAGGTGCACCACCCAGACGTACACATTTGTACAACCATGAAAAGTTACACGGTTTTTACACCTTTCAGCGCATTCGTTTTTTATTTAATTTGGCGCCCATCAGATCAAATATGTACTCGGATGTGAAATAATAGTGAATCAGGGCAGTCAGAAAAGAAGTAAAGGGAAAATGCGGTATGGCATGTGGTTAAATTTAAAAATATTTTGGTATAAGGGGAGTCGGCTTTCCTAAAAATAATTTCTAGTAATTTTACTGACATGTTAAAACACTAAAAAAAAATTAAAAAGCTCGTCAATTCTTACACAGTCTCCTTTTAAAGACCTAACCATTGGGAATTCAACTTTATCCCCCCTCAACTTGAATCTTTTATGAACACACGCCTGTCTAATCGGTTTTCACCCGCACACCTTTCCGGAAATTTCCAGCGCCACTCCTCCTTTTAACCCATATAAAATTCAATTATTATCTGCGACTTTCATGTTCAGCGGGCACAGTTAAAAAATACAACCAGAAAAAGACTGAAATAACAACTTTTTTATCAATCCGCATACATGGGAGCCCCCAAAGACGATTCTATATCCAACTGGCATGTTTTTACCTCGCCGTCTGTTTTCATTTCATTTAATCGAATATTTTTTGATTGCATTTTCACACGGTTTATGCTGATTGCACTTTTAGAACCCACTGGAACTACAATTAATTCAAATTGCTGCCATAAAATGAGTGTGCGTGTTAATATTTAATTAAACCGAAAAGTATTTGCCCATTTAAAACGATTTCGTCGCCATATTTGTGTAATTAAAACGTTAAGCAAATTTGCATAGCACACAAGACTGGGGCCACAAATTTATTGTGGACATCGGTATCTTCCATCTACTTTTATCCATTTGCCATTCCTCAAGCTGTCCAAAGAAATTTGCCAAGACACAAGTCAAGGAAACAAAACACAAAAGTTGGCAGGAAATCGCAACTCTGCACAAAAAACAAACAAGGGAAAGAAATTGTAAAATTCTATAAAGGGAAGCAAAAACTCCATAAATTTATGGAGTCTAGAATGTTAGGCAAAACGGAAAATTTAGAAACCCATCTACATGACCACAAGTTGCCCTACAAAAGGTTCAAAATAAAACAATAAGGAAATTGTAAATGTATTGTAATATTAAACTATTTATTTTATTTATAAAGGTGTCTAAAAGTATGCAGTGAAAAAACATCGTGTTTTAAAACTATCTAACTTTCTGATTTTATAATTAAAAATCCTAGTTATCCCTTGATAATTTGAGCAGATAATATTTTTTAATTAGATCATTTCCAATTCCATTGAGTTAAATTTCTTAAGAAACCAAGTTTCATCCGATATCCCTGCAGCCTTGACAACCCCATTCAGGGTATCCCCGAGGCTTAGTGAACCTATTCATTCTGGCTAAATTTGCCCAATGCTAATATACCATTTGTCAGGCCATTTAATGGTCTCCGGGTTGGAAAGGACACGACTCGCTGTCTGGGGT
Organism: Drosophila prostipennis; assembly: GCA_037075205.1. Classification (NCBI taxonomy): domain Eukaryota; kingdom Metazoa; phylum Arthropoda; class Insecta; order Diptera; family Drosophilidae; genus Drosophila; species Drosophila prostipennis. The sequence goes on along the minus strand of JBAMCJ010002255.1, from coordinate 695,061 downwards.
CAGCCCCAATGTTGTTCCATGGGTTTTTATCTGCCCCCCCCCTTTTTATTTATGCACCCGCTTGCAATCCAACCACTTCAACCCCACGAGTTTCTGCTTTTTGTGCAACTTAATTAAATTAGTAGTAGTGGTGGGAAAAAAAGTTCAGCGTATAGAATACCGCATTAGACAATTGGCTGGCATCCTAAAAGAGTCTAGAACATTTATCAAATGTCTCTACATTTTTTGCAATCATTTCCTGTATCTTTTTTTATTTATTTATATAGAGGACTCATCTATCAAAATGCAATCAAATCACCTTGAACCCCGGAGCTGAGTGATTAAATAGGAATTTGTCAGGGGCAGCTGCTGCTACTGAGCCCCAAAAGCGCAAACACTATTAATTTTGGCACAACAATGGGTGGATGAAGGATATATCTCTGCATCCCCTCTCCACAGGACCCGTCACTCTCGTTTTATCGACTAAGCCGCACATGTGCGGCGTTTTCGCCCGAAAACTTGGCCAGGCACGTTAAAATTTAAGCCCATTTGACATTTTGGCAGCGGTTGCACTTTGGGAAAAAGAAACTAATTTAACAATAAAAAACGAATACTAAATAAATATTTTAAATGTTTATTGCATGATTTCTGATTTCTAAAACTACAAAAGCTGGTTTGCTATAAAAAATTCAACGTAATAAATCAGACTCTAAATATATACACCCATCTCAAGTTAATATTCTAATATATAGGGGTAACCTCTCTTTTTCCAAAACACATCTGAATTTTTCGAGTGTAGCAATAGCATCCGAGGAAAGGAAAACTGCAACGACGTCAGTGCCTGTATGCATGTCTATGTCTCCGTCTCCTGTCTATATGTATGTATTTTTGTGTGCATTGTCGTGTCGTGGCCATGAATATTTAATGAAATTAGCTTAGGAATCTTACAACATTTTGCGGCGTTTTCACTGCCACATAGGCGACCCACGTGTTTGGCCTGAAATTCCAAATGGTGGATGAGAAAAAGTCCGAGGGAAATAGAGGAAAACCACGTTGCATGCGACGCCCACAAATATGCAAGGATAATGACGCTGGAGAGCTTCCAGGCGAAGGATAAGACACATTTCAGTGCAGTTAATTTACCCATTTTCTATTCACAATTTATTACATGTCATATGCAGCAGAAAGAAACCTAATTAAGCTGCAGTTGGTTTGAGATGTTTTATCTCTGCCTAACTTTTTCCATTTACCATTGGGAAATAAACTTTTCTACTTAAGCATATTTCGATAATATTTTAGTTAAGCTCTGAAAATACGACATTTAACATTTATATTTGTATTAGCTTGTTGAAAATATTGACTGCAAAACAAGAAAAAATAATTATTTAATACAGACATATTAACCAAATATATTTTAATAAAAAAAATTCAGTTTTTTCATTGAAAAGTAATTACAGATAAAACAGTATATTTAGCTTTTTGCAATAATTAATAAGCGCTTTCCCCCAAACTGCGAAACTTTGTTAATTAACAAATTTGCAATTACCCAGCAGAACAAACAAAACCGAAAACGATGATGCTGCGAATTAGCATAGATTATATCGGTCTGGGAATTACCTGTTTGCTTATTACGCATAAATAGCAAAGTGAATTCACATAGATGCATTTCAATATGTGGCCGGAAAGGAAAAGCGTTATCAATAAATTTTCATGCAGCAGAGGCAGCCATAAATAAATGGAAAATTGCGAAGCGAAATGGAGGCTGGAAGCCCTTTTCGGTGGCATGCAACGCATTTCGCGTTAAGTCAATACAGAAATGCCACCGCTACCAGCATAAATCATAAATGGCAAACGTATAGTGGATCAGCTGGTGGGGAATAGGGGGTCTGGGAAAATATATAGGAGGACGGCTAAGCTCTCCATATTGAAACAGATGCTACAAACTGAAAGTGTTCGATGGCAAAAATGTTACTCCCATAGTGGAAGCCATTACAGGAGAAAATAACTATGTATAGAAAAGGACTAAGCCCACAGCAAATTTTACAATTCTTTATTATTTCTGAAAACATTAAATATTTAAAAAAATAAAATATTTCAATTTTTTAAATTTACTCTCTTTACAATCATTTAGAATTAAATAAATCATACGTAAAAATAATCACTCTTGAATCTCTTAGCTCTCCATAAACGAATTTTCATGCTGTTTTTCTAGATATTTTCCGCATTAGTGGGGGGTACTACATACATATCTAAAAGTCTATACAAGAAAAATGCCTTCAACTTATTGTTAGTTTCGTCCTGTTATCCTTGCACTTGCAGGCAGCTCCTGCGGTTGCGCCTGCTGCTGTTGACACGAAAAAATGTATATATATAGGAGGTGCCCCCCTGTCGACAATTGTATGAAAGGAATATAATAATACTACAGGCTGCACATAATGATATAGGGGCCATGGCAAGAGGACAAAATGGATGAAAAGTGGGAGAAGAGTGGGCGGTAGAAACTCTGATGATGATTATGAGAATTTCGCGAAAAAAGACGAAAGGAACAACAACAACAAAAAAGCAAGAGTCATTGAAGGATACAAATATAGTATATACCTATATATATTTTGGCCATACCCTACCCAGACATTCGGGTAGGGTTTTGTCGTTGGGACGAAAAGTTTATTTTATTATTTTTTGATAAGAAAGATAAGAAAGTTCTGTTTTTATTTTTTTTTTTGGCAAAACAAATATTTAAAAACAGCTTTCACAAGATTTGTATTGTATTTTGGGGTAACCAATTGTCTATCATTGGATCTAGTCTCGAAAACTTATTTACCAGCCCTGAAAGGCCACTCAAGGACAAACTGCAGAATCCTGGTGAGCTAGTCTCCTATTCCTGAGCACATAATAATAGTTGTATCTTTGGAAACCCCAGCGCCTCAAGAAGCTCGATTGTAAAGTCTGAACTTGACTTGAGGACATTTGGCCGCATTTGGCGTGCAAATCAAAATTTCATAGCCGGCCAAGGAAGTGGGGAAAATAGGGGAAATGGTTGGGGAAAGGAGGAAAACTTTAAGATAGAGGAAAGTAATTTCATGTTGAGCGACAAGTGGCAAGGTAATTTATCAAGAGCAAAACAAACCTGTCACGAGCGAAAGTTCTTCAGGCAGACACGCGACATCGGTTGGGGTTTTTCAACCACCCATTGAACCACCCACCCCCACTCGAATAGCACACGTGGGTGGGTCATAAAAAATGTATTACCAAATTTGCTCGAGTTGCACATATCGACGTTGTGCCGCGAGCCAAAAACCTCAAGAAAAATGTGGCTCATTTCTCCCACTGACTTTTTTCCTGGCCACTGAGAAATGGCTTCACTGCTTCGCCGCTTTCCGGACGGAGCTTTAATCCCTTGATTGGGATTGAGGGCTCCTTGGCTTTTTACGGCCCTACATCGTAATAGCGTGCAGATTGGCCCATAAGCGGAATTTCTCTGGTTTTCCGGGCGGCGTGGGAGGAAAGTACTCGAGAAATTCACTCATTAGCCTGATGGACAGGATATTAAAGCGTTTTAAGAAAAATTGCTGTATTAAGTTGAAAAACAGTGAGTACATTAATGTAGAAGTCGTTTTTATTTATCAAAAGCGAACGGAAAAATATCTAAGAAGTACATTTGAATATTTAATATCTTAGATTTCAGATTTGCTATAACTTGCAATATTATATTACGTTTAATTTACACGAAATAACGTTGAAACTCTTAGGTCGGTTTTCGTGTCCGTTTGTTAAATTTAAAGTAGGGTTTAAACTTAGACAACGAATGGAAAATCAGAGTTTAAGAGTAGATTTGACATTTATTTTCCAACAGCACTTGTTCCCTCCTTTCCTTGTTTTTCTAACCTTAACGATTTTGTGTTCCCTTTACTGTCGTAAAGCCCCAAAAATCTCTTCGTTTCCCTTATTCCTGTTCTTCGACTTGAGTGTACCTTTTTGCCATAACTGTTTTTATGGCTCTACAAAATTTCAGTTCGAGTCCCGTTCAATTTTACACATCATAAAATATCGTGGGGAATCGATTCCATTCGCAATCCAAGGAAATCAATGCGAATCCACAGGACATGCATAATTTATACAAACGAGGGGACTATCCACCCACTCAATCCACCCAAAAGACTAGCCCAAAAGCCACCCACACACAAGCAATAAAATAAAAACCAAATTGACAAACATTTGCCGTGGGAAAGTACATACAGAAAAGTCGAAAAGGAGCCAGCAGCACCACCATCTGTTCATAAATAAATAATTTCGTAATAAAATTAAGAGCTGAGCTTTCCTACCTTTGCCATAATCGTTGTTTGCTGATAAGAAAATTCCCAGGTGAATCAAGCCGACGGCTTTGGTATAACTTTTGTTTTTCCCTTTTCTTAACCTTTTTCTTGGTCACAAAGAGTAAAGACGAAAAAACTTATTATGTTTTGTTATTAATTAACAGTAATTGGTTTTGCTGTTTGACTATTAGTTTTGGCTTTTATTTTGTCACTAATTACACTTTATTTTGGTTTTCGTAAATTGTAACGGTAAAACGAATACGCACACAGGCACAAGCACACGAACTTGACATAAAATAAACTTGATTTAATTTTTGGAATATTTTTAATATATCTTTTATTTGCTCACTGGCTTTGTTTTTTTTTTTAATTTTTTGCGATTTTTCAGCTCTTAGGCTGCTTTTTTAATTGTAAATTATTCGCGGATAAACTTTTTCCGCAGACACGTCCTACGAAAAGTTCGATCCGTTTTTCACCGCGACAAAAGAGTATTTAAGCGATTCCAATAAGACTAGAGCTGATACAAGAGTCGACTCTGCAATCGATTAATCGATATGAAAACAAGAAATTCATGGTTTATGGAGCTGCTAAAAATCAAGCTGAGGCTCGAACCCAAAATCATTTATATTGTTTAGTTTTTATTTTTAAATTAAAATATTAAATAGCGTCCCCCTACCGGAGTCAAATAACTTTTAAGCCCTGTTTTAACGTATAGTTTTAATACAATTAACTTTTTAAACCGCTCTTAAGAAAATTCGAACCAATTTTTGTTTCGACCAGCACAACTTTCAAGGAGGATAATTCAATATACGCCAATACATTCCATGTAACAATCCATTAATCCATTTTCTCTTCTCTCGCAATCATAAGTTTTACAATTAAAGCTTTTTTATTAACTAATTCCGTCGTTCGCTTTACAACAAAGATTTCGATCGATTTAACGAACTGGCACCCAACTCTCCAGAACTTGGCCGTAGGTCTTGCGATCTAGAAACAGAGAATGGGATTGGTAAAGGATTCTTCGCATTTGAGAACCCGGCATTGTAGACTTACCCTTCACGGGGAAATCGTCGGGATGCAGTTCAATGTAGTGCCGGAGGACAGCATCTCTTTTGGCCAGATAATCGGTCCTCTTTTGATCGAAATAGGTTCCTGCACCGACGCCCAGAACCCCAAAGGCAATATGTTTCTGGATGCCTGCAAATCATCGCGATTTCATTAGTTAAATTGGACAATAACAATGTTACGTCACATGGAACGGAGGCGAGTACTCACCGGAAAACACGGGTCTGCGGAAGCCCCAGTTAACGAAGATGGCCACGCCCACTCCGGCCAAGCCGCAGGCAAGCGGATTCCATATTGGACCCAAAAAGGAGGGCTGGCGGTTGCCCTTATTCGACAATAATTCCAGAGGATCGTTCACAGCGCTCATGTTGATAGAAAAAAACAATAGAGGTGGGCAACTAATACGAATTGAGATGACAACCTTCTTCGTGCCGCAGCTGCCAGCTATCGATGACTAATACGCGTTTCCTATCGATACCGGAGTATACGCAATAACGCAAAATGGTTTTGTTTTGTGAACAGCTGTTTTTTGTTTGATTCGTAAATGATTAGTGAAATTGTTTAATTGTTGAAAAATGGAGAGCGGATTGGATGAAACCGAGTTGTTGATAATCTCGGCAATAGAGCAGGACAGGTCAACCTTAATGAAATTCATGGATTTGGCCGGGATGTCGGCAACAACTTTTCAATACTTGGCAAAGGTTCCTCAAAAGGTATGTACTCTTCAAGGATTCTAATTATCGTTCAATAACTTATTCGTATTCAAATAGCCTCGTTTGGGATCATTTTGGGAGGAGGATGTTCCTGAAAGCTCAGGTGAATTCTTCAAAGAAAATTTCCGTTTGAAGCGAAGTGCGTTCAATGTCCTGGTTGAACGGCTTCCCAATCTGCGAGAGAAGGACTCTCCATACCGACTAGCAATCCCCTTGGAGAAGCAAATAGCGATTGCCCTATATACATTGGGATCCTCTTCGGATTTCATCACCATAGGTAATCTATTCGGTGTGTCCAGGGCCATGGTATGTCGGATACTGACTAAAGTTTGTCGTGAGGTTATCAAGCAACTTGCTGGCGACTACCTACCCCCAGATTTTCTAACCCAAGAGAAGATCACGGAAACGATCAAGGGATTTGAAACCATTGGGTTTCCTCAGTGCATCGGGGCAATGGGTAAGTCGGGCTTATTTATAAAAATCCCAATCTTTTTAATAAATTTCCTAACAGACGGCTGTCACATCGAGATAATTCCGAAATCTAAGAATGCAGGGGAATACCAAAATTGCAAAGGTTGGTACTCAACAATCCTTTTCGCCTTGGTGGACTATCGGTATGAAGTAGTATTTTATAAAAAAATTAAATTCAATAATTTATATTCTTAAAACAGTTACAGATTTTCTTACATAAGTGTTGGAAGCCCCGGTAGCAGTCACGACTCAAAGATATTTGAGAAATCCAATCTTAAACGTAAATTGCTCGAGTCGAATTTGGTTAAGAAAAATTCTAAATTTATCAACGGAGTTGAGGTCCCAATATTAACATTAGGAGACTCAGGATTCCGATTTTCCAGGAACGTCATGAAACCGTATCGCCTTTCCTGGCTTTCAACTCCAGAGCAAAAGGCCTTCAATTACCACCTCTCAAGGGTACGACGGGTAGTCGAAAACGCCTTCGTTCACCTTAAGGCACGATTTCAAAGAATCAGAAAAGGATTGGATAGCTATATTGAAAACCCGTCGCTAATAATTGCTTGCTGCTGCATTCTACACAATTTTTGCATTGCCCACAACTGCTCCATTAAGGACAACTGGCAGACAGGAGTGGACCACGAGCAGCATGAGCAGCCCGAGCGAGAAGTTTGGATAGGAAATACAAATGAAAGTGCTGAATGTATTCGGCAAGCTTTGGGGAAACATTTTTTAAATGCAAACTCCTAATAAATTCTCTTAGAATTGATTTAATTAGTTCTTATTCTAGATATAACATACGTATTATTATTTACTTTTACGACTTTCCAGGATTTGCAGCAGGCGGTTCTGGAAATTGGCGGAGTCCTCTGCCATTTTCTCCATTGCCGCTGCCTTTCTTTCCTCCGCCGCAACCAACCTCTCGGTCAACTCTGAGCGACTCCTTTTCTTTGAAGGTTCCTCCGAGTCCAATAAAAGGTCGGAGTCGAAACTACAGTTGCTCACTTCTGAGCCCTCGATATCACAACTGGCCTCCTCGACGAAGTCTGCAAGACCACTATTTTTAATAGGCTATACATTAATTATGTTATTATATTATTACCTTTGCTGTCGACGGGATCATCGGTTACTTTATTGGAGCCCCCAAAAATGTATTCCATTCGGTCAAGGTGCTGCCATTTCGGGAAACTCCCCCGCGACGCAGCCTTCTTGGCCAGCTCTTTTCTAGAGATTTTGATGATTGTTTTTAGTATTTCTATAGTTGTATTATCGCTGATGGCGTGTTTATATCTTACCTGTACCTCTTCGTCATGTTGTCTATTTTGTTTTTTACTTCGACAGGATTGGGCCCGAAATCCTTCAGGTTGTCGGAAATTTCTTTATAGATGTGGGTGTTCTTGCGAGCTCCTCGGAACCCAGACATATTATCCTCCCACAGCTCAAAGAGCGATTCAAGGGCCTTTGCGCTCCAAACAAATCTATTATCTGTTATGAGATGAAATGAGTAAACTATTTATAGTTTCTTATTAATTAATTGTACCTCTCGAGTCCATCATTTTTTTTGTTTTTTGCTGTGAAGATCTCGGGAATGGCGCTGCAGTGGTTGACCAGAAAGGCGCGATAATATTTTCCGTGGTCTTTAATGGCTCCTAGATCCTAGATTGAAGTTACACTTTTTATTATCTGCCCTGCTGTTTTTTGGGGCTAGTGGTGATAGTAAATCGGTATTCCTGATATCGAATAGAAATCGAAAAAAAATCACGAGTTTCAGAGAGACGCTACATAACGCACTTTTGTCCCATCACTAACCCAATCCTAGTGTTAACGGGTCCTGAAGTATTCAAGTAAATAAAGATTCTAAAGATAGACAAGACTGATTCCCTGAGATAGCTCAGCAATATATTCCAAATTCGTAATAAAAAACCAAAAAGAAGTGGAGGGATCAGCGTATCGTTTACTTTTTAAAAGTGAGGTATGATAAGTATCGCCAAAAATAATTTCATTTATCAGACAGATAAAACTGGTTAGAAATAATTATATACAGAAAGAAAAGGCCATCAAACCAAAAAATATAATATAATATTAAATTAACATTGAATTTTTCGTAATTTCGTTGGTGACTTTCTATTCGATGGGATGTAAAAACAAAAAAATGTTAAAATTCCAAATTTAACATGCAATTCCGCTGAAAAAGTTTTGTATCTTTTTATTTTAATTCATATTTTATTAAATGTTATTACAGTATTACTTTAAACATTAAGAGACATGCAAGGCGTGTTTAAGGCAATTTATAGCATTCTGTGGTGGCTGCACAAAAACTTGTATACTTCAAGGCAAATATTTTTTTTCTTCGTTTGGTAATTTGTATCTTCAATTGGGTATTTTCACAATATTAAATGTTTTTCAAAACACGGTTTTGCTCTATAGAATCAAGGCCTCCGCAAAATATCAAACAGGCACAATATTACACTTAATTTCCGATAAGGTCGCAACTTGCCCAAGCCTCTAATATACAGCTAAATTTACATTTTCATATTTTTGGGGATTATATTTCTTATTCAATTGTGCATAGGTCTTGCACATATCCGATATACATAATAAATGAACTCATAAGTCAAAAACAGATTTATTTTCCAAATTAAGCATTTCAATTGTTGTGTATTTTGTATTATCATCTACTGATGGTTTCGGCACACACATTTTTTATTTCAAACAGAATCAAAGAAAATCATAAAACTACGAAAATTCTAGTGTACGATAATGTTTATAAAAATTATACATGTATATTTATATAAAAAGTAATTTTCTCCTGGTCTAAACAAAATTATTTTTACTTAAGATAACAAAAGATCATTGCTTGAAAAATTGATTGATTCAATAACAATTTTTCCACACTTAATTTTCGCTGGTATATATTTTTCCTTGTGTGTATATCTTAAAATTAGTTAAACTATAGATTTAAATCAACTATATTGAACATTTAATTCGTTGATCAACGACAAACCGAAAATGAGGGAAATAAAACATAAACTAAGGTTTCTAAAAATCATTTTAAGAAATGTATTGCAATAACTTGTTCCATATCCTTATTTTTGTTTGTTTTCTTATGTATTTAAAGTTGGTAGGATTAATTAAATGTGTTTTGTTTTATATTTAAAGCAGTTTTGCAATGACACATAATTAGCACTTGAAATAGACTTGAACAGCAGTGTTTGCCAATGGGCATAGATCATTAATATTATAGCATGTAGATCATTGTAAATAGTTATACCATTTTGTAATTGGTTTCTTAGCTCGCTGTTGTTTTTCATTACTCTTTTGTAGCGTTAGGAATGACATTCGCATAGAAAATCATACGATAAACTATAAAATATGGGCAAAGGGCGGGTGTTGGAGTAGCTGGCGTACATCTATTTAAATCAGCAGGTGAGCTGCATAGACATCGATCTGTTTTGCACCCCTCTTCAGGCACAAACCTCTATGCTCTCTCCTTTGTCCTGTGCTCTCTACGTCTTTTTCACACTTAGCTTTCACTCACACGTACTCATTTAGCTACTGGTTTTGTATTGTTTTTCTTTTCGTTTCCTTTGAGGGATCGCGCCTCGTCTTAAGCTTAGGATACCGAACTAATTGCATTATGTGGCGAGCCCATTTGCGTGAGCACCTTGTCAAGCCACTGGAGCGGCCCGTGCAGATGGATTTCGATCCAACAGGGCGTCGAGGTAACATCCTGGCGATGGTACTCCGCCCCCCAGCCCTTCACGAACGACATCCGGATCGTGCACATCTTTGTGAGCTCATAGACGGCCTCGAATCCATTGTTCACCGACTGCGACAGCAGCTGAGCAAATTCTTGGTTGTTGAAGATCTTCAGCGAGCAGCCTGGCGGTATTTTGCACACGGTGCTCGGGTGGAATCCGTGGTGGTAGTTGCAGTTGCGCGACTGCACAAAAATGGCAGAGTCGGACAGGCACTCGGCGTAAACCTCGCCGGTCACATAGTATAGATGAACGCCCTTGCCTGCGGGAGAAGAAAATGACAAGAGTTAGCGACTTTTGGCAATATGACGTTCTACTCTTGACTATCTACCAAATCTATTTCTATAACTGATAGGAGCATTTCCAATTTTAGACCACTTAAATTACAATCTAGAATAGGTATTGTGCACTTGAAGTCAGCTGCTTATCGGAAATTTCCATGAATGAGTTAATTTGGCTCACCATGAGGCAATTATAATCAAAAAAGAAACTGACATTCGCAAAGAGCCTTAAATAGTTAATGAAACCTTTATGCCTTTGATGGACTTTCTCAGAACGCACCTATATGACGGCGTGTATTCTCTATGGTGCTGTTCCTGTTCACATTGCTCAGCTGGCCGAGACAGCAGCGGTCCGAGTTATTGGACGGATTCGTGAACCCATCGACGATCACGGAGTTATTGTTGCAGTGGAACACCTCGCCCACCCGGCAGTTAAGCTCATAGTAGGCAATCGAGGCCCAGAAGGCGGGCTCCGAATAGCTGACCTGGGCCACATCACCCATCTGGGCATCCAGCAGTTGGCCGCCGTCATTGGGATTGTTGGAATTCCCGTCCTCGGAGGGACTGTAGGCGGGCGGCGGTGTTCCCGCCAAACTGTCATACGGCGAATTGGGATTGGAGTTCACGGAACTCGGACTGCCCACCGATGTGTTGCTGGTGCTCAGGCTGTGCGAGTTGAATCCACTGTTCGAGTAGCTCACATTGTGCGGCATACTGGGCTCGGCCACGTGGTTGAACTGCAGCATCGAGTGTCCGGGTGCGAATTCCGAGTGGCGAGGAACGAGAACTGGCGGGAGCACTGGACTCTCCACGCGCTTGTAGTGGTACGGATTGATGCACACCTCCTTCTGCTTGGCGCTGAAGGGATACTGACATAGCTCGAGGGGCTTCAGTTCGTGATGCGACTGGAGATCGGGCCAGCGCCAAACGCGGCAGTAGATCACATGCGGCAGACCCTTGCGATGGGAGACCTGAAATGTAAACGAAGGGATACAATTAGTTGGTTATCTCCTGCTCTTGATGCCATATTACCCACCTGTAATCGTCCGTCCAGCGAGCGTGGAATGGTGACACACTTCGAGGGCTGACCGGGACACGAGAGCGCCCGCTCCAGCTCCTCGATGGCGCCCTTGCGCTTCTTTAGCTTCTTCACCAGACTGTCAACTGCCTTCTCCGCCCACTTCTCCTCCTCGTCGCCCTGCTTCCAGCCCAGCAGCTTCTTTACCGCCGGCGATGTGAAGGAGAACAGTGAGCCCAGTGTGGACATGGCACTGCTGGTGTTTGATTCCACATCGTCGGTGTCCATTCTGTTGCCGCTGATTGCTGTCGTCAAACTGTTGTTGTTGTTGTTACTGCTGCTGCCGCTGCTACTGCTGCAGATGCTGTTGTTGTTGTTATTATTGTTGTTGGTAATGTGGTGGGTGTTGTTGTTGCTGCTGCTGCCGTTGATTTGGGGTGGAGTTACCCGATAACCGGTATAACTATCAGCGGGCGGATAGTCTGTTAAAAGAGTAAGTAAAAAGCATATATAAATAATAAATACAAATAGAATCGCATACATTCATCATCGAGCTTAGATTGCCTCTGCAACGCCCACAACAACGCATGCTAAATTTAAATGCACAGGGAGAAATGGGGTAACGTAAGCCAATCTTAATGTGTAATATTAATAATAAATAATATTTAAATGTATACTTCAAATATTTATTTAATATTTGGAGCACATACTTTAAATTGACTTCCAAACTTCTAAATTCTCTAGACCATCACTATAAAAATCTATTTATTTGACTCTTTTTCTCAAAGTGTCGTTACCCGCTTGGCCAAGTGCCCAGCAGAAATCGGAGGAGGAGGGAATTTCTATGGGGCCTTTCAATGCATCATGTTTTTGGCTTGTGAATGAAGTCGTTGGGAGGTTCCTGTCATGAACGGACTCCTCCCACTTTCGATGTTGGCGGCCAATTGCATGCAAATCGCCTGCAACATTTTCTCATTGAGAATTATGGCTATTATTGCTTCAGTTAGTTGGTTAGCTGATTAATCGAATCTCGTTTTCTTTGGAAAATTATTTTTATCTATTAAATATGGTTATTGTTGATCGCCAATCGCTGTTGACGTCATCGGTGGAACGATTCTATTGTAAGGGGGAACTTTTTTGGGTCGGGCAGTTCTTTGAAATCAAATAATTCTCCAGGTTGGCAAAAAAAATACTTCTTTCTTAATTCAAAGGAATTAAAACTGACCAACTATTTCAGACAGAAATTCTTGCTAAATAGTAAAAATAAAAAATATTTATAGAGCAAAGATAATAATTTAATGTGATGGTTTTCGGCTTGCCTTATCGATTCTTGGAAAATCGGTATTAAAAAATTTGGCAATTGGACACAAACAAAAATCTTATTTAGAGGCCTATATAGCTATTTAGACAAAGTGTTACATTATATGTTAGGTTTAATAACCCAACTTTCTAAAATATTTAACAGATACATTATGATATCAGTTTAACCTCCATGTTACCTCATTAGGGTAGCTTTACTGTATTTGGCTGAGAACCGAGTTGAAAGGCGAGAACTGCATCTCATAATTAGCGCAAATGATAACCAAATGGTTTACAACTTGTCAGCACCACAATTGTGGGTCTACCCCCCTTTTTCACGCCCCTTGGACTTTTCCTCCCTTTTGGAACGTCACAGTGTCTAACGGTAAAGACAACAATTCAATTTGAATTATGACATTTCAATGTTAACAGCATTTCTGAAGAACTTCTCTCCGGTGGCAAGTTAGCTTTTTAGTTGTCTGTCTTGGTTTTCATGTTAAACTGAATCTCGTATTTTTCCTCGAGGTGTCAAAAAATGTTTAATTAAATTTAAAAGTGACAAAATCTAATTGAATGAAAATTTGTAGTAGCAATTAATTTGTGCAAGCTGGAGCACTAAAGTCGCAAAAATCGGTAAAGCAAGCCACACAAGGCGAACTACCCCCTTTTTGCAGCAGGCCTGGTAAATCCAATTTCAAAAGCAATTAAATGCCGACGATAAATCAGCAAGTGCAACACTTGGACAACAAGAAAACACCTCTCGATTGGACCGACAGACCAACTGGCGCATATTTCTGGCCAAATTAGCCGTTGCGTGAATTAATTTCGATTTTCTCGCTCAACTCAGGCCTAATACTGTGGGGCGTTGCCCGACTTTTTATGCTGTTTTTTTTGTTTTTCGCAGCATTGACAATTTTATGTTGTCGCCGATGGGAAGGAGGCGTGGCCCCAGGGGCCAGTGGATCGGGGAACCCACTTTTTTAATTGCCCAAAGTCACCCAGAGCCTCGGGCGCTAAAAATGGCCTTTGGAGATATACAACAAATACTCTAACTGCAAAAAAACATCAGATCGGGAAAACGTTACAAACTAATATGATTGAAATTACATCTTCTAAAATAGTATGATAAATGCATACATACCTATTCCAAACGAGAAAATAATTAAAAGTTCCTAATTTTTCATAGAACCTACTTAAATGGTTCCATACAACAAATATGTTTGTTTTATTTTGGAAAATAAACCTGGTTCTATGGTTAAGGGTTTGGTGTATAATAAAGTAGTAGTAAATTACAAGAGAAAATGAAAAAGTGGTTTGTAAACCCTTTTATTTTTGCAATTAATTATCTCGAAACTATTTATCAATATAAAGTTCAAGTACAAAGACTTTTCGTTTTTATTCATAAATCCCAAAATTAAGCATTTTTTATTTGAGAGTATGAATTTTCGTATTCTAAGTTCAAAAACAATCACTTCCTATGGTGTTTCTATCGCAAGATTCAAAAGAGTGACGCTTGGCAGGGTGTCTAAACAGACTTATCAAGAGGGTTACGGGACATAGAGAAACCTATGTATTTGTCCAGCTGACCGTTGGTGTCGTGTGTTTTGAGGTGGCAATCGTGGTCTTGTGGATTGGCCTGTCTTGTGGAATTCAATTGATTGTGGGGTAGGCATACAAATTTCGAGAATGCCACAGGCTTGTTTGTGCAAAGCTTTGAATTCATTGAATTTTCAAAGGGGGAACATTCAACTCTTAATTCTCAGGATTTATAAAAGAAATACATTATTTGCATGGAGTTTAACAATAACTTGAATATATTGTCAGAGGACCCTAAATATTTGTAATGTTTAACAAGGGATCAACTTGTCAAATACTTTGATAAGCAAATTATAAAGAAGTTATTGATTCACAGCAATAAATGGTTTAAAGTATTCATTGTTCTTTTTATATTTTTTAACAACCCCGATTTAAAGATTGAAATTATAATTTAAGCCATTTTATACGCCTTTATGATCCATTGTCGAATGGTTTCTGCTCGCTTGGGGACATTCCCGCAATCAATTAAAGATCAATAATCGTAATTCGCAATTACATATTACCCGAGCACAGATCACGTATTCAACTCCTCTTGACTTCTTCTTTTTCGCTTTTTGCCCCACCCAAAACTGGCGCAGTCCTCTTTAATTTTCCAAGAAATCCACACTTAAAAAGATAATTATCCATGAGGTTAGGAAGTTATTAAATACTTTGTTTTAAAATAATGCCCTTTTATTGGGGATTTATAAAAAAGTATCCTCCCATTCGTGTACAATTCATAATCAGAATTTAGCTTAAATTCTATAAATAAATCCTATAAATTCCGAATTTAAAATGCGACTGATTACACTTTCAAACAGGGACCGAAAATAATCGTTATTGAAAAATAAAAATCACCAAGAAGGAATTGAGCTACATATATGGGCTATATACCAAAAATTTTGTTTTTTCCTCCATGTTCCAAAAATAAAATAAACTTTTATTTTATGATTTTTATGATAAAAATTAAAAGTAATCTTTATTTAAGATTTTTATTTTATTTAGATTTTTAAGTTCGTGATACTGATCAAATATTTACCCTGGTGAATCATAATTGCTAAAGGCTCCTGCTTAACAAAATAAAAAACCGCGAATTCTTTAGAAGAATATGACTTTGTCAATTGTATTAGTATAAAAGCATCACTTATGGCGTTTAATGAAATTAAATTAAAAACCGCGAATTCTTCAGAGGATAATGGCCGTACCTATGTGTACTCATGTAACAGCTACTGTAACTTCAGTCGTTTCATCATTCGCTTACGATTTTTATAGATCATAAGAAAAGTGTTGGATTTAATGGTCCAATCCGCGAAAATGTTGTTGCATCCAGTAGATAAACTTCCAAAAGTGGCCTTTGCTAAATTTCTATGCGATTGGATGCGAGCCGAAGACACAGGAGCGAATAGAGTTTTATTTGTGAGTTTAATAAATAAAAATCGCAAATAACGATTTTTTGAGATTCGAAAAATAAAAATCCCTTGTAACGATTTTTTGAGATTTGAAAAAATAAAAATCTCAAATAACGATTATTTAAGATTTCAAAAAATAAAAATCTCAAATAACGTTTACTTTGGAGTCTTTTGACATAAAAATCACAAATAAAGATTATTTGTGAGTTTTTTCCATAAAACTCATAATCGTTACGGTCCCTGCTTTCAAAGTTTGTTTTCAGTGCATCGATAATCAGGGACTCGCCGATCATAACTCAAGTGAAAGAACGTTGGACCAAGGACTTCGAGGGACTTTTATGGCAGGCACGCATTCGCGCATGCGTATCATATAACTCCAATCGATAATCAATCATAAATGCGGCAGTGACAATAAGGCGTAAATCATGGGAGCCAGGTAACAAAAAATAAAGGTGGATGGGAAAATGTGGCAAGTACCGAAGTACAGAAGCACTTCCGCTGCCATTGGAGGCGGGCAAAAAGTGTAGTAAAGGGTACGAGTACCAGAAAAAGAGAGAGAAAATAGGGACTTGGACCCATGTTTAAAAATAAACAAACAATGCACTGCACACACAAAAACAGAGATAAAGAACCAACCGAACGGGCGGCCAGGCCAGGCCATCAAAAGTTTCGATTTGAGGAAAACTCAAAAATCGAGCAGGACAGGGGAAAATAAAGGGGCGGGGGAAATGGGAACCAAACGTACACATGATGATGTTGAGATTGCAGATATTATTTTATTTATTTTTATTGCACGCACACACACACACGCACTGGCGCGACGACACCGATGCACAAATCAAAATCAGCATCAAAATGTTATTCTCGTATGCAAATGCGACCCTCCACGACGATCGGATCGACTCTCCTCTGCAGTTACATTTCCGATACGGGTCTTAATTCAATCGTTATCTTTTCATTTGCCAAAATCAAAATCAGCCAACAAATTCGAAATGCGCTTCAATAATAATAACTTAATTTATTGAAGCTGTTTGGCATATTATTTATTTTATTTTTGCCGCATATTACGCAAAATCCCCAGAGAACGAGAGCGAGCGCGAAATCAGAAATCAACTGCACGACCCGACCGATCGACAACGAATGCCGAACGGGTTGCACAGAAAACTGAGTCCACCGAGTGTTGACTGACTGACGGACTGACTGACTGCCTGAATGAGTGAGTGACGAACTGGCGAACTGAAGGCAGCCCAACTGCATTCGTAGTTCGTATCTGTGTGTGCCAACCAGGGATGCGAAATAGCAGGGCCACCTTATAAGAACTATAGAAAAAGGGACTCTTTTCGAAGAGTTCAAAATCGAAGCAAAAAAAGTTTATTTTTATGGAACTTTACATAACTTAGAATATAACTTTTAAGTCAAATTATATTAATCTAGATTTAATTCAATTTCAAATTCCAAAAAAAATGTCTTTAAGTCTATGAATAGATCAAAAACTTCCATTTTTGATTATTACTTCCCACATTAAAAATGTATATTCTTTGTAAACCCTTTGCTTCCCCTATTTTATCGCTACTAATTCTGCAGCCCTGATTTTTAAAGTCCGTTGAGTGACGTATTCATTGCTGTGTGTGTGTACAGGCGGCCAAGTGCACACCACTACTCTATCAGCAAAAGTTTTGTTTTAAACAAATCAAATGCCCTATCTGCAGTTGGGGCGCCTGCACGTGAACGCAAACGTGTTTGTGTGGAAAAGTCCCCACAGGGAGAAAAATATGAGTTAAATTATTAAGTATAATTCGGTCGGGATAAAGTTATTTTTAATCGCATTTAAATGTACCCGATTTGTTGTCCTTATGGTAAAGGTAGGTTTTAAACCTTTAATTGGATATTTAGAGCTACAAAATAATTTTTCCGGTTAAATATTTAAATTTTTTAAACACAACCGAATGCTATTTTGTCATATTTCTATTGTTAAAAAATCCCTAGATTTTATTTCCGGTGTATCGGCCTTTGGTGGTGGAGGTGGCGTCAACCCACAATCACAATCAAACTGTAAACACCCCACCGCAACCACAACAACAAGTGATGGCAGGAAAGGAGGAGAGTAATGGGGAATTGGAAGGGCGATAAAGACGAGGCAGCGTCAACGAATTTTTTCGTGCGTGGGACTAGCGCGAAATCGAACTCGAAATTCGACGTAGCCCTCCTCTAGTAGGGCGTTTTGAGATACGAATGAATGTATCCGGAAAAAAAAACGAATTCCTCTTCGTGAATGCACTGCCAGCTAAATAACGGGGAAAGCTGAAGGCAAACAGCTGATGGGCGTGCTGAAAATGGCAAGTGGAGTTGCCAAATCAACAAGGAAACATACAAACATAAGTACAGGCAGGGTCAAAACATAAAAGTTTAAAAGAAATTAACAATATTTTTTTTTAACAATATAAAAAATAATTTAATTTTTTTAATACAGGTATACTTATATAATTTTGAACCCAATTCGTAAGCAAATTAAGGTTGAGTTAGGGCGATTTGAGGAAGTTTAGGACAGGGACCGTAATTAATCGTTATTTGAGATTTTTATTTTAAAACAAGAGAGAACGCTATAGTCGGGTTGGTGTCCCGACTATCTAATACCCGTCACTCGGCTAAAGGGAGTGCGAGCTCTGTAGTCGGGTTGGTGTCCCGACTAAAGGTTGTAACTCAGCTAAAGGGAGTGCGAGGGAGATGGAGATATATGTAAACTTTGATCAGGCTTAACTTTTTAACGAATGGTCCGATTTAAAAAATTTCTTCTGCATTTCGATAGGTATAACTAAACGCAACAAAATTGCATTTATACTTATTAGAAATATTTGAAAATGTGGACGCCAGGCACATTTTAGTATGGTTTGTGGGCGACTGTGGGCGTTAGAGGGGGCGTGGCGGTCGCCTGAAATAAACTTGCGCTGCGTAGGAAGCCCAAGAATATGTGTTGGTAATCCCAATATTCTAGCTTTTGTAGTTTCCGAGATCTCAGCGTTCATCCGGACGGACAGACGGACATGGCTAGATCGACTCGGCTAGTGATCCTGATCAAGAATATATATACTTTATAGGGTCGGAAAAGCTTCCTTCTAGCTGTTACATACTTTTGCACGAATACAATATACCCTTTTACTCTACGAGTAACGGGTATAAAGACTACTGTGTTATTTTTCTTCAAACATCAAAAAAAACGTTCGTTTCCTAAACTTTAGGAAGTTCGAATTCAACAATTTTCTACATTTCGTCGAGAAAAAATTAAAAACTTTTTCGTTTATTTTTTTATTATAAGTATTAATATATAATAATAATAATAACTTGAAATAATTTTTTTTTATATTAATTAAATTGAAACCTATTAATTTGGACCGAACTGTAAATATGCTTAGAATGCGAGCATGTTTATAGCCGATCGCTCCTCCCACCGTTTTTTATTGCGTGTTTAACACTACTAAACGCGAATTTATTGCCAACATGGGTAACATTACACAGTCGCAGTAAAATCGAAAATAGTAATGAAGCGCGCTCCCCTCGAAAACACAAGTGAAAACTACGAAAAATAGCAAAACCCTCCGTACGCCATAATTATGTAGTCCGCCTGAAACAATAAAAATGTATGCACGCAAATTGCACAAAAAACACACATGAGCCTCCTCCCCATTTACGTGCCAAAGTGCAAACGTCAAGGGACAAAAATGCGCAGGCACAGTAGAAATCCTTTTTTTAAGTAAATTAACTCAATTCTAATTGCAAATAATTGCCGCGATAATTGCAGAGGGCCACGCAGGGGCTTTTGTCATGTGAGTAATTGAGCTGTCAACACGGAGACACCACCACTTTTCTGGAAAACGAAGTCGGTGGTGGGTGGTCGAGCTAACTTTTAGAGAAAATGTTCCCAGTTACACTTTCGTCGAACATGATTTAAAACATTTGAAATGCCCCCAAGCATTAAGCAAAACAATACACCACAACTAGTGTGTAAATTAATTTAATTAAACAATTTTCTGCAAAAAAAAGTTTATCCGTCACTAATCAAATATTTTTCAAACGTATTTAAAGAAAATGCAAAAGGATTATCTCTCCAATATCGCGTCAATATTTTGGTAAATGAAAAATATTTAAATAAAGATATACTTTTCCCTCCTCCTTTATTTGTTTAAACTTTAAACTAAAAGGCAGGCACAATTGCATGTCTTGTAATAGAAGTTGACAAATTTTGATGCCAACTCGTCGCTGCCAATTAAACCAGGCACAAAGTAATCGCTAAATATCACAATGTGACAAAAGTGAACTGCCAGAGGTTCAAGTCTTCAACTTTGTTGTGATGTTTGCTCCTGTGCCCCAGTGTTGTTGGTTCGTTGTGTTCTTGTCGTCTCACCGTCACTGCCGACGCCTAAACATGCAACAATTGTTGCGTGTTCAACTGCCAATCAATGCCGATGACTGCCGGACCACAGCAGCAGTGGCAGGAATCAGGAAGAGCACAAACAGTCACGGTTGAAATATCAGTGTAATTTTAATAAAATAAATTAATATAAAATATTTTTTAATGAAATAAAATAAAATATGGTGACAGTAGGTGATTATTTCTAATATTTAAATATTTTATAAAGTTTTTTTTTGTAAATCTAATTTTTAAAATATATAAAATTCAATTAAAGAAAACCTCTTTTGTTAGAATTTCGTTTTGGGAGTTTTAACGTTATGTATAAAAGTGGTATAACTTAAATCCTTTCCTTTTTCATAAATACTTTTCCTCATACTATTTTTCTGACCTCTCCTGTCAAAGATCTCAAAGTGCAACATGCAACAGAACAGCAGCAACTTTAAGTTCGTCATCGTCTTCGGCATCCACGATTCGTTCGGTTCGCTTAAATAGCCATAAATATGTGGAGTATGCGCCACAGTTCCCGAGTTTGCTCCCCCGATAACCCCCTAGTGCCCAGATCCCCACTCCATCCGTCCGCTTAACCCTTCCGCCTGTCCTGCGGGTTAAACGTGCTGCTGCTGTGTGGCGCCTAATGCGTGCGCCAAAACAAAACGTAAAAGAATTCTTAGAAAAGCGTCGCCGCGCGACTAAGCGAGCTCTGAACGGAAAAACAAGGAGCAAGGAGAAGGAGAAGTCCACAATCGAGTGGATTAAATGGCACAAACATGGCTAATTACATGTATTTAACACGCACGGGGCAGTCTGTACTTAAAAGTTGGCAATGCGACACAAACAATGACAAGTACCACAATTATGGTCAAAAGCTCGAAAGCGATCCACTAGAGACAAGCGCCAGAAGAGACGCAGAAGAAACCCAAAGACCAGCAGTAAAAACAGAGAACAAGTTGGTGAAGAATCAGCACTAGGAGGTAAACAATAAATTGATGATCACTAAATCACTAAACGAATGTGATGGAAGTGCTCAAAAGTTTTAACTAAACTTTAATCTGAAGTACAAAATAGAAGAAGAGGTTTTTAGTCACTAAAAACATATTTCTCTACTAACTTTTTAAATAAAATAAGTAACAGTCAAAATAGACATAAAACAAGAGAGAACGCTATCCCCGTTACTCAGCTAAAAGGAGTGCGAGAGAGATGGAGATTTAAGATAGACTTTGATCACACATAACTTTTTAACGAATGGTCCGAATTGAAAAATTTTTTCTACATTTAGATAGGTAATAATAAACGCAATAAAACTGCATTTTTACTTTTTCAAAATAATTAAATTTTGTAAAATCGTTATAAATATATAAATAAAATAAACAACATTAAAAATAGACATACAGATAGTGAACAAAAATTCCAAAAAATTCTAGAAAAATATAAGAAGTAGAAAGAAGTATCCACCTCGTTGAGAGGCGACTTTCTCATCATTTATCCATGCTTTGATGGATATCTACACCATTAAAATAGGAGCGGCTGGGAATGGTTGCTATATCCCCACCCCACGACTCCAGCGAACTCCGCGTTGTCAATGCAAAAATTTATTAGATTTTAAATGCAATAATTATTAGCATTATATGGGCAATGAAGCGCCGATCGAGTAGGACAACGACGGAATGCCCAATCAGTCTTGGCCACTTCACTGTGTGTGGCTAAGACAGCGAGCACTTGGTATGCAAGTTGGCCAACAACGGCTGTACTGTCGTCAGTAGCTGCTAAACTGTAAACTCTAGTTACGGGCTAATTTCATTCAAGACGAGCTCGATTTGCGTGGGTGTTGGCTCCACTGCCTGTTGCATGACTTCTCCGCCTTTCGAGACCCGCTTGAAAATACCCCCTAAACACCCCACCTCCTTTTTAACTATTCCCATATTCCCAGTCGCCGTCACTGACAGTTCGGCGACAGAGATTTATGCGCTGTAATTTCCCACTTTATTACAGTTTAAAGTTGCGTTTTCATAAGTTTTGGCGCAGTTTGTCTCTTTTAGCTGCCATTTGCTTCAATTTCGCGCCCTCAATGTGGCACTTTTACGGGCTTTGAGCGCGTCAAGCGAATGAATTTATATTTTTAGGAAGTGTTTTATTCATTCCAATTAGTTTATATTTTATTAAGATATATTAATACCTCAAAGTTATTTAAAAGTCCTGTAAACGCATGGAAAAGAGTACATTTCAGTTCGAATAAACTCTTGATCTTTAAAAGCCAATGTTTCGAGTTTCGAAGCCAAAGCCAAGCCGTTGATAAGAATCTGCTCCCAAGCACTTCTTAATAAAGTTGTTGCCGGCATTATGACAATAAAAGAGAAAATCCTATTGCGACAGGGTCTAAAAATAAGTTCAAATCTTTGTCGTGTTGACAATTTTTTTTTGTTTTTTTGTTTGTCGTTTTATTACCATTGCGCGGACGGATTATCGCGACAAGAAGATCAAGAGCAGGATGGAGAACAAAAATATTTATATGGATACCAAAAAATAACAAGAAGGGGCCGCCCACTGACAGTGGTTGAGAAAAAAACTGAAAAGCGTAAATCACGCTTTCGATAGATCTAAAATTAGTTTCTTGCGATAAGCCGTTGCCCGATTGTTACAGCGCGTTTCGAACCAATATGCTTCAAATTGGAAACTATTAAGTTAAGTGCAAACCTATGAAGCATGATATTAATACAACTATTACTATATTACTATTACTATTCTTTTAAAAATATTGGTTTTTATAATATCTTTAATTTAGTGTATGGTTTATTAACATAACTTATGATGATAACTTCTTGAATAAGTGATCACAAACCAATTAAAAATTTTTTTATATTAAACATTATTTTTTTCCACCTCTTATATCCAATTACAATACAGTTTTGTACCGCAAATTATTTCTTGGTTTGAAGATAAAAGGGGAATGGGTACTTTGTAATGGCTTGATCACTTTTGATTTTAGTTTTTATTATTTTTGCTGACTTACTGACACGAAAATTTGCATGTTGCTTGTTGCACAAACTGCGCATAAATCCAATTAATAACATAATTATTTGGCAAGCAAAACGCAGCGGTTTGTGAGACAAACCATTCGGAGCTCATTTTAAGAGGCCGCCGTTGAATTTGCGTCTGCACTGCCACTTTTTGTGGTGCGTAGGCTGAACCACCAGTTACTTGGACCAACCACCGCCGTATGCAAATTGCCCATATGCATTTCGGTTTTTTCTTTTTCTGCCTTTTTTCTGTTGGTTTATGCCTAAATTGAAATATTGACTTTGCGCACTTAATTTTCGGGCTGGCAAATTTGAATTGCCAATCAAAAAGAGAGACGAGGGAAGCTAAATTTCTAGCTAAACAATATGCAACATAAATTAGAATAACAGTTAAAACCTATAGCAAAAAGAAACTGTCTTTTGTGGGAGGGTCCTCCAATGTGTGGGTGCGATACAGCCAGAAACTTTGGATCGGGGGCGTTACTTCAGACTAACCATAAGTTTTATTGGGAACTTCTTGCGGCGTTTCTCAAAATGATTTGTGGTCTTGCCTGGGGAATTAACACGGCAACTAAAATCAGAATGGAAAACCCCACTGCCGATAGCGAATGCAAGTCACAAATCAGATTAGCCGGAAAGTTCGCAAATGATTCAGCTTGTAAGACAGCATTTCAGGTGGTATCAGTTAATCTAAAGTTTATTAAATACTGCGATTGTGTTAAGATTTTAATCTTAAGTGATTCGTCATCGAATATATGAACTATTTATAGAAGTTTTAAATGACCCAGAGTCGCTATCCTTTTAATCAACTGGAATTTCTATTTCTGCTTCTAAAATTATGAGATTATTATTATATTCGTATTAAAGCCGAAACTATTATAAAATCAGTTAACTAAAATAATAAATGTTCCATTTAGCCAAAGCCCACTGTATTAAATCACCGGAGCAAACCGCAGAAATGAAATAAAACAATACCCAAGAGAACCCAGATCGGAACCACTAGAAAAATCAAACCCACCCACCCACATGTCGAGGCGGTTCGCCAAGTGGAATTGAGTGCACACATTGCAAATCTTCTCGTCTTGTGTCGCGCTTCGCTTCAGTTGCCTTCGACAAAGGAAAAACTTTGGCTGCAAGTGCAGTGTTGTCCACTTGGCTTTCCTCCCACAGAACTTAAAGTTTCCTATATTAATAATAATTTGTAAACAATAAATGAAAATATTTGATTAAATATATCAAAAAAAATTTTGTTTTGTAATATTTTTGAAGTTTGTTTCAGAAATCTTAAACTACTATTACCATTTAATATTTCAAAATATACCCTATTTATTTTGCACTGTTTATTTTGAATTCTAGCTGAAAGGTTTTTCTAGGTAAAAACATTGGTAGAACTGCTACTGCTGACTGCTGCAGTACCTACTGCTACTGCAGTTGCAATTTCCATTGCACACGGCTCCATCTGATTTCTCCCCTGTAGCTGATAACAAGTAAAGAAGCGCATCAAAAAAAGCGTAACGTAGATAAGCACAAAAAATACACACAACAAATTTATTTTTGAAATACATTTTTTTGGAAATTATTTTTTTTGGTGATAACTAAGGGTTTGGGATTAGTAAAGCTTCATTAAAGTAAATTGTTATTAAAAAAGAATACATTTTTTTGTCTTTCTTACAATTTTTAAAAATGCTCTTTTTCTTAAAACTTTTGTTCCAATTTGGTTTTTCTAATAGGATATTTAGGAAATAAGAATTTACATTTCGATTGAAAATTTTTTCTTTTTATATTGAATTAGTAACTCTTTTTATTTCATCTTTATTAAAGCTTTTAAAAACCATTTTAGAAATATGATTTTTGGAACAAAATATGCAACCTTTGGTCACCCTTCTTTTCCAATTGGAACTTGGCATCACCGGCATTCTTTCTGATAAGATTCGCCCGCTGTTTATTATTTACCGTATGAAAGCGTCAGAGAAGAGAGCGAAATTATCAATACAAAGCCCATAAACTGAGTCATAAAGGTGAGAAAAAAAGAGAGCAAAGTTTCGATTAATCACCGAAATGTGCAGCGCATTTGGATTGCTTTCTTGTTTTGATGCACTTGAAATTTAAATATTCCGCACCTGTGTTGGCGGCAGCGACGTCGACTGAGGCAGCGGCAGAGGCTCAAGTGGAATTGGGAAGGAAGAATTTCAGACAGGAATTTCAAGTATTTTCAAAACATAATAAAAATTTAATTTTATTGTGTGTATTTATAAGTGATGCTACTTTTTCAGTTTTTTTTGTTCAATTAATGGCGCGCGCACACTTATACATACACAACGGACGCATACATATGTTGGAGCATATGAAACGGTGATCGTCCCTGCAGAGAAAAAACAACAACAAAAGCAAAACTGTTTTTGCCCCCAACACAACAAAAACAACAACAACAAAAGTGTGGCGGTCGCAGCGAAGAAGAAGCAGCAGCAGCATAGCACACATACAGACAAACATTTTTTCTTCTCTTTCACCCGAACGTAATTGCACTTGAAAACCAATTTTCTTCTGGGAAAAATCGGTGAAAACTCGCTGCTAACTACTCACGCGTGAATTTGAGCACTTGCTGCTGGTTTATTTAGACATTTTGGTCGGTTTTGAGCCCCGCAAACGTGCGTAAATTGTATTTCAAAATTGTTTATCACGAAATGCACACACAACACACAAAGTTCCGGAAAAAATACCACAACTGGAGATGGTCTTCGCTGCGTCTATCGATATGTCCGGAGGGAGTATTCGCTATGTTAGGATGTTGTCTCCGCTATAACCCTCTTTGGTCACACTGTCGATAGGTTTTCTTACTTTTCAAATGATTGTTATTTTTTTTTTACGACGAGCTGGCAACCCTGCTCCTAATATCGCGCAAAAATAAGATTAATTTTCAAATGGAAGTGGAGGCAAAAGAGCTGGCAAAGTGCGAAATCTGTCAATCTAAAGAGGTCGATGAGTTGGTCTTCGGCGAGTTTATGGTCCAACGGCAGCTGCACGTGCACTACTATTGCCTGGTAAGCGTCTGCATTGCTCAGTCTAGGAATATCACCTAGTAATGCACCGATCTGATACGACAGCTCCTCTCAACCAACTTGCCGCAGCGCGGCAGCGATTCCAGCGGAATCCTGGGCTTCCTTCTGCGCGACATCCGCGACGAGGCAGCCGCCGCAAAGAAGAGAACGTGCTACTACTGCAAGAAGCCATCGGCCAGTATTCAGTGCCATGGATGCCGTGAATACTTCCATTTGAAGTGCGGCCATCACAACCACTGCGTCTTCGAGTTCACTGGGATGTACCACAGCTACTGCGACACCTGCGCGCCGAAGGATGAGTACCAACGGCAACTGGTGGCCAATCCGCCCGAGGAACGCATCTGCGACATTTGCTTTGTGCCCATCTACATGTTCAAAATGTTCAACATCACTTATGGAGACTGCTGTCGCCGGGGATTCGCCCATAAGAGCTGCATGCGTCGCTACGCTCTCATCTCAGGCTATTATTTGCGCTGCATTTGGTGTCGAGCGGAGAGCTTCAGGGATTCCATTCGCAGGCAGTCGGTCTTCGTGCCGGATCGCGATGCCATGTGGGAGAAGCAGCCGAACGCCTACAGGGAGCTCCATGAGCGCAACCTTCGATGCGACGAGGCCAAATGCCTGTCCCAGAATGGCAGGTTCTACAACAAAAGCACCTGGTTGATTCTGTCCTGTAAGCTGTGCGGCTGCACCGGGGCCCATTTCAAGTGCTTGGCAGGCACCGTTCGACTAACCAAGGGCACCGAGCCCACCGAATTCAAGTGCTCCTCGTGCCTGGAACTGGAAAGGAATATAGCTGAGCGGCCTGTCCGCGACTTGGATGCTTCTTCCATTGGTGGCGCCGAGGAGGACCATGTGAATGCCTCGTTTTATGTGAAAAAAATGGGACCGGCTATGCCCAGTCTCCCGGAGACCCAGGCTCCTGTCTTCTCCGAGGAGGACGAATACGAAATGAGTTCTTCTAGTTGTTCTAGTAACATCACAGTGATTGCCAGTCAGCCAAAGGAAAAGACTACGTGCCAGACGCCACCACCAACTATTGAGGCTTCGATCATCGAGATTCTCGATTCGTCAATCCAGATTACAGAATCGCTACATTCACAGGATGCAATCCAGATTACAGAACCACCAACTATTGAGGCGTCGATCATCGAGATTCTCGATTCTACTCAGTCACAGACTACTGAACCGTCACAGCCGGGAATTATGATTTCTGACTTATCGCAGGCAGATAATCCAATTCTTGAATCGCAGCCACCGGAAGATATCAATATTCCTGACTTGCAGCCTCAGGAAGACAACAACATTCCTGACTTGCAGCCACAGTCACCAATAATCCTTCCCGACTGTTCACAGCCACAGCTGGGATATAAGATCCCTGAATCGCAGTCACAGGAAGAAATCAACATTTCTGACTTGCAGCCGCTGTTACCTACCAACCTTCCAGACTCACCACAGCCACAGCCTGAGCTCAAAGACGATCCGAATACACTACTAGTGCTACAGGAGTCCTACCGCTACGCCGACGAACCACACTTCTACCTGGTTATCTACGAGTTTGATCAGGGCAAGTGCATTGGGAGCTGCGTATTGCGATTTAACGAGGACGACCCTCGCATCCAGGACAAATCGCAGGAGGCTTTGGAGCGCGTGAAGATAACGCCAGAAGATGTATGGTGCCGTGATAAGAATACGGGCGTCTTCGGGATGGTCGATGAGTTCCTCCTAAAGTATACATCAGAGAATGTTAACGAGCATGTTAATTAGTAATTAAAAAGATAGTATTATGAAAATTATTTTTTTTTAGAATTCCCTATGTCTTGAAACTAATAAAAATGTTGAATTTGCCTGGTAATACAACTTACAAAATAAATCGGTTGGTTTATTATTTTTTATTTTTAAATCTCTTACACCCTATTGTTGGAAACTACGAGTTCTTTACTTCTCCATTGATACCATATCGCGGCAAATGAAGAAGGCGGCCACCAGTGCTGCCGTTTGAGCAACTTCCGTACATCCTTTGGCTAATCGTTCTTCGATTTGGGCCAGCTTTACAATAAGCTTGTTCATGACGGACATGGGCAATTCAACTGTGGATAATATTTTAGGGACTTGAAGTCACAATGATATATTCAAGCACTTACGTCTCATAACAAACAAATGCAGTTCTGTAATGATGTCTTCTAACGCGAGACCTCTTGCATACTTTGCACTTTCGACGGCTGTGCAAAGAGAAGAAAAAACTTTAGCTGCGGATTTTAACATTCCAATTACAATCATACTTTTAAACGAGTCCTCCAAGCTGTTGCCAGATAGCAAGGCCTTTAAAATCTGCTCTATATCCTGTCTCAACGGGTAGCCCACGCACATGTAGACATTATCCTCGTTGACCGTATCGAATGCCATCACGGTACTTTGCAGAACGTTCAGAACCTTTCTCATATCGCCCTTGGCCAGAGTTAGTAGGGCCCGCTTTCCATCCTCGGTTATTTGAACTCTAATAATATTGAAATAATAGTGGAATAGTGAAGAGGAATTATCGAAAGCTCAAAACTTACGCTTCAGCCTCAATGATTTTCTCTAGCCGGGGCATCATCTGGTTCTGGGATAATGGGGCGAATCGGAAGCGGGTGCAACGCGACTGCAGGGCCGGAATTATTTTACTGAGATAATTGCAAATCACACAAAACCGCACGTTGTCCGTATATTTCTCAATGATGCGACGCAGAGCATTCTGGGCATCGTTGGTCATGGCATCGGCCTCGTCCAAAATGATCAGTTTGAAGGTGTCGCAGAAGATGGTTCGTGTGGAGGCAAAGTTGAGGATCTGACCTCGCACAATTCCAATTCCTCGGTCATCCGAGGCATTGAGCTCCAAAACCATGGACTTGAACTGCTGTGGCGAGTAAAGTTGACGGGCACAGGCCAAAATGGTGCTCGTCTTTCCCGTGCCAGGTGGACCATAGAAGAGTAAATGGGGCAGTTGCTTGCGGCTTATAAAGCGGGTTACTATAAGTAAATGTAGGGACTATTAGGACCATATCATTGGGCAAAACTCACTCTCAAGCTTACTTGTTGATATTATTTCCTCGTGAGATATCAAATCATCTAAGCCACTGGGACGATATTTCTCCACCCTGGAATAGTCATTCAGATTAGTTGTGGACCTTTAAGATCTAACTACAAATTACCAAGGCATGCGCACAGCGGGTCCATTAGTGTCCGTCATTACCACAAAATGTTTATTTTGCGAAAAATACAATTAAATCCGGAGACAAGCCAAATGTCGAGGCAGAAATGCCGGTAAAAAGCGATAGTTCGATAAATGTCAAGATAGCGGAACAATGATGGCGAAACGTTGAGGGCATTCCAATTATGCTGCAGGTGACGATTTCTTACTTTTATTAAATGTGACAGTTTTCAATTTTAATATTTATCTAGAACAGCGGTCGGCACACACATACGTAGACATTTTGTTTTATATTTGTGTGAGTAATTTGCACTGGGCAGCTCATCGATGTGTGTGTGCAGACCGCTGTTCTACGTTATACGTGAGCGAGCAGCGGCCGGGCAGAACAAAACCCTATGCTCACTTAATAGGGCGCTGCCGACCGAAAAACATACTTTTTGTTTTTTTTTGTATTTTAAATATATTTAATTGTTGATTTTTTTTAACCATTGTTTTATTTAAATTTTAACAAACTTTCGCCCTCAAAATTAAATTTAAAGTCAAGCTTATTTTTTAAAGTATGTGTATAAATCTAATAAAATAATTTATTTGTATATTATTATTATATTGTCTATTATTTGTTTATTTGTAATGGCTGGGAAGACACCAATTGCAAAAGACACTTAATCTTCCGAGGATCTCATCCTTAACATTGCTAAAATATAAGTTGTTTTTGATTTAAAAGCCTGCATGTTAAAAATAATACATCTTAGATTACCTTCCAAAAAAATGGACCTGTCTTTTGATTATTTGTTCGCTAGAGGTTATAATTTTGTATTTTAAATTCCAGCAGCGGCTTGTGTTTTATGACCTCATCTCGAAATGCACGATCACGTCATTTTATTAATAGTCTGGTGGATGAAATCATATTTGGCTTAAATGGTAAAAGGAATGTCAAAATAAGTACCACTTACCTGTTCTGGAAGTTCCATGTCCCCAAAAAGAAGATCTTGTCGCTTGGCAGTCCTTCTACGCACTTTGGGGCTTTTATCAAACCTGTTAATTAAAATATAGTATTTTAATATTACAAATCTTCTTAAACCGAGAAATTAAAAATGATGGGTATAGTATTATATTTGTGGTTATTCTTACGGGTCTGCATTTCCAAACGGTGAAGGACTTCTACTTGTCGTTCTACGCATTTCCACATTCGTACAGTCAGACAATTTGCCATCTTGTGGGATGTCATACGTGGCGTTGCTTACTAACGACTTTTGAGAGCCTGGATTTACACTATTTATGAGGTCACTGCCTTTGAGATTTAAGGAATCAAATATGTCAGCTATATGAACATTACTATTTTGCGATAGGAAATGTTGTAATATTTGCTGTTGAATGCTACTTTCTTGCTTAGCTTCCTTCAGCAGCGATTCCTGCTCTTGTGAATGAGATTCGGCAATGGCCAAATTGCACGACATTACAATAGAGCTGTCGGAAAACTTTTGAAGAATGAATTTAGCCTCCGCCACGGTTGAGACCTCGTCCAACAGGCTCTGAATCTTGTTTACGTCGCTCTGCATAGTGTCTTTTGAGTCTTCGAATTCCATAATAGCCTGCTGAACATGCTCTATATTCTCCTGAATATAACTTATGTTTGTTTTCAGATTGTCCACTTCGTTGAATTCATCAGTTCGCCTTTCGGCTCCCGAACTATTTTCCATTATGTTCAGCTCACGGGAGAGATCTTCCCGCTCCAATATTAGTCGTTCCAGCTCCTTTTCCAATTGCGTGATTAGCTGCCTGTTTCTGGCCGCGTGTAAAATTGTACGGTATAGATTTTCCCATCGATGTCGTGCGGCTCGAGAGGTGAAACCATCTAAAGTGGCGATTTTCGAAGTTAGGTGAAGAGGAGCTCTTTGGCCGGACTTCCCCCTTTGACTCTTGCGAAGGGCAATAACTTCTTCTGTTTTTCGCTTTAGAATTTGCTCTTTTGCAGTCACTTTAGCCTCCAAAGATAATACGGCATTTTTTTGACGGCGCTGTTCCTTTAATAACTGAGCAATTTCCTTGGATTTTCGACTGTCCTCCTCTTTGTGGCGGCTGGTTTGTTGTGACATTTTTTTCATCAACTTAACCTGAGAAAATAAAGCGAATGTGATTTCAATAAAGTACAAAATTAAAAAGTATTGGCTTACTTTTGTGAATTTCAACTCATTTAGCTCACTGCGCAGCGTATTTATCTTCACTTCGTGGGACTTGAGCTTTTGCTGTTGTCGAATATGTTCCCTCTGGGCGTTCTGCAATTTCTTAAGCTCGATTTGCATGTTGCTTATCTTGCCCTCATAATCTGTCTTCACTTTTTTCAAGCTATCCTTTGACGGGACTGATACAGATGATGCTAAAACAAGAACGAATAGAAAGATATTATGTACACTCTACTTTTGCATAAATTATTTACCCATATTTGCCAGGACATCGTCTCGTTCCTTTTGCGTGTTCTCGATTTTGCAATACAATACAGATAGTTTTTCTTCATAGTGCATTCGCATAAGTTCGCATCTCTCTTTGGTCAACTCCAACTGCTCAATTAGTTTGGTTCTCATTTCGATATCGTTATCAAGGGCTTCCAGGTCTTTTACTGCACCCTCTTCTGTGAATATATTTAATTTTATCACCATTGTTCAATATATTTAATTACAATTTATTACCTTCTGAATCGCTACTGCCAACTTCTGCTTCTTCGGAGCTAACGTTTTGATTTTGTATTCCTGGCAAAGAACGCGACATCAACAGTTCCCTTTCCCTTTCCAAATCTCTTTTAGCCTTGGTTATGATATCGCCTTGATTTTTGATGAACAAATGTAAAAACAATCAATATATGTTGGGATAACGCATATATTAATACGTACCATCATAAACTGGTTTGGCGTTTCTGGGTGAATGTGCTGCTGAAATTTCAATTTGCTTGCGATGCTCTTCAGACTCAATTAGTTTGGTCTGGAGTTGTTCTATTTCCAGCATATATTGTCCGACCACCTTCGTTATTTCAAAATCAGAACTATCGTCACTAGTCCACTTATTTGAATCGAACTTTATTTTCAGGTCCGCGTTCCTTTCGGTCAAAGTGACGACGGTGTTTTGTAACGACTTCAAGCGTTGCTGAAGCCGTTTAATTTCCGAAAGAAGCAAGGTATTCTCGTTAAATGTATCCGAAATAGTCGTGTTTCCTTCGCAATCTACCACAAGCTTTCCCTATAGAAAATAAACATATTTTCGATTAGAGAATAAGTCCAATACTGCACAATAGAAACATATTACCTGTTTGTATTCTAATAGCTCCATCTGCAGAGCTGCAATTTCCCTACGTAGCTGGGAAATCGTTCGAGAACTCTGATCTTGGTTAATCTTAACTTTGTTTTTAATATTCCGTGCTCGGTTTGCGTACTTCAAGGTATTCAATGTTTCCATAAAATCCCTATCGCTTGGCGACACGCAGGCGATCATTAAAGTCTGACTATTACCGCCCAACGAGTCCTGAAGAAGGCGGGTCAATTTCGAGTCTCTATAGGGTACGTGCAAAGCTCTCTTGGACTTATCTCCTAGCGCCGAAATGCAATTTCCCAGGGCGAGTAGTCCACAGTTGATGGAAATACCCTCGCGAGCCCTCTCTCCTGTGGCCTGAGTCCTTTTGAGCCTTTCGGAACCAGCTAGATCGACAAAGTGAAACTTGGAAGTTAGAGTTTCCAAATCGTTATCCGAAACATTGTCATTCGGGGCAAGTAATCGTTGTCTGCGCACGAAAATCGTAAACAAAGCGTGTGATCGAGACGACTGATCGTTCATTTTCGTTGAAGCAGTGGTGCGAGCTAAAGCTCCCTGCTGGAGGTACCTACAAAATTATTATTTAAAACAATATTACATATTTTCACTAAATTCTAGGAATTCAACTTACTTCAAGGCATCTTGCGGTTGGAAAATTGGTTTTATTGACGCCCCAGAGATTGTTATTTGTCCGCTGGCGTCTTCATGTATCTTAAAATTGCTATTTTTGTTAAATGGGTCTAACAAATCAAATATGTCCTCGTTATATAATTCGATATACTGAACAGCCAGACTGAACTGCGGACTTCCACCGGCCGCTGGTAGTTCTGAGCTAGAGCTAAGGCCTTCCAGCTGTTCGATACCACTGAATATGTGGCGAACCGCCCGTGGAATTATGCCAAGTAGAACGGACTCGGATGATTCGGATTCATGGTCGAAACCAGTGCCCATCGTATACGTCTTGCCAGATCCTGTTTGTCCGTAAGCCAGTACAGTGGCATTATAGCCATGCAGCGTACTGTCCACCAATCGTTCCACGCATTCCGAGTATATATCACACTAAAAATCATGGTGAATCAATTCCAAACTTAGGAGAACATTTAAGTTTCTAACTTTACCTGATTCGAACTAGTATCAAAGACATAGTCGAAAGTAAAGGCTTTGTCAGACCCTAGAAAAATCTGAGGTTCTCCAAAAGTTACTGTCGTACAGATGCGACACATATCTATTAGCTCTCTGGAGTTTTGAGGGCGGATTCTGGAATTTCAGATTTTTTGATTTGTAATGTGAGTTTTGAGTTTAAATAAATAATAAAAAGTGTTTATAATATTTATCTTACCTGACAGCAACTCGTACTGTACTGTCCTTATTTACGAGGTCTACTTCGGAAGTCATAATGTAGTTGGATCTAAAAGTAGTAATAATTTATATAAAAACGAACAACTTTTCAAATACTCAAAAAAGATTTCATTACAAGGTCACTTCTACTAAAATTGTTAATTCAGCAAAAACAAATATGTAGAAAACCGTTACAATATCGCCCACCAATATTATTATACGTTAATTAATACTTAATTGCGCCCACATTCGTAATTAAGCGTAAATATTGCATTTTATTTATGAGTAACATATTAACAAGTCAGTTAAGTTAATACATTCAAATGCAGCAAATGTTTGTTTATGTATTCATACATACATACATTTGTGCCCACAAGTTGCTGACCAAGAAAAACATACATATGGAAATTAAATATGGGAAAAGTCAAATTCTCCTACGTAATTGGTGCGTAAAAAATAAAAACACAGGTACATACCGATCAAATAAAGTACTTCCTCCTTTCTAACAAATCAAATGAAATAATACAGCGGCTAATTCCGATTCAATTCATAAGACACGGACGGTTTGCTCGGTTGTGTTTATATTTCAACTTGACTCGTCTCACAGAACATATGGTCTAACAGAGGTAATCTGTTCACGGGCCGATTAATTTTGAGCCAAAGTTGTCTGTTCACACCTGCCAATAATTGAAATTTTACAAAGGGTATTCCTGCGTGAATTTGTTAATGTTATTTTCTATAGATTGGCATAGTAGGTGTTTACGCATCAGAGTAAATAAAAATTAGTACGTTTACTCGTTTGAGTGTTGAACTAAAAGTATATTTTAAACTACAGGATTCCATTTCTAGATATTGTTGTGGCCGGGCTATCGATACTAATATCGAATGTGGGCGCAGGGTGGTCACCCGGTTTATCGATGGCAATCTCTGGGAAAAGGCAGGGTTGCTTATAGCCTCTTCCCATACAGTCCATCCGTGTGAAACGGTTGGGATTTTTGACGAATGTGAAACTCGTGTTCCCACAGAACTCCATCCACCATCTACCATCCGATAACAGCTGACTTAAGAGCAGTGCTCAACTCAACATTGACGAAGGGGGATTTTAACTCGGCAAAACTGGCGTAAAATTGCGTCTTCCTAAACTTATTGTGAAATAATGTAATAAATAGCATAACATAATAGTTTAAAACATATCTGAGCTTTTATAACACATTCTATAAAGATTATGCATACATATTGCTGACTGGGGGAGAGCCTAACCTCCCGTACCCCACACTCCGCTCTTACTACGCCTCTGTCCAGCCAATATTAATGTGTAAAATTTGTAAACAAAGCCAAATTTGTGCTGTTTTGGTAATTTATAGCAACTTTGGAGCTTTATAGGAGTACAGAGTACACTTTTAATTAATATTAGTTATTATTTACGAAGTGCAGAACATATTCTGAGACTTCGCTGGAAACATTGATGTTTTCGTACGCAGAACAGCTTAAATTTTGACCCACACATAGCAACTTGTTGGCGAATGCTTTTCCGCTCATAACAAACTACAAATAATTGAACAATAGCCAAAAAACAATGAACTTGAGCATTATTTAATTTTTTCCCGCCATCGATTTGATTTGTTCTCGTAGTCATCGTTCCAATTTTTACAGTCAAGAGGAAGAATTCAGAGTTGCACCGAGAAAACATCGCCTAACTATCGCATAAAAGAGCCCGTCAAAGTCCGTTAAAATTGGATGGCGGACTAACTGGGAAATTTTCGGAACGGCAAAACCTTACGGACCATCCGTTCAACGGATGGTAGATGGTGGATGGAGCTCTGTGGGAAGACCCTATTAAATACCAGAAATAGGACTGGCTTGACCTGGTCACCCGAATGTTATCCGGCCGTTGACCCGGAATATTCGAATAACGGAGACCCGGAATTCGGGTTGACGGTAGGGAATAGAGAATAGGCTGATGAGAACGAAAGTCACGGTCAAGGGCGTTACGTCTGCTGCGCTCAACCAAATTTTTCCAAGTCTCGCGTTGCACGTGCAAAAAAAAAGATTGCATAAGTCTGAGGGTGAAAAGGCGGGTTAAATTATTTATAAAATATTTGCAAATCTAATTCGAGCAGCAGCAGCGCGCCAGTGAAACCAAATTAAATTAAAGAAATAGTTCGGTCATTAAATACGGAAGAAAAAACCAGAAACCAGGACTTATGTGGAAAATCTCCTGGGAAGCCGGTGCAGGACAAAAATTAGACCTGACCAGACCCAGTGAGCAGCCAGGTCAACCAAGTTGGCCTGGCGAATTTTTTTAAGGACCCAGATCCTGTGCTGCCAAGTCAGAGGACACGATTTTGAGCCGTATCTGGCGTGCAGATTTCCCTGGCCAGCATCAGGAGTAAAATTTGATTTTTTTTCGTCGTGGAAGACCGACACGCCTTCCAAGTGGCGGCAACGGGAGCCTTTCGGCTTCAGTCCATTTTTTTTTATTATTAGTTTTAATACACTTGAAATTTTGTTTTTATATTGTCTTGTTCGTCTTATTTATTATTTTATTTATTCAATTATTCGTGCTATTTATTATCTCCATTTATTTATTTATTTATTTCATTTATTTATTCACCAACCAATTATTCCTTTTCATTTTACTTGTATTATCTACATTTATATATTATCTACATTTTTTATACCCATGCTATCTACATCCCTATTCACACATACAATGTACATCTTACAAAGTGGGTTACAAAAGTATTCTTCTTGAGGGGATCTCTGAACCAGTGCCAGTTATGTTGTCCCAAATTTTGTTAATTTAAATATCTGTGCTTAAGTGAAAAGTTTCCACCTTGAGAGCTCTTACGGTAGGATTAGGAACAAGCGTAAAAGAAAGTCGTAAAGAAGGGATTTGGCGAATAGGGTTCAAAGGTAAACCTTAAATGTATCTCATGATTTTGTATAATAAACGTTAAGTTATGGCAGTAAATATGGAGTAGAGTTAATTGAATGGGAGGAGAAGCCACGTAGAGATGGGTATGTAGGAAACAGTAAGGAGGATCAGGAAAATTAGGGGCGGCTGCTGAATAAGTTTGCTCAAAGCAGTTCGCAAGGTCGGGAGGGATGAGCATGTGACCTCCAGTCCAACAGGATGGTCCAGACCAGGTCAAATACCAGTAGTCCAGTTCGTATGTAGGGAATTTGAATTTAAATGTGAATTACTATGTTACGGTGCAGAGGATGGTGTTGTATAACGTCGGTTTCATATAAATGTGAGTCCGGCGTTGATTTCTGTGAGTGTGTGATCGGGCAGGGTTCGGGGAACCACGGCCCTGAACAGCTGAGCTAGCTTGGGGAACCCGAAATATCACGCAGGACCAACTAGGTTCATAAAAGATGGCGCCCAATTTAAACGGCAGCACTGTGAACTCCACAGTAGGAAAACAAAAAAAAAATACAAATTACGCCTGCTTTAAGAAATCCTTTTTGGACAGAGCAGTTGCTCGCGAGACTGCTCGGTATTGAACAGGAATCAAAGACCAGGATGTAAATAAAGATATTAGCTTATCAAGATTCATATCTCCTTGAGCAATTATCTCTAGCTCACAGCGGCGTCACCCACTCGGCACAGGACCGGTGTAGATTTGCGATCGTTGTGATATTGTGTGATAATTTCTCAACTGTGATATAGATCGGTGATATAGCTATAAGTAGTTAGAATAAGAAGTATAAAATACATAGACAAGACAAGGACAGGATAAAGCAGAAACCGATGACTAGGTCAAGATATAATTTCGATGATCTATTGCGATCGGTGAAAGCGAAAATGGCCAACTCCGACACTGTGCAAAAGAAAATTGTTAACAGTATGCGTAGACGCTTGGCGGACAGACAAAAGACGGATTTAGTTAGGCAAATATATAAAACATTGCGTCTTGTTGTATGGATGAAAGTGGGAGATATATCTTTTAAAAAAATAAATTAGTTTAATTAAACTAGTCAGAAGATACAAGAATAGATTAAAAATGTAACGTAAATGTAAAACTAAATGTCATAACTAATTCTAATTGTTTCCTTTCCGTAAAATAACTCTCCAGCATCCGACGTCCAGTTCATGGTCAAATATTAGTCCAATGTTCTGCTGCGGTCGAGGTGTAACCGGATGTCCTTTGCTCTCACAATAAGGGAGAAAGTAGCTTCCGGATTGGAAAAGAGATTATACCTAAGAGAAAGGAAAAGTAATTAGAATTGGGTGAAGATTTGGGATTTCTTGACTATGAATCATCAATTAAAATTAATGATTTAAACAGTCGACGAAACCAAGTGTTTTGTTGTGTTTAATTGGAAATGGCTACTTATTGGTATTTGGTAGGTTAGTGTATTGATTCTTTTGTACTCCTTCATCCGGAATTTAGTGGACTTCCTTCTCCCATTTATCTGTGAATAAATTGATAGGAATTCCGTCAATAATTGAAGCTGAATTATTTTTTTTTGTATTCTATACGAATTTTATTGTTTTGGGTTTAACTCGATTTTGAAAACCCATGGGCGGTACCCGTTTGTCTACAATGAGCGATCAAGAAGAGAATTTAGAGCAAGAACAAGGGCAGGAGAGAATGGAGGATAGAAATCGACTTAGCGCACAACAAAGAGGAATTTTTCCAAGGAGCTTGAATCTGGACACTGCATCTACACCATATGGAACCTATTCAAACATCCAGCTAGACCCAATAGCGGAGCAATATAGCGCCGAAAATGAGGCAGCTCACGGCTCTTTCACCAGAGGGGAACTACAGCGGTTGATTTTAACCTCACAGGAGCAGATAAAAGTGGACTTGCAGCGCTTAGTGGATGTCCGAATCGACGAGTGTATGCAAACAGGGTTCGCAACGTTGATGAGGAAGTTGGATCAGCAGAGGAACTCACCATCGTCATCTACGTCATCTCTATCCACGAACACTCGACAGGACGCAAATCTCAATCCTCAAAAGAATACCGAAAAGCAGAAAGCTACAGAGGGAAACGCACTGGAAGGGACCGGAAGTTCAGCAGAAGAGGAAAGAATCGGTGGAACACGGCAAGGTCAATCTGCAAGCGGGAGCAATCAGGCGGCGGGTGCAAGCAGGATACATTTTCCGAACGTGGCAGCTAAAGTTTTCCAGCCGACTCCACGCCACACAGAGGGAAACGCACGGGAAGGGACCGGAAGTTCAGCAGAAGAGGAAAGAAGTAGTGGGACACGGCAAAGTCAACCTGCAAGCGGGAACAATCAGGCGGCGGGAGCAAACAGGATACTTTTCCCGAATGTGGCAGCTAACGTTTTCCAGCCGACTCCACGCAACACAGAGGGACAGAATAGGCCTGTTAATGTTTCCCAGCACAGCATGTGGTCGCAGGGTGGTCAGTATGGCGTTGGTATCCCTCAGAGCAGGCCGGTCTGGAACAACAGTCAAGGGCAAAACATGGGCAGTTGGGCTAGGAATCAAGGGAAAATCAAGCAACAACCCAAGGGCTTGGATCAAGGAGAAATCCCTCTGCAGGAATGGCAGATACACGAATGGGGAACCGTCCGAGGTTCTATGTCCCCCTGGATAAATGGGGATTCCAATTTTCGGGCAATCCTGGAGCTATGAGCGCCGAGGATTTCATCTTTAGGGTTGAACATCTGCAGCAACACTACGGGATGCCATGGCTGGAACTTCTTAGGGATTTTCACCGCCTTTTGGTAGATAACGCCTCGGAGTGGTACTGGCTTCTGATCCGCACGAAGCAACCAAGGGACTGGCCGGAGCTTAGGAATGCGTTGGAGCAGCGCTACTGCGATAATCGAAACGGATATGATCGGATTCAAGACTTTGCCGAACGGACGCAAAGGCAAGGGGAGTCACTAGATGATTATTTTACAGCGATTCGGCGGTTGGTGGCTTCAGTGGGGTCTAGCGTAGACAAGGATTGGGTAATAAAAACAGCGAAGCGAAATCTAGCTGAGCCAATGAAACATTGGGTGTATCCGATCCGGGTATATACATTGGAACACCTGCAGGAGGAATGCCGGGAGGCAGAAAAAGCGTTCGATCCAGATTATGGAAGGCAGCGATCCCGTGTTCCACCGGCATACAGACCTAGAATGGATGGCCGAATAGGAAGAGTGGATGAAATCCTGAATCTCAGAGTGGATGACAGAGAAGACACCAAATCGGTAAATGAAGAGGTGGAGGCCATAACTAGCGTTTCCATAAAAAAGTCTGTAGTTTGCTGGAACTGCCCGAAGAAGGGTCACCTGTACAAGCAGTGTGAAGTAGAGCAGAAAGCACTTTTCTGCTACACATGTGGACTAGCCAACACGGTTACGCCAAAATGTCCCAAATGTAGCCAGGGAAACGCCCTCCGGAACGCTGGGGTGGCGGGAAAACCGCGTTCCGTGAGAGATCCCGTGGAGAATCCGAAGAAGCAGTAGCGAAAGTCGCAGCAAGGATTAGGGACCCGCCGGAAGCAGAAGCTGGGCCTGACAGGGTGTATCTATCGCTCCAGAAACGACTCCGCAGATACAAGGAAGTTAGAGAACGCATATTTAATGAAAATCAGCTAGCAGGAATGACGCTGGTAACAAGAAAGGTCAAGAAAGCAAGAGAACTGTTTAAGAAACGACGACAAAAACGACGAGAAGTCCTCTCATCCTTAGCAACCATAGGAAGGCAAACAAAAACAGATCCGCGCCCATATGCAAAGGTAGAAATGGCAGGGACAAAACCAAAGGGGTTGTTGGAT
This sequence comes from Drosophila prostipennis, assembly GCA_037075205.1. Classification (NCBI taxonomy): domain Eukaryota; kingdom Metazoa; phylum Arthropoda; class Insecta; order Diptera; family Drosophilidae; genus Drosophila; species Drosophila prostipennis. The sequence goes on along the minus strand of JBAMCJ010002255.1, from coordinate 654,118 downwards.
TCTGGGGCGTCGGTCAGTTTGTTGGGCAAGAGCTGCAGGGAGCTGTTAGAAGATGCAAATCCCATGGCGACCGTACCATGCAAAGGTGCGGACCGCGAACGGCGCAGCGCAACATATATTAGGCAAAATCTCGATTCCAATCCATTACAACGGCACCTGCGTAGAGATGACCCTTTTCCTATGCCCTTCTCTCGAACAGGAGCTCTATCTAGGAGTCGATTTTTGGCGAGAATTTGGAATAGCACCACAAATATTTGACATAGAGGAAATGACGCCGAAAGAGAATGAAAATCAGAAGAAAATGGAGCCAGAACCACACGAGTTGGATGCGGACCAGGAAGCACAAGTCCAGGAGATCAAAAAGTCCTTTCTAGCCTATGAAGAGCAAGGCCTTGGAAGAACAAGAGTAATGAAGCACACGATTGAGTTGGTAGAGAGGGCAGTCCCGGTAAAAGACCGTCATTATCCGGTGTCTCGTGCAGTGCAAAAAATGATTTATGAGGAGATAGATGAAATGTTACGTCTGGGTGTAACACCATTACCCTGGTAAGGAAGCCAGGCAAGAACCGTCTTTGCTTGGATGCTAGGAAGCTAAATGAGAAAACCATCAAAGATGCGTATCCTCAGCAAAACATTGAGGGTATACTGAGTCGAATAAATACTACAAGGTATATATCCAGTGTAGACCTGAAGCATACCTTCTGGCAGATTGAAATGGAGGAGAACGATCGAAAATATACCGCCTTCACAGTGCCAAGACGTCCTTTGTACCATTTTGTGGTGATGCCGTTCGGATTGACGAACGCAGCGCAACGTTTATGTCGACTCATGGACCGGGTAGTACCGCAGAGGCTCAAAGAGAAGGTGTTCCTTTATTTAGACGACTTGCTGGTGGTGTCTCCGACATTTGACAAGGACATAGAGACGCTAAGAGAAGTTTCTCAATATCTTCGGGAAGCTGGTCTGACAATCGGGTTAAAAAAGTCTCATTTTTGTTTTAAAGAGTTTCGGTATATCATAGGAAAGGGAGTTCTAAGGACCGATCCAGGCAAGGTGGAAGCCATCAAAAGCATGCCGGTGCCGAGAAGTGTGAAGGAGATTCGGCGGTTTTTAGGAACAGCTGGATGGTACCGCAGATTCATCAGAAATTTTGCGGAGCTGGCGGCACCTCTGACTGACACGCTAAGAAAAGGACGGAAGTTCGAAATGACGAAAGACGCCAAGGAAGCGATGGAGGCAGTAAAAACTGCGCTAATAACAGCACCAGTGCTACGACACCCGGACTTTTCAAAACGGTTTTATGTAATGTGATGCCTCAGACTTTGAAGTAGGGTCCGTCCTGTTTCAAATGGAGGAGGATGGCGGAGAAAGGGCTATTGCGTTCTTTTCTCAAAAGCTAAGCCCATGTCAGGCGAAATACAGCGTGACGGAAAAGGAATGCTTTGCGGCTGTCTTGGCAGTGAAACGTTTCCGGCCGTATATAGAGATGATGCCATTCACAGTCACAACGGATCACTCTAGCCTAAAATGGCTTATGTCACTGAAGGATCTGAGTGGCAGGCTTGCAAGATGGTCCTTGAAGCTACAGGCGTTCCATTTCCTTATTGAGCACCGCAAGGGCTCAGAAAATGTCGTGGCTGATATGCTTTCTCGGGTAGTAGAGGAAGTGGATGTTGAGGAGAATGACGGAATCCTGGGTTTTGAGACGACAGATTTTGAGTCACCGGAATACAAGGAATTGCGGGAGGATGTAGAGGCTAATACGGATAAATTACCAGACGTGAAAGTAGTCGACGGATTTATATTCAAACGGACGCAGAAACGGAACGGTGAATCAGAGGCAGAGGAGAGCAGCTGGAAGCTTTAGATCCCAGTGGCATTGAGCACAACTCTGATCGAGCAAGCTCATTCGCCACCCACTCGGGCTCATGGCGGGGTCGCGAAAACGCTGCTTGAATTGAGACGAAGTTTTTACTGGCCGGGAATGGTTGCGGAAGTCAGGCGGTTTATACGAAGTTGCCAAGTGTGCAAGGAATCGAAGGCCACAAACAGACCACCTAAGCCGGGGCTAGGAGAGGAGACAGTAACATATCGACCTTTCCAAAAGCTATATATAGATTTCTTAGGGAAGTATCCTCGTTCAAGAAGTGGTCACTCATACATATTTATTGTGGTAGATCATTTTTCGAAGTTTGTCTTTCTTAAAGCCATGCGAGAGGCTACAACAGCCGCAGTGGTGAAGTTTTTGACTGGTGAAATCTTCCATACATTTGGCGTGCCGGAGACTCTTCATTCAGACAATGGAAAGCAATTTGTGGCAAAAAAATTTGCGGAAATGATGCAGAGTTACGGAATTAGACACACAAAGACGGCAGTTTACTCTCCTCAGTCAAATGCGGCTGAACGGGTGAACCAATCAGTCCTGAACGCAATCAGAGCGTATTTAGAGGAAGATCACCGTGATTGGGACCTATACCTGCCAGAGATAGAAACAGCGCTCAGAAGTTCAATTCATCAGGCCACCGGTACCACGCCATATTTTGCGCTGTTTGGGCAGCATATGTTCACGAATGGAGCGGATTATCGATTGGCGCGGAAGCTGCATGCTCTGGAGGACAGCGAAATCAACAATCTGGGACAGGGAGACAGATTTGCATTGTTGCGGGAGTCAATCCGAAAGAATATGCATGGAGCACATGAAACCAGTGCACGGTATTACAACCGAAGGCAGCGGCAAGTGACGTTTAGGCCAGGGCAAGAAGTTTTCATGAGGAACTTTGCTCAAAGTGACTTCGGGAAGAACTTCAATGCAAAATTTGCCAGAAAGTTTGTTAAATGCAGGATACGGAAGCCAGTGGGCAACCACATGTACGAAATCGAGGACCTGACCGGAAAACTGTGTGGAACATTTCATGTCAAGGACTTGAAACAATAGGGTGAGGAGTCCTAGATATCCTAGAGGGGACATGTAAAGAGGCAACCTAAAACCAGGAGGAACTAGCGACCAACGAAGAGGATCTAGAAGAGAAAAGGAGCATAAAACTCGTACTGGAGATGGTGACTTCACCGCTCACCTGTAACACAGACCAGGACGCAGGGCAGATCATCCGTCCGGAATTAATGCGCATCCAATTTGGCCAGAGTTAATCCTGTAGCTGTGGGCGTTTTCCCTCGATGGGCGCTTAAGACGGTACTTCGTTGTCCTGCGTGGTCGCAAATCCGTGGGTTGAAATTATCCGGATTTGTGGCCAGTTTTCCACTGCCAATTCTCTTGTTTTAGTTCTTTTGTTTTGATTTTGTTGTTCATTGTCAGTGTGGTTGTTGTGGCCAGCCTATCGATACCGATATCGAATGTGGACGCGGGGTGGTCACCCGTTTATCGATGGCAATCTCTGGGAAAAAGCAGGGTTGCTTATAGCCTCTTCCCATACAGTCCATCCGTGTGAAACGGTTGGGATTTTTGACGAATGTGAAACTCGTGTTCCCACAGAACTCCATCCACCATCTACCATCCGATAACAGCTGACTTAAGAGCAGTGCTCAACTCAACATTGACGAAGGGGGATTTTAACTCGGCAAAACTGGCGTAAAATTGCGTCTTCCTAAACTTATTGTGAAATAATGTAATAAATAGCATAACATAATAGTTTAAAACATATCTGAGCTTTTATAACACATTCTATAAAGATTATGCATACATATTGCTGACTGGGGAGAGCCTAACCTCCCGTACCCCACACTCCGCTCTTACTACGCCTCTGTCCAGCCATATTAATGTGTAAAATTTGTAAACAAAGCCAAATTTGTGCTGTTTTGGTAATTTATAGCAACTTTGGAGCTTTATAGGAGTACAGAGTACACTTTTAATTAATATTAGTTATTATTTACGAAGTGCAGAACATATTCTGAGACTTCGCTGGAAACATTGATGTTTTCGTACGCAGAACAGCTTAAATTTTGACCCACACATAGCAACTTGTTGGCGAATGCTTTTCCGCTCATAACAAACTACAAATAATTGAACAATAGCCAAAAAACAATGAACTTGAGCATTATTTAATTTTTTCCCGCCATCGATTTGATTTGTTCTCGTAGTCATCGTTCCAATTTTTACAGTCAAGAGGAAGAATTCAGAGTTGCACCGAGAAAACATCGCCTAACTATCGCATAAAAGAGCCCGTCAAAGTCCGTTAAAATTGGATGGCGGACTAACTGGGAAATTTTCGGAACGGCAAAACCTTACGGACCATCCGTTCAACGGATGGTAGATGGTGGATGGAGCTCTGTGGGAAGACCCTATTAAATACCAGAAATAGGACTGGCTTGACCTGGTCACCCGAATGTTATCCGGCCGTTGACCCGGAATATTCGAATAACGGAGACCCGGAATTCGGGTTGACGGTAGGGAATAGAGAATAGGCTGATGAGAACGAAAGTCACGGTCAAGGGCGTTACGTCTGCTGCGCTCAACCAAATTTTTCCAAGTCTCGCGTTGCACGTGCAAAAAAAGATTGCATAAGTCTGAGGGTGAAAAGGCGGGTTAAATTATTTATAAAATATTTGCAAATCTAATTCGAGCAGCAGCAGCGCGCCAGTGAAACCAAATTAAATTAAAGAAATAGTTCGGTCATTAAATACGGAAGAAAAAACCAGAAACCAGGACTTATGTGGAAAATCTCCTGGGAAGCCGGTGCAGGACAAAAATTAGACCTGACCAGACCCAGTGAGCAGCCAGGTCAACCAAGTTGGCCTGGCGAATTTTTTTAAGGACCCAGATCCTGTGCTGCCAAGTCAGAGGACACGATTTTGAGCCGTATCTGGCGTGCAGATTTCCCTGGCCAGCATCAGGAGTAAAATTTGATTTTTTTTCGTCGTGGAAGACCGACACGCCTTCCAAGTGGCGGCAACGGGAGCCTTTCGGCTTCAGTCCATTTTTTTTTATTATTAGTTTTAATACACTTGAAATTTTGTTTTTATATTGTCTTGTTCGTCTTATTTATTATTTTATTTATTCAATTATTCGTGCTATTTATTATCTCCATTTATTTATTTATTTATTTCATTTATTTATTCACCAACCAATTATTCCTTTTCATTTTACTTGTATTATCTACATTTATATATTATCTACATTTTTTATACCCATGCTATCTACATCCCTATTCACACATACAATGTACATCTTACAAAGTGGGTTACAAAAGTATTCTTCTTGAGGGGATCTCTGAACCAGTGCCAGTTATGTTGTCCCAAATTTTGTTAATTTAAATATCTGTGCTTAAGTGAAAAGTTTCCACCTTGAGAGCTCTTACGGTAGGATTAGGAACAAGCGTAAAAGAAAGTCGTAAAGAAGGGATTTGGCGAATAGGGTTCAAAGGTAAACCTTAAATGTATCTCATGATTTTGTATAATAAACGTTAAGTTATGGCAGTAAATATGGAGTAGAGTTAATTGAATGGGAGGAGAAGCCACGTAGAGATGGGTATGTAGGAAACAGTAAGGAGGATCAGGAAAATTAGGGGCGGCTGCTGAATAAGTTTGCTCAAAGCAGTTCGCAAGGTCGGGAGGGATGAGCATGTGACCTCCAGTCCAACAGGATGGTCCAGACCAGGTCAAATACCAGTAGTCCAGTTCGTATGTAGGGAATTTGAATTTAAATGTGAATTACTATGTTACGGTGCAGAGGATGGTGTTGTATAACGTCGGTTTCATATAAATGTGAGTCCGGCGTTGATTTCTGTGAGTGTGTGATCGGGCAGGGTTCGGGGAACCACGGCCCTGAACAGCTGAGCTAGCTTGGGGAACCCGAAATATCACGCAGGACCAACTAGGTTCATAACAATATAAAACCTAAACTTAGTTTAACATTCCTTAATTTAATTTAACTAGTAACTTTGAATTGTTAAATTTCTTCCAACTTGGTTCAAGGCGAAAATAAAATACATCCCGATAAGTCAGATTAAGTAACTTTTATTAATGTTTAAGATAAAAGTTGAAGCATCCTTAAACATCAGATATGATATAAGCTCACACCGATAGTGATGACATTACAGTAGCGAAATGAATGGAGTGCCCCTGTTATTTATCGAAACTGACGAAAATTAGATTTCCATTTTTGCATTGATAATTTTTTTTTCGATGTTCAATCGAGGCCCATTGCTTTATCGCCGAATTTGCCAAATAATTGTTCCCAAAGCACTGCCCAGGAATTACATTAATCGAGAATTGCCTTTGACTTGTGAGTATACATTTAAATAGGCTGTGCGGTGTGGTTACATGTGCTTCAAAGAGAAACAATTATATACGTGTATATCTGTTCATATCTTGCAAGATACGAGAGCCATCATGTCAAGCACCTTGTCCAAAAAGCTCGCGTATCCAGTTGCACGAAAAGATGCCACTGTGGAAGAGGATTTCCATGGAACCCCGATTAAAGATGTGTACCGCTGGCTTGAGGATCCCGATTCGGCGGAAACCGAGGAGTTCGTCAACGCCCAGAACAACATAAGCCGGCCGTTCCTTGAAAATGGTGACGAATGGAAGAAACTCAATTCCAAGCTCACCAAGCTGTGGAACTATCCGAAATACGGATGCCCCATGCGATATGGCGACTACTACTATTATTTCATGAACACTGGCCTGCAAAACCAGAGTGTCATGTATCAGCAAAAATCTCTGGGCGATGAAAGTGAAAGCAAAGTGTTTCTGGATCCGAACACCTTGTCCGAGGACGGCACGATTGCCCTAACCCAAAAGGCCTTCTCCGAAGATGGAAAGTACATGGCCTATGGACTGAGTGAAAGTGGATCCGATTGGATCAAGATTCTCATTCGAGACGCCGAGACTGGTAAGGACTTAAGCGAAGTCCTCGAAAAGGTGAAGTTCTCCGAAATTTCGTGGACAAAAGACAATAAGGGATTCTTCTACGGTGTAAGTATTGAAAGTCTCTGAAATTTGGCAGCCTTAATGCAAATTGATTTATTCAGAGATACCCCGATCAAGATGGAAAAACCGATGGATCTGAGACTAAGCAAAACGAGAATCAAAAACTGTACTATCATCGGGTGGGAGAAAGTCAAGATAAGGATACCCTTGTGGTTGAGTTTCCCGAAGAACCTTCCTGGCGCATGTAAGAATCTCTGAAAAAAGCACCGTTAAGATCGAAAACATTATTTGTACTTTGTTATCTAGCCAATCTACAGTCTCCGATTGCGGGAAATACTTGGTTCTGGCCATTGTCAAGGATTGCCGAGATAATATTGTGTTCTATGCAGACCTGGAGCCAGGCGCAGAAATAAACTCCAAACTGAGTGTTAAGAAAATTGTTGAGAAATTCGAGGCGGACTATGATGTAAGTTATTGTCATGAATTTGTCCGGAATATATGCATCTTATTATCATTCTTTAGTACATTACCAACGAAGGCTCCAAAGTGTTCTTCCGTACAAATAAAAATGCACCAAATTATCAAGTTATTGCCATAGACTTCAATAACCCAGAGGAGGAGAAATGGGAAACGCTTATAGCCGTGAGTTTAGTTTGCTTTCACCCGCAGATAAGATTATTCACTACGGATTTACCTTTTATAGGAGCACAAGTCGGATGTTTTGGACTGGGTTAAGTGCGTTGATGCTGATAAATTGCTCGTTTGTTACATAAGGGACGTGAAGGTAAACAAATACCACAGATGTAATTATTTTTTAGGGTTCTCACTGTTTTATTTTTCCAGAGCGTTTTGCAAGTCAATTCCCTAAATGATGGAAAACTGCTCCGCGAATTTGATTTGGATATCGGCACCATTGTGGGAACCTCCGGAGAGAAGAAATATTCCGAAATATTCTACAACTTTTCATCCTTCTTGAACCCCGGCTCCATTTATCAATATGATTTCAAGACACCTGACCAGTCGCCTACAGTATTTCGCGAAATTAAGCTCAATTTGGAAGGTTTTCGCCGGGAAGACTACGCCGTCGAACAGATATTCTACAAGAGCAAGGATGGCACCAAGGTACCGATGTTTGTGATTAGGAAAAAAACTGATAGCATTGAGCCCCGTCCATGTCTCCTTTACGGATACGGAGGCTTCAACATCAGCATGCTGCCATCCTTCGGACTCTCAGGGTATGAACTTTTCTGCTAACTCTCGATATGCCTTTGCCTATATCCTTGAACCTCTGCAGGCTTATGTTCATTGACACTTTTGATGGTGTGCTCGCCTATCCGAATCTGCGAGGAGGTGGAGAATATGGCGAGAAATGGCACAACGGCGGCCGCCTGCTGAACAAGCAGAACGTATTCGACGACTTCCAAGCCGCTGCCGAGTACTTGATCGACCATAAGTACACGACCAAGGACCGATTGGCAATTCAAGGAGGTTCCAATGGAGGTCTTCTGGTCGGCTCCTGTATTAACCAACGTCCGGATCTGTTTGGAGCTGCTGTGGCACAAGTCGGGTTCGTAAAAACCTTTCTTAGGACAAATCATATATGGTTAAATAAAATTAATGCTTTACACAGAGTAATGGATATGTTGCGCTTCCACAAATTCACCATTGGACACGCCTGGTGCTCGGACTACGGAAACCCATCGGAGAAGGAGCACTTTGAGAATCTCTACAAGTTTTCGCCGCTGCATAATGTGCACACTCCGAAGGGCGCCGAGACGGAATACCCGTCCACTTTGATCTTGACGGCCGACCACGATGACCGTGTCAGTCCCTTGCATTCGCTGAAATTCATTGCCGCCCTGCAGGAGGCTGTTCGCGAATCTGAGTTCCAAAACAATCCCGTTCTGTTGCGTGTTTATCAGAAGGCAGGCCATGGAGCCGGCAAGCCAACATCGAAGAGAATTGAGGAAGCCACCGATATTCTGACATTCTTGTCGAAGAGCCTGAACGTCGACAAAGTCAACGTTTGAGTGGTACACCATAAATAAATTGCATTTCTCAAGGTTGAGTAAAAATTGCTTTTACAATGTATTCAATATTTTCACAATAAATTAAACACCTGAATGAGAATTTGAGTTTCTACCTTTAATATTTCGGAATCAATTATTAAAAATTAAATTTGGATTTAAAAAAAAGGGTAATAAAAGAACATTAGTCTGATGATCAGTGATCATGTGTGATTAGAAATATGTAATTATACATGTATTCATAATCTGGCTGAGATCGACGTCGGAAAAAACATCCATAGCTAGATTATTAATCGGAGGGACGACAACCACAAATAAAAATATCGAAGTAAATTCTTCATAGTACCCCTTTTTAAAGTATTTGGATCTTAGTTATTCATTACCGTGCTGATGTTGCTAAGCTTTGCTAGCGACCAATAAAAAAGAGGTAAACATTTCTGTGATTGAATTTATTATTCAATTACTACCTTTATTTGATTTCTGGAAACGTACATGTTGTTATATGTAGCAGAATTACTTTTCCTCTGGTTTGCTGAAGACAAAGGTCAGGTTGCACTTGCCGCAGTAGTGACGATCTTCGTGGGCAGCCATGAAGACGCCGGCGCCGCAGTTCTCACCGGGGCACTCGCGACGGAGACGGTGGATCTTGCCGTTCTCGTCAACCTGAGAAAGAAAAACCACCAGATTATTAAATGTTGAGCTCATACATGACTTGTCTATATAGGGCACTGGTTGAAGTCACTCTGAGATCCAAATCTTAAGCCAACGAGCGCAAGACCAAGACTCAAGAATTCCAAGAACAGATCAGAAAGTTTTCGGGTGTCGGTAGATTGTTGTGTGTACCTTGTAGTATTTCAGGACAGCTAGCTTGACCTTCTTCCTCTTGTGCTTGATTTTCTTGGGGGTGGAGTAGTTCTTCTTCTTGCGCTTCTTGGCACCACCACGCAGGCGCAGCACCAAGTGCAAAGTGGACTCCTTCTGAATGTTATAGTCAGAGAGGGTGCGGCCATCTTCCAGCTGCTTGCCAGCGAAGATCAGACGCTGCTGATCTGGAGGAATTCCTTCTTTGTCCTGAATCTTGGCTTTGACATTTTCGATAGTATCCGAAGGTTCGACCTCAAGAGTGATGGTCTTGCCCGTGAGGGTCTTAACGAAGATCTGCATCTTGTGTTCCAGTCACCAAACTGCAAGAAATAAGAAATCGTAGGTATAGAAAACATATAAAGAAGAGTGATAGCTTATAATTTAAATAATATCTATGAAAATCAAACAAGTGGCAACGTTATTTGTATATGTTTGTTTATTAAACCAAACTCTTAAACTAGGTAGCAAAATTTGTTGGTTAGACAAGCAGCACTGCATTGATAACGCCGTCGTTCTCAGGATTATTCGTGACCTGTGCGTATTTTCCCCAGACAACTTTTCCTGTTTGCGTTACCAATCCAAGTTCAGAGATGTTCACTTCGATCACGGTACCCTTTGTGATGACACCCAAAGATGTAAACATGGGCGAGCTGGGGTTCTTCTTGACGCCGATGATGGGCAGATTGAAGGTGGCTTTTAGTTCCGGATGAGTCACGTGCGCCTTCTTCATGCGCAGACCCATGGGACGGATGAAGCGTTCAAACTTTGGTGGCTTGCGGGTGAAGTTCTCGCCGACGAATGTGACTTTTGTGACCATGCGCTTCCACGCCTTCCGCTTTGTCTTGCCCGTCTTCAGCACTTTGAATACCTCAGCGTCCGACTGGGCGCGTACTTTGGGAATGGGAACGTCCCACTTGCCAGCCTTCTCCTTGCGCTTCTGCTTGATCATATTGGAAAGGACCTTGGCGCTGGACTGGATGCCTCTGTCAAGCAGGTAGTGCGGCAGGGCTCCATCCTCGACCTTCTCCTCCTGCTTCTTGACCTTCTTCTCCTCGTGGGCCTGGATCTTCTTCTTGATCTGAATCTTTTCATTGCGTCGCTCCTTGTTGAAGAGTTTGGCCTTGATGCCGCGCAACTTGCGAGCCTTGCGTGCTCGGTCCTTGGGAAGACGGGCTTCCTTCTTGCGCTTACGCTCCTCGTAATCCAATCGCCGGCCATACAGCTTGCGATGGCGTTCCATATACTCATTCTGCGGCATGTTTAGTTGTTAATTCTGGAGACCAGTTCTGAAAATATTCATATGGTTAATAACATGTGGAAAGAGGGAGAGTGCGAAATATGTTCCCCGGGGAAGCCGCAGCCGGCCATCCACAGATAACTAATCACGCGGAAGTTCACTTACCTTAATGTATAAATTTAAATTTCACAAGATGTTTTCTTTTCTTCACAATTTATTTAGCAATGTGAATTGCTTGTCAAAGTTACATGTGCACTGCAATTATTTTCATATTTTCCAATAAAAAAAGAGTCGTGTATTGCACTCGTAACAAGTTACAAGTGTAATAGGCTACTTTAGCTTTGTATTTATGCGTTTTAATTCACTTAAACGATAGTTTTACTTTAACAACCCCAAAAACTTACCTTGCTTCGGCAACAGAATCAAAGGAAAGAAAGAACCACACATACAGCGTGACAGGAAATCGAAAAATTGGACGCAGGGTTGCATTCGGAGTTTTTATTTTATTTATTTTACGAATTATTGAAATGATAGGAACGAGGGAATGAAACACAGAAATAATAAGAAGTGGAACAACTTCCAATATTTAATAATTGATTTTCCCAAATGCAGCATATCATAAATTAAAATTGCTTTAGGGAAATTAAAAAAATATTTAAAAACCCCACAACTCTGCTAAGCAAAGATACACATACAATTTCTCCATACACAAAAGTAGCAGAGATACAATAATTCCACCTGTGGGACAAATTAATTAAAAGACAGATTTTAGCAAATTTATAAATTAATTACCGATCAATGTAACAAATGCTGGTAGCACTCCTGATAAGCTTACAGGATAAACAGTGTATAGTGATTGACATGCCGGTTTTTTAATTTGCCGCCTTCGAAGGATGCGTTCCACAAATCCTTTCTCCTGGGCATTACACATACTATAAAAAATATAATTTATTTTTGAGCAATGATTAATTTACAAAAAAATATATCGATAAAAACAGAGTTTTACTGGGAAACATTAAATATCCTATCTGAAAATAAAAACTAAAGAAGATTTCTAAAACCGATCGTTTTTACACTGATCTGGATCAGCTGTTGGCATCTTGTAAATGCCTAAGATCATACCATAATTATCATTTTTGTGGGAATGTTTGGGAATACTAAAAAATGTGAAACGTTAAGTTCCACTGTGCATATGTACTAACAGCTGGTATGACAACTGGAAACGAAACAAAAATTGGGCATCACTAGTTTTTTGTAAATGTAAATATACATTTACTATTATTTTAGGAGCATCTGGTAGATAAGAGTATATTATAAATATCTAAATGGTTTCTTACGCTGTTCGAAATATTTCAGTGTACTGGCTGTTTTTATGTAAAATCCAATTCATAATTTCTACTTCCATCAGACCGGAGACTTCACGCAGATCACAGATCTCATTAGCATCGAAAAATTCTGCAATAACCGGGTAAGCGTCAACTACTTCACAGTGAAACGCGAAACCGCCAGCTTTGAGGTATGGAACAGCTTCTTCAATATGACTAAAAATTCCCAACTCATTTGAACTTCTTGAAGAAGACAGTTTTTTCTCAATCAATCTTGTAATGGATCGATTTTGACTTTCCTTTTGAGTAGAAAAGGTTAGTAATTGTTAAAAAGAAATAAAATTACATTTCAAATTTACTTACTCTAAATAAGACTTTATAGTATCCAATGTCTTCAAAAGATATTTTCAAAGGACTTGAAGTTATCTCATCAACGGTTGCTGGACCTTGGTCTGAAGAGCTTAGCAGTCCTCCCACAACAGAAGACGTATAATAATTGTACATTACCAGAGAGAATAAAAATAAGGTCATTACAAGAAAACGAACAGAACGATCTTTTGGACTGGGGTCCAATCCCTGTTGACAACAGGCTCCAAACGTCTGCAGAATTCGCTCGATGCAAGTGGTTTTAATGCAAACATTATCTTTATACGCGTTAAGTACAGCTTCAATTTTCGGACTTAAACCTTCTGGTTTTTGGGAATTATCTCTTCTATGTAATAACTTGCTGTCTATAATTTCAAATAGCACCCAAATTATGCTGAAAGCAGCAAGGGTTAATAAGGAGAAGGACCATACTCTGTCGCTAAATGGTGATAGAAAGTTCCCACTTTTTCCATGAGTGTCCAAGTCTGCAGTATAGCGGTATAAAAACGCAGTCTCAAATTTCCAACTTTGATGTATTATATCAAACTCTGCAAATCGATTTATACGATTAAATGCTCCAGATGCGGCAATATCCGCCTCATTTCGCATAATTATTCCCAAGAGACCAAGCCGAATGGTAGTGTTTCCTAACCGTCCAGCCCATCCCCTAGAATTCCGAAAATTAACGCTAAAATTGAATCGGTCTCTCAAAAGTCCCAAAAGTTCGTAATGATACTTTATAAATGCGGCCACTCCAGCATCTTTTGTGGGTCGCGAAAGAATAGATTCAATTTGTTCATTTGAAATTATATCCTCTTTATCGATCTGAAATGGGAAATAAATCACATTGAGCTTAAGGTCACGTATTGGTCTATAACAAAAACTTACAACACTTGCTCCTCTTAAGGTAATTCCATTAAATTGCCCGCGAAAATTAATACTTTGCAGATGAAAAATATCGGAAACTATATACAATGTATCATTTATTAGTGTTCCTATCAAATGTATTTCCAACTGCGATCTCAAATGTCGTCCTTTGGAATGAATATCCCAGTATGCGTATCCGTCATCGGTTTTATTTACATACGTTATCTGAGCATTTGGCCCGACATAATTTACTTTTAGAGGAAATAATGATTGAACGTCAAGGTCAATACCCCATAGGAACCATTGGTAGGTTTTATTAAAGTATCTATTTTCAGAGGCATCAAAAAGAAGCTCAGATGCTCCACTGCACCTGGCATTTACCAGTATTGAAGTTCGAGCATGACATTCTCTTGTTAATAAAGTTGGTAGGGAATAAGTTTGGTTCATATTAAGATGTACGACACTCACAAATTGATTTCTTTCCATCAATGCAAGAGTCATTTCTTCAAAGTCTAACAATCATTCAGTTTGTATTATTATGTTATTTAATGATTTATTTTTTACCTTTGATCGAACACACAAACAAGATGGCATGCTCGGTTTTAACCAAGTTTACAACGAAGTTGGTTAAAACGGATACCTCCATATCCAAGCTTACTTCACCGGCAGCCACTACCAAAATAACTAAACCGAATGAGATTTTCATTTTAAGAGTTGATGTCCTGCTGAGCATTTATTACCCTTTTATAGCAAGCTGCTTAGTTTGATTGACAGCGTGAATAGCAGGTGGTAATTACCGAGTGTCATTTCAATTATGCCATAATTTTTTACCCATTATTCAGAATTAAATTACTTCAATTGAAATAAAGAAACAACATGGATTTAAAGTGTAGCCGTGATTGACAAGTGAAATTAGTTTATAAAATATTGATGAGACGATAAACTGTTCCCATCACTTAGGATATAATTTCCCCTTTGTGCTGAAGCAGACGACTATTGATATCAATTTAACTAAACGGTTGATTAAAAAGTTTAAGGAATATGAAGTAATTATATCTTGTTAAAAAGTTTGTGTAATTTGTATTCCATTTCATTCCATTTTAAGACTGGTACGATGAATATCCAGGTACAAAATATCGGAATACCAAGTATCGAAATATTCTCATCACTGGTTTGTTTATGTTTTTTCAAAAACAAAAAAGTATGCATTTGCATCATGTCGTCTTCGTTTAGATATAATCTTTTAAGGAGTGTTAAGCCATACACTCCTTTCGCTCCGCAGTTGACCAAGTCTATGCTACGAGTCCTTATTCAAGTATCTGTGCATTTTATTGAAACAAAAAAGTCGTCTTCTGAAGTGCTTTCCCTGGCACTTAATAAGCTTACCAATGCAGGCCAAAAGATTCCACCAAACTTTTGTGAACTCTTTACGATGATTTTTTTGATGATGCAAATCTTTCTGAGATATCCAAAGGGCGTTGTAAAACATCACGAGTTGCGAAAGTGTTTAATGGACGATTTAAAGTAAGTATTCATGTACACTAATTGAGCTTTATTGCAATGCTAACATAACGACTTATAATCCTGCCTCTAGTTTTGCAGAAGAATACGTTGATGACATTTGCAAAGTTTTGTTAAACCATGGAGATATACTCAGCAAGAACTTTTCAGAAACTAAAATGGACCGCGTCAAAATGTCAAAGTTGCAGTGGAGAATTAATATTTCCCTATCTTTAAAGTAAGTACTTTTTCTTTTTTTAAGATACACAAACTTGACATTCTTTAATTTCTAGTACTGTGCAAATAGATAAACCTACTATAGTCCTCCACTTCAAACTCCAGAATAGAGAATATCGCACTCTAGAACTGCCACTATCTATGTTCCAACAAGTGCGCTATAATATCGCCCTTTTACTGAACGAGTTGCAGTCATTACAAAGCCGCTCTGCATTAAAATAAATTAAATGTGTTGTTATTAAAATAAAGTAATTATTAAAAATCGATTATTCAGTGCGTATATAAAAGATAATTAATATAATAAAGAATTAAGATATGGTTGTTCGTTTTTGGTGCTAAGTGTTTTTTACCTAAGACTAAATTAATTTGAACGAAATTGAAGTTAAACTGAACGGAATAAAAAGCACAAATTGGAAATCAGAACATCCCATTTCGTTTCGTGTTCTACATTCATTTCATTCCAACTGGTCTCATCTCTATCGATAACTTACTATCGCTGTAATAATCAATCATTTTAACAAAATGGTAAGCAATAGTATTTTATGGTAAATAAAACAAAATAAATTAAATGAAATGCGTTATTTTAGCTACCACTGTCACTATTGAAAACGGCGCAGAGCCATCCTATGGTAAGTCATTTTGTGATTTAAATGTATTACACATTTAAAGCCGTGTGCAAATTTGTTTTCATTTAGCTGGTGGAGCTGAAAAATGGTGAAACATACAATGGTCACTTGGTTAGTTGCGACTCCTGGATGAATATCAATCTGCGCGATGTCATTTGCACCTCAAAGGTAATATTTTAATAAGGGAGAAAGCCGGTTAAGTTGGCAAAATGTTAACATATACATACGTACATATGTATGTATAAACAACCATATTTTGGACGCACAAAGTTATAATTATAATATTTCCTTTACAGGATGGCGACCGATTTTGGCGTATGCCCGAATGCTACATCCGAGGAAGTACCATTAAATACCTGCGTATTCCTGACGAGGTGATCGACATGGTGAAGGAAGATGCGCAGGCAAAGTCAAGGAATCGCACAGAGATGAACAAAAACCGCGGCGGCAACTCGTCGCAAAATCAACGCGGTGGACGTCCCGGTGGCAACCGAAACAATGTCGGCGGCAATCGTCCTGGCCAGGGATACGGAGGAGGTCCTGGCAATAACGCGATGCGCCTGGGAGGAGCTGCTGGTCAAGGGAATCGCCTGCCCCACGCCGCCAAAAATAGAAAGTAGTTGCTTGGACCGTAGTAATAAATTCTTTTCAACTATTCAAAGTCGCGTATTTATTATTCAAAACTTGACATTTTTATACAGTCTCGATAATTTCACATCACGAGGTTTTCTTTGCTACTTATTGCCATGGTATCTCTGTATCTTATCCAGCAAGCAATTGGAATGAGTTGGTTTTAAGTTAGAAAAATCACTGGGAGATGCATTGGTGCCAAGCGAATTAAGCCCCGAACAGTGTTTTTGGATTCTAGCTTCAATCACGTGGACACCGGGCACGGAATGTGGGGATTCAAGTCTTGTTCCGGCTCCACAAATGCTTTAATATGCAAAATTTCACTGGACCGTCTTTTTTATCATGTTGTTTCATTATATTCGAATTTTATTTTGCCTATATTTACTTTAAGAAATATTTAATAAAGAGTACAGGTAAACAAATGTAATATTTATATGTATTGTAGCTAAACGAATTGACGGCTTTTTAAAAACTCAAGCATGCCCTGAACATTGGCATTGACCTGTGGCGGCTGCGACTGTTGTCCGTTCAGCAAATTATTGGGCATCCCCATAGGAAGCAGTTGCTGTGGCTGATTGTTGAAACCTGAAAGAACACAAGGCTTTCATTTAATAGGATGTTGACCTATCAACGCTTTAATAAACGTACCACTCTGGGAATTTTGCTGTTGAGCCAAATGCTGCAAAAACATATCCTGCTGTTGTTGAGGATGTGGGGGAATTTGGTTTTGTGGGAAGGAGGAGAACTGTCTAAACGAAAGTATAGCCGGATCCATTGAAGTCCAATCACTGTTGTTGTAAACTGTTAAGGATGGTATATCGTCAGTAATTTGAAACAATTTTTAAGGGATTTTTTATAAGTTAAATAAATATTTCTTATGACATGATATTGCAGGAAACCTGGGAGGGTCAGTTAAAGCCATTACTTACCCTTGTTGTGAGCCATGGGATGCTGCAATGGTGAGTCGCCCACGGGCTGTCCTGGGTTTTGGTGCATGGCCAAATGAGCATTCCAGTTGGCACCCATGGGTACCTGGTGCTGCCCCTGAACGCCGTTGTTTCCCACCCCGTTGACGGGCATGTTCATGAAGGGCATCATTTTGCTAGTGTGCTGCAGTCTGGATGCTCCGCCCAAGCCCAGTGTGTTCATGTGATTGAAGCCTGGCGGCGGCATGCGAGCCCGCTGCATATTGTCCACCATTTGCTGATGTGGGGGAATTTGGGGCTGTGGCGGAAGCTTCGGAACGGGGTTTTCATTGTTAATACTCTGTTGTTGAACAACTTCATTTTCCATAAGTTCAGCAAGTCCCTTTTGCGTCTCAATAAAGGGGTCAAAACCTTAAATCATAAACAATTGTTAATGGAAACCCGCGAAAGAGTTAACAACGTCTTACCTAAGTCATCGTCGACTATAGAGTTTTGAGTGAACCGACTCTGTTGAGATTGCGTGTTAGGAGGCTGGAGAAAATAGAAAAGCAAAAATAAATTAATATTATAGGGATGTTTGCTTTTCCTTTTAGTTTATTTCCTGAAAGTAGAAGAACAACTTACCAGATTTTCAAACATTCCCATCATCCTCTTTTGAGGTTGCTGTTGTGAATTAATAAGTCCTGGGATAATGACGTGAATCATTTCATTATTGAGAGGTAACACGAATTTTAATTGGAATACAGAACGTACCATTTTCGACAAAAGGCGAATTCAGTCGATTATTTTCCAAGAAGGCCGCCACTCGTTGTGGCTCAGGCACAGCACTATTTCCATTCATTTGAGGCGGGTGTCCATTAAGATACTGATGGTGTGACTGCTGCTGACTTTTATGAAAGTCGAAGAATTTCGACATGTTGCCGCCAAACAGATTGTCCCCCGTTTGCTGTTGCAATAGTTGTTGCTGCAGGAGTGCATGGGCTTGAACTCTGTTAAAATCGAGTGCGTTAGCCTGGTAATGACTAAGGATATCTGAAAAGTATCGTTTATACATTAATAAAATTATCTAAATAATGTGATTATTTGTGTATTAACAAAACAATTTAGTTAAAATACATAAAATTATGACAATTCAACTTACCATTTGCAGGACCGTTCATTTGTGAAATATTAGTCGCAAAGTTGTTGCGTTTTTGTAATTCGTGCATGCGAAGGAACTCCTCCTGTTGGTGCAATACTTGCTGGTGGTGATGCTGCTGCTGCTGTTGCAAATGTTGCTGCTGAAGTAGTTGCTCCTCCACATGCCTAGTGTTGCGTATCATCACATTTTTGAAAGCTTCTTCCCACTCTGTTTTCGAAAAAGATATATAAAGTGATTTAGAAACTTTATGAACAACCAAACTTAGCTTAAAGTTATTATTAAACAAAACAACTGTTATTGCTAGTACTATTATCTACAGTTTAATTTTCTAAAACATACTATAAAAAACAAATGATTACCGTTTGTATTTGATGCCTTTTGGATTCCATCAATATCTGTGTATGCCCGTTCATATTTTAAGTACCGAAAAATGAGAAAAATCGACATAAAATAATTAGATATCTTCAATTTTTATCAAGATTGCAAGGACACGTAACATAACAAGCTAAGAATTTTACGTCTGTATATATTTCTAAAAGCTCTGATCCATTAAGGATGAAGTTAAAAAATAATTATGTTGCTGAACTCGCGAATGTCTTAAAAAATCTGGGATTCGTCACTTACCGTTGACCAAGTCTGGTAAATGAGACTGCCGCATTTCCAAATCTAGCTTATTCTTTATTAAGGGGACTTGCTGGAATGATGGCGATGTGAAGAAGCTGGGCGCGTCGTCGAAAATGTTGAGCTTGGACAGCGCATCTGCAACTATCATTTTGAGTAAGGGATTATGCAGTAAATAGATTAGCCAGCATACCAGACATTCTGCTTCCATTCTCCGCCAGGCTCGGGGGTTCGACTGGATCTTCGGGTAAGCATCCTCCATCAGTGCCATTACTAGGCTCTACTGCCGCGGGACTAATGTCCTCAGAGGATTTAGAGGCGGTCAGAACCGGCTCAGCCTCGGCAATAGCCTCGTTGCTCTTTTCGGCATCCTCCTGAGTCTTCACACTTTCTGGCTGGCTTTCAGAATTCACACTATTGCACTTCTCTTCCGTATAATCACCAGGTAAACTCTTTTCACTTAAGCTACTCTCCGAGACATGGCCTTCGCTATTTTCGCTACAGGAGCTCACAGATCTTTGAACATTTGTTCCCGCTAATCTCTTTTGTGGTAAACTATCTTCACAGCTTTCGGTTACTTCCGCCTTCTTTTGTGTTATTGTACTCTCGCTCGGCTCGATTCTCTCTGCCTGTTTCGTTACTGCCGGAGCAGGAGCAGGTTCCTTGCTCTTCTTCTGTTCCTTTGCACTAGCCGCTTGATTGGAGGCCCGATCCTTTCCGCGATCGGTCCTCGCTCGATTGCTAGAACTTTGCGGCGGCTCAGCCTTCGTGGAAGCTGGTGCATCCGCTGTGGCCTCTGCGAATGTCTCAGTACTTGTGCTGCCCCGCGTTTCGGGAACGTAGTTCTCCTTGTTCGAGGCATTGGAGTTTGTGGTGCCGCTGTTCTTATTCTTCGCTTTGTTCTTCTCGTGTCTCTTCTCGTTGCGCAGCTTCTCCCGTTTACTCTTCCCACTGGAATTGTTCGCACCCGCAGTCGCCTCCCGGCCATTAATCGGCGAGACCGATAAACTGGGCCAGGCCTCCTTTTGCTGGGCATTGGCTGCACTCGAAGCATTCGTGCCCGATCCAGAGGACGAGGATGACGCTGACGATGACGATGGAATCGCGGCTGATTGGGGATAGACATTATTAAGTCATTAAGTTCCTGTTTAGGCGGAAATTACCATTTGCTTTAGAAGCTCCGTTACCATTTATAATACCTGCTGTATTCGGTCCGAATGAGGCAATAAGAGTATCGTGCAGACGCTTCTCATACTCCTGGTGTTTTCCCTGATGCATTTCCTTCAAGGACAGACACACACATCATTAGATTATTAGGTTATGGGACAATTAAAGCTGATCTCGGCACCTACCTCCTTTGTAAAACTGGCCTCGGGATCCCCCAGTTCATGTAAGTACATGCAGTCGCCCTTGGGACACTGCTGGTTCTTCATGAAATGGCTGCAGTACTTTGTTGTCCCCAGGCTAGTCTTTATGAGCCGCCCGTCTATCATAATGTTGTTGACGCTTTGAATGGCCCGCAAAGCATCCGAGTTGTTAACATATGTGACATAGGCAGAAGCAGATGGACCCTTTAAATCGAAAAAATCGGAATGAGCAAAACAATCATAGAAGGGAGCGGGATTCGGCGGACCGAAAACTCCGATACCCTCGCAGTTTTATGGGAAGCACGATGAGCAAATGTTAGATTAAAAAAAAAACACATGTTAGTGTTATTCTCAATTCCACTCTTGTATTGAAGCGTAAGCACAGGGTCAGAACAATAATTCTGATCCCTATAAATAATTAGTTAACAAAAATTCTTTGCTTTCGCACACAATTTTGCCTAAAATAATAATAAAAAAATGTTTATTAATATAAGAGCTTAAATAAATTTCAACAATTTTTATTAAAACGATATTTCTACAGGGTTCGCTTACCAGAGCAGCTAATAACAAAAGGTTCAAATTCATTTTAATCGAAAATAAATTTTGGTATTCGTTAATCTGTTCAGTTTCATTGAAAACGTGCCATTACAAAAGTTTTCATAGAAACCACCTAAAAATGACTGAGCAACTCGGGTATTGGCGCCAGGCCATATGAATGTATAGAGGTAATAAATAATTGAATCTTACAACTCTTACCTGGACCCCGGCATACGTGGTACTTGGGTTTATAACGACTTTATGAATTTTCCCATATTTACCAAAATACTCGTGTTTCTTTAGTATCTGAAAGGACAATCGTGAGTGTGTCTTTGGTAAATCTTGTTGAAAGGACAACATACGTCTGCATCGGCAAGTCGAGGTGGTAAGCCCACAACAAACACCAAGTTCTTTTGGACCACACGAACGTTGGCCAAATGTTTTCGGTTCTCGGTGATCTTTTGTTTTCGTTGTTGGTCCCTTTGCCGTTTCTGGGACTTGAAGGCAATCATCTGGGATACGGGAAAAAAATCGGGTTAGTCGATGAAAGAAAGGAGTTATTTTCTTTTCGCCCCAACTTACTTCTTCCTGCGATAACGGCTTAAAGTCAGCTGGATTCTCTGGGTACTCCTTTCGGCATGCTGGACACAGCTTGTTCTCGTCCGTGCGGATCCTGTGCCAACAGAAACGGCAAATCTGCAAGCAAAAGCTCTTGAATTCCCCGCCGATGAGAGGGTTATGATGGAAGTGTATACCTGATATCCGCAGGTACAGGGAAAGAAGGTCAGATCGTCCACCTCCAGCGGCTCCATACACAAAGGGCACTCGACAGCGTCATCATTACTGCTCAGACCGTTCATTTTCAGGTGATTTTTAGTGGTGAAGTGCTCGCAGTTCTAATTTTTTAATAAACTGTTGATAATGATGGGAACCAAGCTGTAGAAAGTAAATAAAAAAATAAGTTTCTTTATTAGGCTGACGAGTTGTATCTAGGGCTTAAATGTCAAGGATAACTTTAACTCAAGCCTCTACCAAGTTCTATCGTACAACAACCTTTAATTCCCCTTTTTTTGTTTTAAATATTTGATATAGGATAACCCCTGAATCGAAGGTCTACGTCGTACCAATATCTTTGTAGGATGAATCACCCGAACATTGCCATTATTATTTTGCACACTATGAAAACTAGTTTTCGGAATTTAGCACCTGTAGCTAGACTTTCGATCACAACCATTTTTCAGGCTATAAATGATAATTGGGGCTTTGCACATATTGTTTACATATTGCCCATTATACTCGTGGCATTGTTGACTTTATGCAACCTCTGTGAATTGTCAATTTATCAATTCGATGCTACCTGAAGAAGGTGTTTACTGTCAGGTAATTCTTCTGTGCATATACAATGACACACACACATACGCGGTGGTCTACACGCAGACAGGCAAACAAAAATGTATTTTTAAATATGGATAAGTTTTCATAACAGATATCAAACAGATTTGCGAATTTACATACGCACATTAACAAGTTCTCACATTAAATATGTAAACTTTCTTCAAAAAACAAAAAAAAAGAAAGTATTTCTTAGAGTTTAATAACCGGACATCTGTGTGAATATGGCGACACATCAATATGTGCAGATATCAAGCCAAATTCATAGAATTCGCATCGATATTCGCGTATGCATGGGAAAATCATTTATTAGTTGTACATCAGCAATTTGTTAACCCACTATATATGCACACATATGCAAGCGTTTATGTACTCAAACGTACATTGTTAACGCTACAATTATTTACGACCACATACAGTCGGGTTTCATTGTTTATTAAGTATATCAAGTCACCAACACGTATTAAAATCGTTAAAGAAATCGATTTTCAAGGGATAACAAAAGGCAAATAGGAAATAAAAACGATAGATGTACAATGTACATAAGCAAGGGTATACATATATACATACACATATGTATGTACACGTAACACGTATGATTGTAGGTGTGATGTAGGTTTTTCTTTATTCACTCTGAATAGTTGATGAATCGAAATTGCAATTGCAAATTGAGTTCCTGAACGCTTTTTTATTTGTAGAAATACTTGGTAGCAAACGTATCAAACGAAAGTACTAAGGCTAAAAATAAACGCAAAGTAAACGAATGAATTCGCCAAATTAAAGACTTCAATTTTTTTCCACACGAAACATTCGATATAAAATCCACGAATTGAATAAAACTATCGATAACGACGTGGGTGTAAATACCATTTCACAGGACTGCAGTCACTTACAAAATATTTATTTTTAGGCAAATAATAATATATTTTAAGATTAACGTTGACTTAGTTTTTAACTATGAAATTTTATTGGTACTCTTACTTATAACATATTAATAATTATATTATTAACCTTATTATTGTATTCTCGCACAAAAGAAAGCATAAAATAAAGGAAATTAAAATCTTGTTCCTTGAGACTAAATTACTAGTGACACTTAATAACAATCAGCTGATCATACTTATTTTTATTTAATTTGTTGTTTTTAGCCACGTGAATGTAAAAATACAATTACATTTTTATTTTACGTTTTTACATATATGTTTGATTTATTCTACAAGACAAAATAATAATCAGTAATATCCTAAAACTTAAATCGCTCTTAATTTATCATAAAAACAATCGATATATTTACGATGCGAAGTACGCGATGCATCATTCTCACCGCGATAGTTTCACGGCTATTTTTATCAGAATGTAGTGACTTGAGAATAATTGTGAAAAGTAACAGGTTAGCAATTGGCGATCCCTATTTACGTTTTTACTTGAAGTTCGTCCGTGGAGCGTTGCACCTGTGAAATTATAAAATGGTAAGCTTGCCGGCATTATTTTTGAGGAATATACTATATATTATCAAGTTATTATTAATAATTTACATATTTGGTTGTCGAATGTGAAAAATATGCATACATATACATGCATATAGCCGTGTCCAATAATGTGTAGTTATGAAGGTATGCGTAAATGGTCGCAATATTTTTTCTGGAAATTTAACATTCATTCGACCTCTCTCCATGCTAATCTTTGAAAGCCACTGTGACGTAAACACGTTCATATGCACAAATGGATGGTTTCCAGAAGTCCCAAAGAGCACCAACTAATTTCCCCTGCAGGCTAATTGGCAATTGACAGAAATAAAAAAATGGTTTTTCATATTTAGCCTTTTCCGGGAGCAGATAGGGCTTATATAAACTAGATGATTGAAACTGTAAAGCAAAGTCCATGCACTTTAAAATCTGTCATATCTTATCAAAATGTTAAACTCCAGAGGTTAAGCTTCCAAAAATTTGATGGGTTTTTTAAGGTCGCGGTGTGAGATGTAAATATAACATTTTTTGGTATAGACTTTAATCCCCATAACGTTAGGTCTAAGGGTTTTTAACTTTTCCTTGCCTCTGAATAGAGAAAAATATAAATAAAGGTCAAGTGCCACAAGTGCCCTACATTTAGTTTCCCCCTAGAAAAGGATTAACTGAGATTGCGTAAGAAGGATGGGTGGAAAATGCACCCAAACAAGCAAGGAGAAAGTACGGACCATTTAAAATTGATTTTTAAATAGCTCAAGGTTAAATCTTAAAAATCTTTTGTTTTTTGTTACTAAACAAACCATAAAATAAAGCCTTTATCTCTAAACCCACTCAATAGTATTAGCAATTCAAATAGCGTTATATTTGTTTACTACTCACTATCATATTCGAACTAATTGCGATATTGCACTTATATATATATGGGATTAACCCTATAATGGCAAACTGGATGTTTGTGAAGGCTAACATTTTCGCATGTATATTTGTGCAAATCGTCTAAAAATAAAATATAAAACCAAAGGCAAAGGCTGGATGAAATATTCGCCCCCCTATTACAGTATAATTAGCTTAGCTGCATCTAAACATAGCATTTTCTTTAGGAAAATTTTGTATATCTTTCTCTGTCTATATAGAAATATAATTGTGTTGTTTGCCAGTTCCATTTAACCCGCAACATAGTTCTAAATAGACCCTAAAAATAACTAGTAATAAATCTAAATCAAACTATATTTTCAGGCTGAACCAATTCGCGTTGTGGTGACCGGGGCTGCTGGCCAAATCGCCTACTCCCTGCTGTACATGATTGCCCGCGGCGAGGTGTTCGGCAAGGACCAGCCCATTGTCCTCCACCTGCTCGACATTCCACCCATGGTCGGCGTCCTCGAGGGCGTGGTTATGGAACTGGCCGATTGTGCCCTTCCCCTGCTGGTCGAGGTTGTGCCCACTACCGACCCGGCTGTTGGATTCAAGGATGTCTCGGCCGCCTTCCTCGTTGGCGCCATGCCCCGCAAGGAGGGAATGGAGCGCAAGGACCTGCTGTCCGCCAACGTGAAGATCTTCAGGACCCAGGGTCAGGCTCTGGACAAGTTCGCCAAGAAGGACGTGAAAGTGCTGGTTGTGGGCAACCCGGCCAACACCAATGCCCTGGTCTGCTCCTCCTATGCACCATCTATTCCTCGTGAGAACTTCTCGGCCATGACTCGCCTGGACCAGAATCGCGCCACCTCCCAGATCGCCGCCAAGGTGGGCGTGCCCATTTCCGCTGTGAGCAACATCATCATTTGGGGCAACCACTCCTCCACTCAGTATCCCGATGCTGGCCAGGGCAAGGTGACCGTCAACGGAGCCGTTAAGTCCGTGGTGGAGGCGGTCAATGACACCGCTTATCTGCAGGGATCCTTCGTGGAAACCGTTCAGAAGCGCGGAGCAGCGGTCATTGCGGCCCGCAAAATGTCCTCGGCCATGTCGGCAGCCAAGGCCGCCTGCGATCACATGCACGACTGGTGGAACGGCACAGCTCCCGGCAAGTTCGTCTCCATGGGCGTCTTCTCCGACGGCAGCTACGACTCGCCCAAGGACGTGATCTTCTCGTTCCCCGTCGAGATCAAGAACAAGCAGTGGAAAATCGTCTCTGGCCTGACCCTCAGCGATTTCGCCAAGACTAAGTTAGGCGTTACCGGCAAGGAACTCCAGGAGGAGAAGGACGAGGCATTGTCCGTTTTGGATTCGAATGTGTCCAACTTGTAATGCGACATTAAACCTTATTTACTAACTTCATAGTTGTGCATTTAGGAACCAAGTTCATGGCAATAAAAAACTTTGTAAATAACTCAATGGGAATTAATGGTTCATACGGCTAACTTTGGCTGCAATCATTTGTACGATCGAAACGAATCTTTCTATAAGAGAATTAGAAATATATAAAGTTACCCTAATTTCAGAATTCAATTTTCGGAAGTTGTGTCTAGCATACAAATGCAGTTTTAAAATTTGGAGCCTTTACAGAAGAAAACAATATGAAGCACCGTCTCTTCTTAATTGCTCAGCTATTCAATAATAAATATATGTATATTATAGTGAAGCGGATATTTCTCTGAGAACACTCTTTAGTCGTCTTAATTCTCTTTTTCTGAATTCCATTTTATGCTGCAATTGTAAATTCACTTTTTTGAGTAGTTTTCCATGTAAAATAGCTAGATGTTCTACATGTATTTTACATGGATGCCAGATGTAGGATTTTTAAGCAGTAAAATGAAGAAAGTAATTTGTGATCCATAAACTAAAGAAAAGTATTTTGTTATGTGCGATGGGTATTTTAAAACCTTTAGGTTGCGATCTTCAAAAAATAATTGAATACATTCATGGTCCCATGGACAGGGACCAAATTCAGATAAAATAATAGGATGGACAAAATTGTTATATTAAAAACTACGGAATAGGAATTTTGAGTTTTCCATTCACCTTTTAAAACGTAATTTTTTAAGCCCACCATTTAGTAAAGATTCCACTTCCCAGTTGTGAATTGCTTTAAAGATCTGTACATACTCGACCCATATTCATCTTTTAACAGAAGCTCCCAGGAATTCTGCTAGGCATCGCAATATTTTATATCAGATTGAATCCTCAAAGTAAATAAACCAATAAATCGACAGCTCAATATATATTATTAGGTATAAACATTATATTATACCATTTATTCATAACGAAATCAATGAAGTCAAGAAGTCTAAAAAATTGTACAGGTAAATAGTTTCATGAAGTATGTAAGCGGTGTAAAATATACGAAAGCTAAAAAATGATCGGGCAAAGATAGACGGAAAACCACCGAGAAAGTTTTCTTTTCGCTATATATGAATTCAGTGCCTTAAAGAGTCTGCTGTTGAGTTTTAGCGTTGTCGCTGTAAAGTAAAATACACTTTTCCATGTCATACATTCGGGGGAATTACATTGGCTTCGCTCTTCAATTTCAGTTATGATTATAATGGCATCGTTTCTTTTAATTTCGGTTGCCCTACCCTAGCGAAAAATATAATTAATTAAATTATACAACACGTGAACGTGTCTCTTTGAAGCCTTAAGATACTACAACAATTACCAGCTAATCTTAGATAACGATTAATTCCGTGGTTACCGTTATGTGCAAATTTTCTCTGTAATCACATAAGAAGAACATTGTAACGCAATATAAAATATTAATATGGACATATTTATTCCTTAGCTCTCGGGAATATATAGAAGTAAGTCTATGTGTTGTGTTTTTTTTATTATAAAACTATTTTCACTTAATTATGTCGTTATGTATGCATGTATTTGTATATAAAAAATATGGCTACGGTGATATCGCACAAAATAAAACAAATAATTATTAAATCAAACATTCTAAAAAACGAAAAAGATCTTCCCAGGTTAAACATAATGGAACAGCTATATACAATCGTTTTAAAAAGAGCAATTCTGTGTGTGTGGATTGGCAATCATTTGGGCGTTTGTTTTCGTTTTATCTCATTTACTTTTCTTGTGTTTTGAGTTGTGTTGTGTTGTGTTAAAAGTGTTGTACATTTTGTAGGGGTTGTGGTTGCAATTTGGGAGGACGACAACGCCAGAACATATTGCTTAAAACCTGATTCTCCAGTTCCAAGTTATCTGAGTACTTGGCCGCGGAGCCTTCAATACATTCGGTTTTTATGGAAGAGAGGGACGACGACGATTTCCAGAAGGGGTTCCTGGGTGGTGCATGCTATTGCGGAAGCTGGGCGTGTCCGAGCTGTGATTGTTGCTGCTGCTGCTGCAAGTGGGGTGGCAGGCCGCTGTTGGCCTGGTTGACGGGTAGGGATATGGTCATGGTGCTGATGGTCTGCGACGACGGCGGCACAAGTTGCGCTGGCTGGCTGTGGTAGCTGCTCCCGGGCGTACCGCCCACCTGCTGCGGCTGCGGTATCATGTGATGCTGGGCACTTAGCTTGGGGCCGTCCTCGGCCTTCTCCTCCTCGCGTCGCTTCAGGCACGCCGCCTTCGGATTCAGATTGCGCTCGCGCACCTGCTGCTCCAGCGTCATGATCACCTCGACGGCCATGTTCAGGATGCCCAGCTTCGTCTGCGGCTTGTCGGACTTCAGGTGTGTCATGCACATGCGACCCAGCTCCTTCAGCGCCTCGTTGATATCCCGAATGCGGATCCGTTCGCGGGCGTTATTCGCCTGTCTCCGCTCCTTCTCGCGAATAGCCTTAACCGCCGGCTCGGCGTCGTCGTCATCGTCCTCGTCCGAGCAGTAGCGGCGCGGTCTTTTCGAGCCTTTCGAACCCTGCGAATGCTGCTGCAGTCCCGAATTCGACGACTCAATGGAGCTGGTCGGCTTTGTGTCCGAAATGTCCAGGCTGGTCAGACTCGAGGTGGTGGAGACTCCCGCCGGAACCGAATTGCTGATGGCCGTGTGCTCTTTCCGCTTTTTCGTTTGCTTGGTCAAGGATGTGGACGCACTGCGATCGAGTTTCAGACTGGCCAGACTTCCGGCCCCACCGCCCACAGACTGGCCGGATGTGCCGGCGGCAGCTGCGCCCAAGGCCAGAACCTCGTGCACCAGGGCTGCATTGGACGTGTTGCTAGCCGAGCCGGCGTTTCCACCGCTTCCCAGATGCGACGGCGAGTTGGGCACAAACGAGGTCAAACCTTCAAGGTTGTCGATCGAGGCCAGCGTCTGATTGACGCCGGCCAGCATCTCGGGCTCACAGTGATTCCGCAGCACGTTCAGGGCATCGTCCAGTCGCTCCTCCATGCGAACGCCCTGGAACACCGAGGCCATGGTGTGCAAGCTGGACACAGGACCCATTTCGCTGACATAGCTCGAGCTGGGTCCGCCATTTAGCACCGAGTGACCCCAGCCAGAGCCACCGGACACGGACGGCTCGCCGCCGCCAACCACCGACTGGGTCAGCGGTGGCGGCGAGTTGACGGGCGTGGAGGGGTTCGAGCCGAAACTACTAATACTTTGATCCGCCGGCATGTACATCTGTTGCCGCAGGGCCGCTGCCGAGGAATTACCAGCTCCGGCCACCTTCACACTGGCCCCGGCACCACTGAACGCATCCTGAACTGAACTCTGCACGGCAGGACTGTTCTGCTGACTGTGGTGGGGGTGTGGATGGGGATGGCCATGGGGCAGGGCGTGCGGGAGCGGGAGTGTGTGGGAATGTGCGTGCGGCGTGTGATTGAGCGAGTGATGGCCAAGCGGTCCAGCCGTGGACAGTGCACTGTGCTGTGCTTGTACTGTATGGTTGTGGTTGTGGGCCTGCGGCGAGTTGAACACGGCTGGGGGATTCACATTAACGTTCACTGGTCCCTGCTGCCCGGCTCCAGGTCCTCCGATAACGCCGGGGGTGGCACGAAAAGAGCTCATCGGCGGCAGGGCCGTGGACACCGGGCAGTGCATACCGTCGGGACCGACGCCGCCGCCACCGCCTCCTCCGCCCATGCCAAGTCCGTCCGGCTGGTGCACCTGCTGCTGCTGCTGCTGGTCCATGGAGTGGCCCGAGAGCGGGCCGCTGTTCTGGTACGCCGCCTGGCCCATGTAACTATTGGCGCTGCCCATCTGCGACTGACACCAGGCTCCTCCGCTGCCGGCGGCGGCTGAATCAAAATACTGATCGACGGTCGAGGCGTTGGCATATCGGTTGTTGCCGCCATTGGCGGCATCGTGCATCGAGTTGAAGTCACTGGGGTACATCCCGTTCTCCACGCCCAGGCTGCCGTACGGCGAGTGGTAGCCCCCGCCACCGCCGCGATCCGCTCCGACCGTCCCCGTGGGCTGCTTGTTGGCTATCTTGTTGAAGCAGTTCTGGAACACCTCATACAAGTGCATCGGCTCGTCGTCACTGGTCGCCATTTCAGCAATAGATCTGCAAAACAAAAGGGTATCATGAGTTCATGCTGCCTTGTACTAGCTTACTGTGAGGACAATTTAAAAGATTTGACAAAGCAAAGAAACCCCTTGAACTGCGTTACTGTGAGTAATTACGTTGATTATTTGAAATGACCTTGTTAATAAAATGTGTACTTTACTTTTACTTAACAGGGCAAAAACTATTCTTTCTGAGAAGAAGTATAATAGATTTTTCTCTGCCGATCCTTTGAGAAATATACCTACGTACAAATAATTCCACTTGTATATGAAATATTTATTTTCTTAACAAAATCATCAGGAAAAACTTTCTTTTGAAATTTACAACCCCATTAAAAACCTGATATATTTAAAATGTTTCTTTCCTGTTCACCTTTTCAAAATTAATTTAGAGCAACAGGTAATAAAAATTTGTTTTATTAATTCTTTGACTTTTTATAAGAAAATAGGCAATGCTTTGCTTGGTAACTATGATTATGATAGAAACCCGTTATTGTCCCAGTCGAATATCTCTTTATCGAATGTAAATTTTCCTACTAAGATCACTCCATACAAGTATAATCTATACATGTTCTGAATGTCCTACCGCAGGAATGAGCTATCGGCGAGAAAAGTAGTCCTGTATCAAGAATTTGGAAATATGTAGTTGCTTGTCTACTTTCTATGCCTGCAGAAATAGGCAATATTTCCATTAACCAAACTTCCAAAGTACTTATGTCTTTGACCTAATTATCTAACCTTGTTTTGTTTTGTTTTTTTACCAAGGTAAATACATATAAAAAGACTAACAGAGTCCAACTACTTTTAGAATATTTATAATCAAATCGTACACAAGGTAAATTAAAGAAAGAACTAAAAAGTGGGCGTGGCAAATATGATAAAACTAGACCTACCTGTAAATGTACAGGAAATATTAACAAAATAAATAGTTAAAGCTTATGTTCACAAATGTCTTAAATTAGAATAATTAATAAAATAAATAAATTTTAAAAATTTAAATATATATATTTTTTTAGAATACCTAAACCTTTCTATTACATATTTTGGGCAAAAATGTCTACTTTTTTTTAAACAAATAACATGAAATTATTTTAATTTGTTAATTTTTTAAGAAATTTTGTTATGAGAAACAACTAACAACAATAATAGGGTTGTGTATTAGCACGGTCCATAATTATTCGTTTTTTAAAGATTCACACAATACCCTGTTGATACCTTCGATTAAAAATTAAAAGTAAGAATCACAAAAAAAATACTTTCAAAACCAAACGAATTAACCGATTCTTAAAATTTTTCTACACCTGATTCACAACATTTTTCCATGAACACATGTACATGATACTTACATGAAATATACACGTACATGATATATTAAAACCATAAATTCGTTGCGTTTAAATAAAATAAAAAGTTACTTTGCAAGCAAATGAACACTCACTTGAAGAATAAAGTTAATTCATACGCTTTACACCTATTTACTCGTTTGTACATAAGAAGTTACTTTGTTTACGAGCATTCGTACATATACATACATACATGTGTATGTATGCAGAATCATGAAAATGGTATCCACATACATTTAAGTGGATTTAATTCGTACATAACGCTGTAAATCCACTGGTACATACACACATTCAACAAATAAACGTATGCAGATCCATCCGCACCACAAAAAGTGCAAGCAAAACGCTATAAAACATACCCTGAACCTGACTAAAATACATTTCGTGAAAAGTACTCACCCTAATATCCACTGTTAATTCTATGTATGCAATTCCTTTTGTTGCAGCGAGTGTTGACGTTGAGCCACCAGCCTATGTATTACATATACATATCTTTTTTGTATTAATACCGAGAATCCTTATGTATTCTATAGCGTTTGCGTTTGGTAAATTTACCCAATTTTTTTTTATAATGTCGTCCAGTCAATTTCAACTAGTAAGATTATGTGTTTTGGGATTGTATTAAAATGCACAGGTAAACTAAACCGTTTCGTGATAAACTCTTCTTTTACACATTGTAAATATGCATCACACTTTTATTAAATAATTTATTTCACTGCGTTTATGCGAATTTCAACTATAAGTACAAAATTCTTTATTTATCATTCAGCTCGTTTTAATTTTCGTGTGCTCGGGATCGCCATCTTTGTTCTCTTCGTGCGTCATCTGTAGCGTTGCGATTCGATAAGAATCGATAGGCACTTCGATAGGTCGGCTTCCACATAAATCTGAAAAACTACAATGCGTCGTTTACACTATGGACGCGTTTTTTGTTTTTGCTGAAATTGGTTCTTAGCAAAAAGGAAAACATTTGGATTTTCGCCAAACTGTTGAATTGCTGAATCGTTGCAAACTAACAGAAAGTTAAAAAGGCGATAAATATTAAATAAAGAACGTAAATACTTAACAAGACATGGGATTTTATTTGTTTTATGACATAGAAGATATATCACATAATTTAGAATTGGGCAATAAATTTATTTATTTACTCATTTACATTTACAAATTTTTGTACCTTATTAAATTTTAAAGACGTAATTAACTCAGCTGTTCCAAAAATACTGAGAATTCCACTTTATCGACTTAGTTTAGTTTGGTATTTAATAAAAAGCAAGAAA
Organism: Drosophila prostipennis; assembly: GCA_037075205.1. Classification (NCBI taxonomy): domain Eukaryota; kingdom Metazoa; phylum Arthropoda; class Insecta; order Diptera; family Drosophilidae; genus Drosophila; species Drosophila prostipennis. The sequence continues at coordinate 621,090 of JBAMCJ010002255.1, read as the reverse complement.
AATATACTAATTAAGCGAAATCGACTGCAACAAATTTAATAATCAACAAAATAAAAGTTAACAAATTAAAATAAAATAGGAAATTGTTAATATCTTACGATTTCGACCGATTCAAATTCAAATTGTTATTAAATTCCAAACGAAAGCACAACTCTAGGATAGAGAAAATTTAAATGTTAGTCTACAGGTACACAACGCTATTTATTTAGAAAAACCATAGATAAATAATGGAATAATGGTTTATAATATTAACCAATTTATTAATTGTGATTTTCAGTAAAAGTTTAATTTGTATAAAAGTTGAGCAGTTTATGAACCTTATGACTGTTAAAAAACAGAGTTGTCACTTTTTTCATTAAAAAGTAAAAAAAATAAATAACATTCTAGTAGCACAATATACAATGAAATTGTAGAAATTTTTAGATGAATTTTTAATAATTGAGCAGATTAAGGGAAAATCTGAAAATTTGGAATCATGTTAGGATTTCAACAATTCAACAAGTACAAAAAATATATTTTCTGAATGAACCCAAGTCATTCCCCTTCTTGTTACTGGGTCATCTTTACAGACAGATCTAATCACAACTAATTAACACAAATTTAATAACTTTATTGCATTATAAAAAGAAAGTGAATCGAAAATTTAGCTCCATCTATAATGTGCGTAGGCGCGGTTGCTCTCGCACTGCCGGTGCAAATCGTCCTTTCGCTTGACGACTCTTCCCTGGCCATGGGCTGCGTCCAGAATCTCCCAGGCAAGTTTCTCCGGGAGAGACACTTTGCGCTCCTTCTCTCGGGCAGCCTCCAGGAGCCACTTCATGGCCAGAAAATATGATCGCTTGGTCGTAATGGGAACTGGAACTTGGTAGGTAACTCCACCGCGTTTTATGGCAGTTACTTGAAGGATCGGTCTACAGTTTTCAACCGCTTGCTTCAAGAGCGTTTCGGCATTGGTGTTGACGGCGTTCTTGTCTCCTTTGGCTAGATTCATGTGCTCCGTCTGTGTTCGTTTTATTAACTCTAACGTCTTCGACAAAAGTGTTCTGGCCAGGGCGCTATTGCCCTTTTTCGTTATATAATTTATCATTTTTTCTTTTGTATCGTCATGGAAAACTGTATCAGAAGATCTGTTGACTGCAGCCTTGATTGGGACATGATAGAGCTTTGATAGTTCACTCTTTTGCTCAAGTTGTTTATCTTTCTGTACAATAGGCTCGACGTAATGTGTGGGATACACCGACATCAACCGAAGACCGCTGAAATAAACAAACGACGGATTGGTAATTTCTTAGTATACTGACATTATGACAAGAGTTACCTGAGCTTCGAAGTTTTCTCTACAATTCTACTTAAGAACGACATGTTGACATTTTCTGTTATGTCGGTAAAAAATATTAATTTTGTTTAAATATGCTATGCACATTTAGGACAAGCATGTAGGTAAGTCAAGGTATCGACATATGATTTACCATTTTAGAAACAAATGAAATGGAACAAATAAAATAATGAGTATTTTTGGCAATGAGAATGGTTTTTTAGTATAATTCGGTTGCATTTTTTATAATGGCAAGATCATTGCAGGGCGGTAATTTTTTTTACTGCAACTGCGTTTTGCAAAAGTATTTATTATAGAGTGACTGTCGAAATCCTTTGCTAGGACCAATCAATATGAACTTTAAATAAAACAAGAAAGGAAATTAACTTCGTCAAGTTTATATACCCCTGAAGTTCAAATAAATACTTATAGTTTACTGCTCGCCTGATCGGAGCGATTCCAGGGATCTCAGATATATTATTTCCTACTTAAAATGTAGTTTTTAAATTGTCAAAAATCAAAACGCCTACTTCCTACAAATTACAATTTTTTTTCTATGATTTTTGTGGATTATTTCTATGGGAGCCATTAAATATGGTGATCCGATCCGGCTCGTTGCACTTCCTGCAATAGAAAGAAGTCTTTTGGGTTTCATTGTGATAGCTTTAAAAGTGAGCGGCTAGTTCGCATAGAAGCGGAGAGACTGACAGACAGACACACCCTACTGATCAATGATCATGTATATACCTTATATGGTTGGAAACGTATCCTTCACTGTGTTGTAAACTTCTGAATTAAATTATAATATCCTGTACAAGGTATACAATTGTAAATGGATAAATAGAAAAAGCGTAAATAATTTTGCAGACAAATTAAGAACATTTTTTTAATATTATTGTAACTGCATATTCATAAAAAATTTGTTTTCGGTTCGTTTTTGACGTTCCAAATGAAACGCTAACGATGTTAGCTAGGCGTCCCTTCTATTTCACTTTGAACGGTCTGGTAATACTCGGGCATATATACGTCAAAAACGCGCTAATTTAAAAGTCGGTGGCTTGCAATTATTTTTACGAATCATGGAGGATTTCGAGAAAATTGAGAAGATTGGCGAGGGCACATATGGAGTCGTGTATAAAGGTCGCAACCGCCTTACGGGCCAAATAGTGGCAATGAAGAAAATTCGTTTGGAGTCTGACGATGAAGGCGTTCCGTCGACCGCGATCAGGTAAAATGCCCCGGCTTGGACGCCCAAGCCTCGCAATTTTTCATACTCTTCCGAGATTTCTTTAAATGAACCCTTATCATGAACAACTTGTTGACACATATGTAGATATCCCCTTTGTTTCCTTTCCATATTCAGGATAAATTTATGTTGCTCATCGTTTAAATATTGTAATTCAGCATAATTATACATGTATCTTACATAGATATGTATATACATATGTATGTCTGCAAGTAAGACCATACATACACATGTACATATCTCGGTAGATCATACATACTTTCTATTTGCTATCCTTTTGAATACCTTTCTTTTCAATTATAATACCAGTGATTTCATGATGAAGTTTAAAACATTTATACTTAAACATATCAATATATATTTATTATAGGGAAATTTCATTGCTCAAGGAGCTGAAACACGAAAACATTGTGTGTTTGGAAGATGTTTTGATGGAGGAGAATCGCATATACTTGATCTTTGAGTTCCTATCGATGGACCTCAAAAAATACATGGATTCGCTGCCGGTTGATAAGCATATGGAGAGTGAATTGGTTCGGAGCTATTTGTACCAAATAACCAGTGCAATTCTCTTCTGCCATCGTCGCCGAGTTCTTCATCGTGATCTGAAGCCCCAGAATTTACTTATCGACAAGAATGGCCTCATAAAAGTGGCGGACTTTGGTCTTGGTAGATCCTTCGGCATTCCAGTGCGCATCTACACCCACGAGATCGTGACCTTGTGGTACAGAGCCCCGGAGGTGTTACTGGGCTCTCCTCGGTACTCCTGTCCCGTCGATATCTGGTCCATTGGGTGTATATTTGCGGAAATGGCAACGAGAAAGCCGCTGTTTCAGGGTGACTCGGAAATTGACCAGTTATTCAGAATGTTCAGGTAACGATGATTGATATCTTTTATGTTTTAAGTGATATTAACCCTCTGCTCAATGGCAGAATTCTCAAAACCCCCACCGAAGATATTTGGCCAGGGGTCACTTCGCTGCCCGACTACAAGAACACCTTTCCCTGCTGGTCCACCAACCAATTGACCAATCAGTTGAAGAATCTTGATGCCAACGGTGTTAATCTCATTCAAAGTATGTTAATCTATGATCCGGTTCATCGCATTTCCGCCAAGGATATTTTGGAGCACCCCTATTTCCAGGGCTTTCAATCGGGCTTAGTTCGAAATTAACGTTCAGTATTCTGGTTTGACTTTAATTACAATTTATGAACAAGAATCGGAATCCAAACTAAAGCAAAATAGCCGTAAAATAAAAATAAGGATATAAAACAAACAGATTGTAGTTAATTTCTTAGTGGGTCAGCAAGTTCTGTGTTGATTTTATTTATTTTGCCTTTCTAATTCCAACGTAGAGAACTAAAACCAGAAAGATTTAAGAAATACCCATGGATTTAAAATAAAGTACCAATAATTTGTATAATTTTTGTACTTTCTATTTCTTAAAGTGTTAACAAAAATTGTTAATTTTTTAATAGAAAATTTATTTACAGTTTTGAAGCAGTTTTGAAGGTGCTAAAATACGGTTTAGTTTGGGTAGAAAGTCCTAAAATGAACCCTTTTCTTGTTTTTAATCATAACACTAATATTAGTGCAAAGCCCAATTTAAATGTGGAAATCTTCATTGAAACTAGTTCTATTATAGAGAGCACTGCTAGCTCCGCTGTCATTACGCCTAAAGACGCCAAAACAGCCGCGTCTTTTCATCACGTAGGCGCCTGCAAGAGTTGGCACTGCGATTAGCAAAACAACCAGGAGTCCAATCCATATAAGGCTGCCAGTAGAACTTTCCATCATGTGTTCGTTTGCAACTCTGACTACTTGTACGTCTTTCAACGTAGTGGGAGTGGCACACTGGACATTTTTAGCCAAAATCGTTGTGGTTCTGTTGATTTGCTCGATTAAGACGTTGATCAAGTAATCGTTAGAATCGTCGCAGTTCCACGGATTGTACCTAAGGTCCAGAGCCTTGAGTTTATCCCATCGCACAAGTAGCTTTCTAGGCAGAGTCGTAATGTTGCAATTATTCAAGTAAAGCTGTAAAGTTAATTTTTGGTTTAATATGTTTCTTTGTATGTTTGAGTTTGAATTACTTTCTCCAATGGCGGATAGTCCAAGTACTCGCCTCCAGTGACGTTCTTGGACAATGCCTCTTCATCAATTTCGTTTAGAAGTTTGTTATCTGACAATATCAGTTCGGTTAGACCTAATAAAAGAAATTTTTAAAAATCAATATATGTGAGTATTTTTTTTTTTATATTTTATATTTAGAGTTTAATTCAACTTTTTTGAAAATGGTAACTTACTTTGCAATTCACTAAATGCTCCTGGTCCTATTTTGAACAACTTAGTCATAAAGGTCATACTCAGATGGGTCAATTTGGTCAACGGTGGAAATACGCTAAATAAGTTATTCAGTTATGGTTTGTTCAAAATATAAACTAAAAATCTCACTTACTTGTCTTCAACCAGACTGTCAATGGGGTTTTGATTCAGCACAAGACTGGTTAGGTTCGTCGCTCGATTTAAAGCCTTTGGTAATTGGTGAAAGAGATTACCAGCTGCTATTAGGGTTTCTAGATCTCGGGGCCCATGAAGAATTGTTTCTGGCAAGTCGTCGATTTCCATATAGGAAACGTCTAAAGTCTGAAATATCAACATAAGTGATATTAAGTTATTTATAAATATAAGAACAGGAATTGGCATACCTTCAGTGATGCTAATCCGGAAATGGCCGTTTCTGAAAGTCTGTCAATTACGTGGAAAGCATTGGCGCAGAGAACGAGTTCCTCTATATTGGGGATGTGTTCAAACAAATCGGCATCCAAAGTATGCAGATCATTGTATCCCAAGTTAAGGGTTTTCAAATTCTCCAACGCTGAAAAATCATTGATTGTGTAGGGACCTTTGAAAACGTCTGGCACTAGAACTTTCGAAGTCAATCGGTTGTGCGACAAATCGAGTGTGGTTAGTTCGGTTAAATTCTGAAAGGCCCCTTCGGCAATTGAATCTATTTGATTGTTTGCCAAGTACAAGTTCTCAACACCATATTTCGGTAGAATCGGAACCGTAGTTATGTTGTTGTGCTCTAGGTTGATCGTTTTGAACACAACATCTCCGTTGGTCAAAACATCCCATTCCTCTGCAGACAGCCATTCCTCAATCTTCTCGCTGCAATCCAGTAATAAGTTTTCGACATCGCAATTGCATTTCTTGCAAAGCTTGCTGTCCTTTACTTTAGTTTTTTCCTGCAAATAAGAGTAAAATCACCATTTACTAAAAAGCAATAAATGTTTAAATTTAAAGTTTTACACAAATTTAAAGAAATAATATTTCCATCTTCGTGGATTACTAAGCTTAATGGTGAATTCTTGTTGAACTCATTTTTATCTTTTCAACTTTGCAATACCGTTTTCTTATCGCATTTTGATAGTGGTCTTTCATACCCTCGCAAAAAGCATATGTGTACCTTTTTTGGTCATATATTTGAATACTATCTGTCTTCCGGATTATTTTATGATACTTCCTGTCCGTGCAGGAGGTATTTCAAACAATTTAAAAATACCATTTTAAGAATAATTCTTTTTTTTTATGTCTAAATGTATTAAAGTTGTCTGGAATAACTTTGCCTACGGTTCCCTAACTTAAACTTTTTCACTACTGCCGGTAATCTTATCGTCTTGATTATAGCGTTATTATTGTTAAAATTTACACTTGCAGTCGAGATATGGCGTCTCACACACAAATGACACATTTTAATAATGACACATTCTTTCCATTTTCAAGTGATTTTCTCAAAAGATAATTTAATATAATAGCGTATAACACGGTTTTATTGTCAGTCGTTACTTTCGGTGAACCACAAGCGAAATTTTCTGTGTATACCTTTGGCGTTTCTGGTTTTATTGTTGAAGTTTCGTCGTTCGAATCGCAATTTACTTGGCTCACAACAATAAAAAATATTGAAACAGCTAAAATAGCTGATTTTGTAAGATTCATTTTCGTAAAAATTCTTCCGAAAAACGACTTTAAAGCTTGTTCACCGATCGATTAAATGTACATGACTAACAAGTGCACAAACCCCCACATATTATTCACCTAATATTTTCCGAGTTTTTATCTTATCTCTTTCAAGGCATTGATAACACTACCCAACAAAAGCGTCACTTTTATGGGTTAGTTCTCCATTTTATGTTCGACGACTAAAATGCTTTTCGCAATGCTTAAGAGAAATATATTTAGGAACCTTTCTCTTTAGAAAAGAAGTTTTATTTGCTTAATTTCACACTCATGAAACGAGCGAGAAAATTGTTATAGATTACAAAGATACATAAATAATTAAATAATTTCCATTTAAAAGATTTTATTTTTTTAATACCTTTAAAACTTTATTTTAAATTATTTTTTGCATAGTGTAGGCACTTATTGATTAAACCCATGATAAGATATCAAAAAATATTGGATGTGGCTGAGTAAAGACTGCTTTATACATATATACAAATTATGTACTTATAATTTCACCTTTATTTAATCGCTTAAAATAAAAAAAAGCTGTAGTGTGTAAAACAACTGTCAATAGGAACAATTTAAACATATTTTTTGTTTAAAGTTGCATATATTTTTTAAGAATGTTTGCTTTAGAAGCTAACTTATCTTGCAGGTTAGTTGTTGGAAATTTCCCCATAAGAAAAACAACAAAAAGTGGCCGCAACTTATAACAGAAACAATTAAGGGCCAAAGATCAGGAAACCGTGGTGGAGCTGGGATTGTTAGAGAAGCGCCCACTATGGAAATCATCAGAATACTTGATATATTTGCAAAGTACCTCAATGGGGATTCGATACTGTGCTTTGAATTAGAATTAAAACATTTATGTATCAAATGAAAAGCCGCAGTTGATACTAGTGCAGGCACCAACAATTCATCTCTTGTTAGAAGAGGCAACATGCTGAACACTGAAACCTCCAGGAACATAACCATTTCGTTGGGCCACCATTTAAGTAAGAAAAGGGATGGGAGGGCAGCCAGTAAAATGGTTTTCTCGTGAACCTAAAAGTATAAAAGTTGTTATAAAATTATTAATTAGTATCAAATATTTGAATCCAAGTTCTTACTTGAAAAGAAAACAAAAAGAATGCCAGAGAGGTGTTGAAAAGAGCCAGTAAAAATCCGACCTTAGTTCGTCGTCGAAAGAGCAAAACATTTGTGGGCATGGCTGCAAGTAAAGTGCATCCAATGCACACGAGCGCCATTTGATCGTTGAGTAAATGTTTCCTGTAATGATACCTTTAATAACTATCTGAAAGACCTTGTTATGTGGCCTCGCCTACTTTATTTTCCAAACCACATTTACAGCGCACCAAACGTTCGCCACCTTATCCTCAAAAACTCCTCGGGCGACAGGAAAAAGGCGATGCAAAACTTGAAGCGCAGCTTGAGAAGATCTTAGCCAGGGCAGCCACAAAATAGCAAATGTTGTTAGAACAACGGCTGCTATCCGTGATATTTGAGCAACGAAAGAAGCAAAGCTGTAGGTTTATATAAGAAAAATGTAAGAAATTATTAAAAATGGTAGACGTTTTAAGGGAATAATGTTTTAAAGGTAGATCCACTCTTATAGAGGGTGCAACTGCAGAGCTCTATCTTTTCCTCAGAGTTCTATAAGGATATTCGGGAGTTTTGTCTAAATTAAACAATTCATAGGATGTATAAGCAATGCCCACCTTTTTTGAGCCACACATTCTCCCAAAAGGAATGCAAAGAACGGTAGACTGTGGTACAACTCCATTTGCTTATAGTTTAGGGCTAATGTGAAGAATAACGATCCAGTGTAAAATCTTCTCCGCAGGATTGCCGCAATTGCCACGGCGGCAAAGCCAAGTGATATGTTATTGTACTGAAAGTGACCATTGTCGATGAGTATTTGGCCTGGATACGCAGCAATCAGGGTGAATAGGAACAATTTGTCGTCGCTCTGGAATGTTTTGTCTATGCAATAGACCAAGTACAGTATTGCCGGCAAATAGATGAGGACGTCAGCAGTCACAACTGTTGCGCGCATGAAGCGTTTGTGCTCCCTCGACTGGAATCCCCTGCTGCTGTGCAGCTCGACGAAGCGGGGATCTATGGACTTGCCTATCCGGCCCACCAAATAGCTGTGGTAAGCGGTCAGAGGCGGATAATCCAGGCCCCAGTACAATAAATCGTTGTTGGAGCTGTTTGTGTACCACTCGCCGACATCCAGGTTCACGGTGACTTCCTGCCAATGGCGTTGGGCTTCGTAGTCGCCATGCATCGGCGGGGAGTCGGCCCCCGAGTAGGAATATAGCGAGATAATCGACCTAACCGCCAAACCCAAAAAGGCGGTTGCCAAAATTTCGGATTTCATCTTTTTTGTTTTGCTAACATCTTCTAGTGATGGCAGTGCGGTGATGTAGAATCACTAAACTTATCGATAACTTTTGTCAAATGAATGGAAGGGTAAAGATAGCACCATTAAACGACTCTACACAAATATTTGAAATAGAGCCAAAAAAAGAAGTACAAGTTTTAAGTGATCTTATTAAAATCAATTGCAGGAGATTAAAATTTATGTGGGTAAAAATACAACTTTTTTTTTAAATATTCGATTGAAAAAAGCTTAATTGCCATAATCTCTTCTCCTATATAATTAGGTTGCTAAATTTTGGAATACGATTCGTTTCTTTACTTTGTCAAAAGGGGACAATTAGTATTTAATAAGTTCTATCCTTCCAAGATGAGATCTTTAAGTTAATACACTAATCTTAATTCCACTGAATTAAGGTCCACCAAATATATTCTCCCCATCTTAAAAATAATTTGTTGTGGAAAAAACTAAACCGATTAAAATAATTATGTTTTTATTGTTTCTTAAAATTGATCTGTTTATTTAAAACGTTTTTATGTCTGCAACAAAATTCAAAAGTTGTTTTGCAATCCGTATTTAAATGCAAACAAAACGAAACTGGCACTTCTGGCCCATCTGGATTCAAGACAGCGCCTTTGTAAACGCTCACGAAAGTAATATTTATTTACAGTTGTACATACAGTATATGAATTAGCATACTTCTAAAGGTGCTTACATAAATCAATCTATATACTAAATATCGAACACTGAGCAGAATAACAGTTTAAAGGTGACGATCAAATTTTCGAGTTATTAGGTAACAAATCTTTATGGCTTTATCGTTATTTTATGCTAATTCCATTGTTTGTAACATTAAAATGTCAGTACCAGTCAATAAATATGAACATCTAAGCATACATTTTATCGTTCCACGTTTAACCATTAAAATATGCAGTTTTAAATCTCTTATGACTTATGACATAAGTATGCATTTATAAGTTTGTGGTAACAAGTTCATGAATTTCTCAATTCAATACATTGCATGTAATGGAAGTCTATTTACAGTTTAATCTTAGAGTACGTAAATGTCTTACAATGCTTTCGCATATTTAATATGGTATGTTAATGATCTATTTACATTTTCTATTTTAAAACAAATATCATTTTTATATTTTCGAATGATTGAAGTTGCTCCATTCCAAAACCAGTCAATTATAGGTTTCAGCTATGCAAAAGGACTATTATAAATGCTAAGAATACCTTGTGAGTTACTGCTAACGAGAATCGATCTAATACTACCGCGGATATTAGCAGGAACATGCCAGAGAAGTACAAAAGACCTCCAGTCAGAGTTACGCCAGAGGTTCCATTCAGTCCACCCAAAGTGATTAATCCGAAAGTGCTGTTGCCGTTGTTCTCGTTATCCAAAATACTGCGATTGGCGTGTTGCATTGCCGCCGTTTTCTCACCTATTTAAAAACGTAAAATAAATATTTGTATTCTTCGGGTAATATTAGCTGCTCGTACCTCTTAAAACATGTACTGTAATGCTAGCAGGACGGGCATTTGATGGAGCGCATGTATAATTGCCAGCATGACGAAAATTGACTTGTTTCACGGTAAGCACACTAACTGAAGGGTTAAGAAGATAAGAGGATTGATGTTGTTGCATATAGGGAGTTGAGGATGGTATATTGGGTGTTTTGAAGTTATCTGGATTTCCAAGGACGTTGCTGAGGACGCCGTTGCTGGATTCTATTGGCATGGTTATGCGCGATTTGTTCGCTGGCGAAGTCCTAAAAATCTGACCGTTTTGCAGGGCACTTTGTCCAATCGAGGTCACAATAAATCCACCTTGTGAATCATAATTTATCATTTTACTATCATGATACCTGAAAGGAAAAAAATGGATTTCAGTTTAAGGTATGGGCATGGTTGGAAAAGAAAACGGATCTGACTTAAAATGTATAGCATGGAAGAAATAATCCATATATTTTGGGAGGAACTGTTAAATCAATGAAATAAATTCATTACAAAAACTTTGGGAGCCAATTCTTCCCTAATGCTTATCAAAAATCCTTCCTTAATATAATACATCTTAGATCCGATGGATGACTTTTTTGATATTATATTAATTACGAAAACGTTTAAGAGGATCATAATCTTAAGCACAACTAATATAAAGAAATAGGGAAACTCTCAATAATTATTTGCACATCAAGTAATTCAAAGGGTAAGCAGAAGTTATAGTTTTTGTCACATCCTATATGTTTTTTAAATGTTTCTTACCAAAATACAAATGCAGGGTTCTCGGTAGCTCGCTTCAGTTTGCATTCAAGACGTAAAGTAGAAGTCTCATCAATGTGGAGTTCCGGGGCACTTGAAATTTCCGCTACCGCTTCTGTTAATTAAAAGAGTACGGGGATTATTAACCAATCTTCAATTAAAAGTGTATTTTTACTTACCGACAATTTTTAATTCTATAACTATTGACTGAGTTGGATAAATTGACAATTGACATTCGTAAAATCCTCGATCTTCTTCTCTAACAGCTTTTATTCTAAGTGACCAATGGCCCATATGACGTGTATGTTCGACTAAGAATCTTTTATCACTACTGTGGGTACTGAGTCCCACTGTCAGGAGTTGAAAGTCCTTCCTACGTATCCAAGAAACCTGAAATTTTGTAAGCCAATTTATTTGATAACGTTTCGATACAGAGATAAACTATTTCTTACCGTAGCTGGAGAGTTAACTTTGACCACACAGGGTAAAATGGCAAGCCCTCCTTTTTGTGCAATAACACGAGTATTGTTTTTTGTATTAAATTGACTTTGTAAAGTGTTTCCAAAGTGGTTTTGAGAAGACGTGATTTTCCCGACATCTGAAAGGTTTTTTTTTATAATTAAACAGAACGATTGTTTATTTATCATTGAAAAATTGGCCATGACATTGAGAGAATTGTAAAAATGTAATATTTTCGTTAGCATATGAACACATAAAAAGATACAAAGTTTAGAAACACAAATAGTCAGTAAGCAATTAAAATCAATACTGTGGTATGCAATATTTAGTTGATTGCTTTGGGAAAGCACTGTATAACAAAAGTAAATTAATTGTTTTATTTGTAACAAATGTATAAAAAAAAGCGAAACATCCGGATATTGGTGATAAACATTGTACAATAAACAGAAAATGCAAAGCTTTTCTTATTTTTCATAGCATACAACATTGCGCGAAAGCCCTGACTTTCATTTAACAATTCATTAAATACACTTTGTGTTTTTTACTTACCCGAAAACGTTGAACTAAGGAGTAGCAAAAAACATGATAAATGCAAGTGCCATCTTTTCGGTTCCATTATTCCCAAATTCGTATACTTTGTAATTAAACTTTATGCCCGAAACATTTTCCTTCTGCAACGAAGTTCAGGTTATAAGTATGTACATATCCGTATATATGTATGTAAATATGTTTCTAAAAATATTTGTAGGAATACCGATGCATGCACCTACAGCTACGTAAGTATGTAATTGTATCTCTCAGATATAAGATATTTATATGCAAGGGTCACGCAAATAACTTTAATCTTTTATCATCCTAATGGAAAACATTGGATTACATCGAGGAGTTCACATTACACTTTATATGTATATTTGTATATAAGTCCACAAACACTGATGTTTTATGTTCGCGAATTGGTTAAAAATACACATGTCACGGATACAGCTTCATACATTCATACACATGTATTTACGTGAGTTTCTGGAGGAAATGCATACACAGAAATTGGAGGAAAGGAGGAAAACTCACTTTTTTCTTATTTTTTTTTGCAATGACAGTTCGGCAAATCCTTACGCGTATATACACATTTCGTTTCTAATTGTTTATGCAATCATAAAGCATACATATGAATATTTTCATAGCTACATATTTTCGAAGATACAGATACACAGGTAAAGATATATAAATTGTATGTATTGACCATCAAAGTGCAGATTTCTCACTGCATTTTCATTCAATCGGTGTGTGTGTGTGTGTTTAGAGAAAATGGCACAATTGTGATTCGAATTTACTTGGTTTCCCCAAGAATGCGCAGTTCACATTCACACCCCGGCTTAAATACAACTTCTTTTTCGAAGTGCCAATCGTAGACTAAATTGAAGTCGGCAAAAAGCCCCGTCCGTCCGTATAACTCACGCAATCGCATTATGTGGGTCTCTCAAAATGTATTGCATATGCGTGTTTAAGCCAACTCAACTCGCAGGCCGAAGGGATGATGACAGAAATTATTTAATATTATTCATATTTACAGCAGGGCGGTATAATGAATAACGAATCGAGTGAGTTACATAAAAACTGGGCTAACTAGGGAAAGTATTGGTGTTCAATCAAGAAGAGCATTCAATACTTGGAAAAAGATACATTTGGCTGACAATCGATTGCAGCGGTAAACAAACAGCTGACTGATGTAAATCAGTAGTTAGGTTAGGTCAAGTAGCTTTCCTAATCTTGTTACCTTTCTTTTGAATACTTCTTTTTATATTTAATGTTTTTATTCAATTTAAAATCGTCTTCCTTGCTAAAAAAGAAGAAAACAAAGCCAATTGAAATTTCCCTTAAGTAACAAAAGTTTACAGAAAAAAAATATACACTTTTAGAAAAATATTTTTGCTAAGTTTTCAATCGCTTACAGCGCTGAACAAATAAAAGTTTTAAAAGAACCGTTCTGAAGATATTCGCAAAAATCTAGATTTTCAGCCCATCTTTTATAAAACCTAACAGATCTCGAGAACCGTTAGACCAAATTATTGGTAACTGACTCTATTTGAAAGGCAATAGATGCTCCTTTCCGAAAAGCTATATATAAATTATTTCGATCTAAGGGCCTTTTGTTGTTAACAAGTTGAGGCCAAATGGAGTGCCAAATTACCCAATTCTACAAAAATGTATTTCAACTTGAAATTTTCAAGGCAAGTAGCCTGCTTTTCTTAAATAGCTTTTTGAGATATGAACAAAATAGGAGTATTTATTGTACATTTAGGAGTATCTATCTATACTATCTTGGAATACCACTAACATTTCATCGTTATCGCTGGCTTATTAACTCACTTGTGCAACGGTCACTCTGTGGCGCTTTGCCGGCTGAAAAGTACTAAATATTCCCTACCGCATTGAGATTTTCTAATGTACGTGTCCAAATTCGAGGCGAGCATGGGTACAAATTTTGTTATTTATCTGGCCCTAAGCGCATTCCTTTGCGTATTCGGTGCAAATGCGGAGATAGTTAACACAAATGTCGAGAGGACGCTGGACCTAACTTCGCAGCTGGTGAAAACCACAACGAAGATTTCCGCGGAAGACTCAGCCGGCAAACCCATTGCCGAGTACGTGTTTTTCACATCGGAGCCCAGCCTTGCGTACATATCGGTGAAAGACAATGCCGACAAGAATGTCCAGATCAAGACGAATGCGCCGTTGAAGGGTGAGCAGAGCTTCACGTTCACCTTCCCGAAGGCCTCCTCGAAGCAGACCTTCGTGGTCGAGACTGTGGCCTCCAAGAGCATCATCCCACATCCCGAGGAAATCAAGCAGAACGACAAGCAGTTTGTGAAATATGTGGGCAACCTGCACCTGTACTCCAAGTACAAGACCAACAGCCAGAAGACCAATGTCAAGCTCAGCTCCTCGAACATTTTGTCGCACACCCAGGTCAAGCCTTTCTCGGTGTCCTCCAACAAGATCACCCTGGGACCCTACGAAAACGCAGAAGGTATTCGAATCTATATCCCGCCTTAGACCACCAATTATAATATATTTATTTAATCAGCCTTCAGCCAGGAGGCCCTGGTTATCCACTATGAGAACTCCGCTCCCTTTGTCACCGTCAACACATTGGAGCGCATCCTGGAGATCTCCCATTGGGGCAACATTGCCGTCGAGGAGTCCATTCAGATGACCCACACCGGGGCCAAGTTGAAGGGATCGTTCTCGCGCTACGATTTCCAGAAGGAAGGTCGCTCCGGACTGGCGGCCCTCAAGTCGTACAAGACCTACTTGCCAGCATCGGCGTCTGGCGTCTATTACCGCGACACAAATGGCAACATTTCTACCTCCAACATGAATTCCGTGCGGGACTTCATTGAACTCGAGCTGAGACCACGCTTTCCGCTCTTTGGCGGCTGGAAAACCCAGTACACCCTCGGTTACAACGTCCCCTCGTACGAGTATATGTTCAACGATGGCAACAAATACCAGCTGAAGATGCACTTGATCGATCACATCTACGACAATATGGCCATCGATGATGCCACCATTAAGATAATTCTGCCCGAGGGATCCAGTGACATTAAGCTTTTGACGCCCTACTCGATTAGCAGGCTGCCCAACGAACTGGTGCACACCTATCTGGACACCACGGGTCGCCCAGTGGTATCTTTCTCCAAATCCAATTTGGTCGAAAGCCATATTTCAGACTTCACACTCTACTACAGCTTCTCGAAGATTTCCATGCTGCAGGAACCTCTGCTGGTTAGCGGCTTTATTTATATCATCTTTGTGGCCACCATTATCTTCTTACGTCTGGACTTTTCAATTACATCCCATGCCCATAAAGAATAAGTAATCGTAATGTTTGCTTTGAGTATAGTTTTTCTCATCATCCAATAAAGTATAAAAAAGAATAAAATAATATTTTGCTATACCAAACGAAATAAATAAAAGCTTGTACTTGATGGCAAGAAAATTATACTAATATAAAACGCAAATTTAGCGTAGCAATGTCTATTTTAAATTTGGTTATACTGGATACAGCGCATAGTAGGTTTTTATCTTTTATTTTATTTTTCATATTAATTTTTTTGTTTGGTTTGCACTTTGTATTAATGTAAAATACATATTTCCAAAATAATATTGTTAAACCCGATTTCTGTTGCACCCCCATATTATTTTAAAATAATAAGGTTCCTTTCTCAGCATAAATGCCTAGAATCCGCAGTGGGATATTTTCTGTCATCTCAAGCAATGTATTTTGCGCACGCGCAAGAAAACGGGAAAAATTATTCCGAGTGGTTTGCACTTTTTCGACGAGTGTGCTGTGTACATATGCATTAGTGGTTATAAAATTGTTAGAAAAAATGGATTAATCAATTCGAGAAATTAGTAACTTAAGTAATAAACAAATACAATTAAAAACACAAAGGATAGTACGCTGAAATCGAACATTTTGAGACAATGTACTTTTATACTTTTTGTTATGGAGATGGAGGTGTATGTGGAAAATCGATATAGAAATTTTCGGTCTGTAAACAGGCTTAAACAAAAATAAAGATGAAGTGAAAAAACAGTAAATTGCATTTATAAATTTAAAACCATCGAACCTGCCAAAGTGAGTTTAATACTTGTGCGTGCACGTATAATAATATTAAATGTTTTTAAAGATACGTTACCATCTTGATTAATATTATGTATACCAATTTTTAATACATGATTTTGCTAGTTAAACTGTAAACAATGCTTACAAATTAGGAAAAAGGAATGTGTTGTTCCCATAATCGTGAAAATTTGCTATAGAAAAGTTTTTATGGTGTCAGTAGCCCAGTACTTCGGATTACTCATGTGCGCCCTTGGCCCTCTTTTGTATTGTTTGTATCTGAAATGGAGATGTGTCGACTAATAATTTTAAAATTTGAACTACAATAAAATAAAATAAAAGTGCCTAACGATTTTAATGATATACCATTTTCTTAAATAAAAATGTATTAATTGGGATGCGTACTTAAGTTTTCAGTAGATTAAAAATATCAAGAATAATATACAAATCAGTAGTAGTAGTGCATCTGGCCAAGAAATAAATTACATTTACCGATTGTCTTCCCCAGATCGGAAAATATCAATTCTTCGATTATGAGCTCGAATGGCAGTGACCTGGGGCACAATAATAGGCGGAATGAGAAGGCCACTTCCGACAACGTTCACTCCTCGATGCGTGCGAGTGGCGGCATCGGCATGAGTTCCACCCGCCGGAAGTCCATCAACTTCCAGAATCAGCTGCAACTGGCGTTGGAGTCGAATGAGTGCGATGTGATGTACTGCAGCCTGTCCTCGGGTCGCTTTCGCACTCCGAATGGCGAGAATTACCCGCCACACGGGGGCAAGCTGAAGCTATCGCCGCTGGAGAAGTACGATGATGCGAATAGAGGCGTTCCGCCGCCCTCGCCGGCTCCGAATAGCGATTGCTTTGCCACCTGCGTGGCCAATCAGCTGCCTTCTCAGTCGTGCACTGTTGGGTCCCTCAAGCCGGATACTTCCGTGCTGCAGAAGCACGGACTGGGTGGGAACGGAATGGGCGGGAGCGGAATGGGTGGGAACGGGAACTATCATCAGCGCGGCGTTTCGCCAAATTCCAGATACCGTTTGGAGCGCTATCGCGAGTCGCAGCCCAGCACCCAGACAAAGATGATGGAGAACATGGGCGGGATGCCCTCGGCAGGGCCCTCGGCCTCCTCCACCCGTCTCCTACTGCCTTCCAACGTACCCTTGCCACTCTCGCAGTGCGAGAACTACAATGCCTACCTGGGATCCACGGTGCACACGCCGGTCAAGAGGTATGTGCCCACGCCGCCACCCGCTATGGAAATCTATTCGGACCTAAGCATCTCCTCCTCGCCGGCGGGCAATCTGCCCACTCCGGCCGCCGCTGCTGTCGGCACCTCCTCCACATCCTCATCCGGCGGGCAGTCGCAGTACGCCAACATGCCGTACGCCAACTACCGCTCCAAGTGCTGCCACAGTGAAGCCTCGCACGGCAGCCTCAGCCGCACCTCGCAGACGTACGCGAGCTGCTCGCCGGCCTGCACCTCGCCATCGCCGGCTCCTTCCACCAGCATGTCGATGGTCTTCTCGGCGGCCAGCTCCTGCTCGCCCATCATGACGGCCACCAGCTCCTCGAGATCGGGCAACCACAGGGGCGATGACAGCGATTCCGTGATTGTGGTCGCTCCCGGCGGAGGCTCCATGGCGCAGATAGAAGTGGACAATCCCTCGGGGACTTGCCTGCACTGCAATACAGTGCGTCGCACCACGGGCGTCCATCAGACCACCCAGACCACGGGTCCCATTAGCCCGGTTCCCATATCCCTGCCCGTGCCCATGCCCATGCCAGTGATCGCCGGTCTAGGCGAGCAGATTCCCAGCCAGAGCCTGGAGTCCAGCATGGTGTCCGTGCAGGCCAAGCGTCTCGAGGGCGGCGGCAACATGACCGTGCCTCCGGGATCGAACCAACACCAGCTGTACCGCAGCCAGATGGCCAGTAATCCGCGCCTGCAGCACATCCACCACCAGACGCAGCAGCACCAGTCGCTTCAGGTGCTCCCGCAGCCCCAGCAGATGCACCACTTGTCCTGCAAGAAGAGGATCGGCATCTACATGCGGCGCACCACCTCGCAGTTCTTTGGCGTGGAGCCCAGCACCGAGGTGGCGGACTGCGCCCTCTGGCAGGGACGCCATCGCCGCCTGGCGATCCGCTGCTTCGGGATGTTCGACACCGAACTGGAGTACCACATGCAGCAGGCCGGCAACGAGGATGTGGGCCAGGGCAACGGAGCCAACAGCAACTATGCCCCGGACCGACCGGATATCCTGCCCGTTCAGGATGCCATTGGCATGGACATGACGCTGTCTGGCGACAACAGGCGGCAAAAGTGCTACACCAACCGGGACTTTCTGGCCGGAGAGTTCGTGGAGCGCAAGGCATCGGTGGGCTACATGTTCGTGGCCATGGTCAGCTACCTGGTGCACATGTTCAACAAGCGACGGCCCATCCAGATGCACCGGGTGCGCTGTCCCTGGCAATGGTCCCGCAGCTTTGCCCCGCTCCATGTCACCTCGCACGGCAATCAGCAGGCGGAGGCGGACTGCTTGACGGATGGCCTGGAGGCCATCATAGACGACGAGGTGTTCTTCGACAGTCCCTGCGAGATTACCGCCTCGTCGGTGAACGACGAGAGCTCCGAGATGGGCGGCAGACAGGCGACCAAGCCACGCCCATGTGCCGATCCCTCGGGCGTGGGAGTCAGTGTCTACATGGCGGAGCGGCAGCAGAACGGGTGGCGAACCTCCGCCCTGAACAGTGGCGGTAATGCCAGTAGTGATATCAACCTAACCGGCGACCAGTCCTCGCATCCGGCTGGCGCAGCCCACATGCCGCTCTGCAGCTCGGTCTCCAGCCAAATGCAGCCCGCCATGAGGAGCTCCCACTCGACCACCTCCACCTGCAATAGGGGCAATCGCATTACCGCCCAGCTGCTCGATGGCGTCCTGGAGAACTCCAGGCGTCCGCCGCTCCGCTGCATCAAGTACTTCTCGGTGAACGACCTGGACGACCGCACCGATCATCGGCCCTTCTTCACCTACTGGATCAACACCGTGCAGGTGGTGGTGCTCATCCTGTCGATCATCTGCTACGGCATCGCTCCCATTGGCATCGGGTCCGAGCAGAAGACGGGCCAGGTGCTGGTGACCAGCCTCAGTCTGCAGACGGTTCAGCATGTGGAGCAGCGGAACCTTTGGATCGGTCCGCGGCACATCGACCTGGTGCACATGGGGGCCAAGTTCGCCGCCTGCATGCGGCGGGACATCAAGATCACCGAGGTGGTCACGAAGACGCGGCGACACGAGAGGGAAACGGCCTGCTGCATCCGCAACGACGACTCCGGCTGCGTCCAGAGCTCCCAGGCGGAGTGCTCCATCCGAGGACTCTACCCCACGGTGAGTGTTTAATTTAAGATAAGGAGGATAGGGGTAATCTTATGTTGTGCTCCATTCCGTTTCAAAGGGCTGCGGAAAATTATATAAATATCACTATGGACGGCAGTCCATGTAGTGACGAAGCGCACCAGGAGAGTGTGCGAAGGCGACTACTATTATATAGCCGCAAAATTGAAAATCTGCTGTGATAGTCCGATCGTAATGAGTAATACACCAATCGAAAAGTATTGCAAAAACTTAAAGGATTGCATACCAAGACTTTAAGAAAATCAATTGGCTTGGAATAGAGAGCGGTGAAAGTGAAAAAGTGAAAATTTCGAAATTTGGAGCTGTTGGGGCCGGTGGGGATAAATGCCCCCTCGCAATGTTTTAGTTGTATTCCTTTTGAAAATACCCGTCGAATGAGGGGTCATTTGTCAAAATCCGACGCTCCGTTCAAAAGTTATAGCTAAAATAAGATTTTCTTCTTCTTCCCAAAATGAAAATTTAATTCTGTTTGTCAGTTTGTCAGTTTGTCCAAAACATGTTTTTTAAGTTTTGAAAATTTGATATGACGTTCATCACATCGATATAAAAATTTTTTGTTTTACGACTTTTGGAAAAACTCGCTAGTTTAGCGGGAAAACAGCTATAAATAGCTAAAATTCGGAAAGCCGTAACTTCTATACTACTAAAGCTACAGAGTTGTGCTGCATCTCGTTTGAAAGGTATTTTTAAATGCTATAAATGCCCTTCATATGCAATTTGTGTAAATGTAATAGTTAAAAAGATATGAACAAAAGAAATTTTTTTTAAACTTTCTTTTTAGCTTTTTTTTAATTTTCTCAAAAACGGCTCTAACGATTTTCCTTACAACTTTAAACTGTATAGCCCTTGAGATTCCCTAAATTTTGGTATATAACACATTACTGTAAAAAGTCACGTTTAAAAGTTATTTTTATACGAAAATAGCCACTTTTGCCGGCTCGAACAACTAACGCTGCCTAACCATTGAATTTAGTATGTGCGTATGCAAACTGTATTTTAGGGTCATGGAATCAATTCAATTGTTTTAAGGAATTCCAAATAGGAAACTTTTGTTTTACGACATTCGGCACGCTGCAATAGAGAATGCCTGTGAAGGGAAAGTGGCTGGAATAGTTTGCTAGGGCGGGCCGAATGAGAAAATATTAGAAAGTCTATTTAATGACGAGTGTAATAATTTTTCGTCACAAATGTTGATATCAGAACTTTTGTATGTTCAAGGTGCGATCGTCACTAGTTTTTTACCTCGTTAAGAGGTGTTTTTATTTGATATTATAATAGATCACTATACCAAAAACTTAAAGAAGCTGAAAAATATTTCGGATATCGTATATTTTAGCTTGGGAATAAACTATTTCAAAGGGCTACGT